>NJPT01000015.1:0-278106 GCA_002946425.1 Rutstroemia sp. NJR-2017a BBW
CCCCCCCCCCGCCCCGCCCCCCCCCGCCCCCCCCCCCCCCCCCCCCCGCCCCCCCCTCCCGCGGCCCCCCCGCACCTCCCCCTCCCCCTCCCCCACCCGCAAACCGCGACTCGGGCTACGCCTCCTCTGCTCCCGCGCCTCCCAAAGCTACTGGCGACCGCGCGAACCTGCTTGCTGGGATCCAGAAAGCTGGCGGTATTGGTGCGCTTAAGAAGGTTCGCCCCCTCCTTCGGCGGCCCCCCCGCACCTCCCCCTCCCCCTCCCCCACCCGCAAACCGCGACTCGGGCTACGCCTCCTCTGCTCCCGCGCCTCCCAAAGCTACTGGCGACCGCGCGAACCTGCTTGCTGGGATCCAGAAAGCTGGCGGTATTGGTGCGCTTAAGAAGGTTGATCGGTCGGAGATTAGAGATCGGAGTCAGGCTATGGTGCCTGGTACGGAGAGTTCGGGTAAGGGCGGTGCGGCTGCGGGGGGAAGTGCAAGTGCAGGAGGTGGTGGTGGTGGGTTGGCGGATGCGTTGGCTGCGGCGTTGAATAAGAGGAAGCAGAAAGTTAGTGCTAGTGGTGAGTTTATTCCTTTCCTTTTTTGTTTGTGTGAGGGGATTTAATGCTAACTTGTTGGCCTAGATGATGAAGCGGAGGATGATGATTGGTAGATGGAGGGGAGGTTGTTGGGTTGGAATGGTGGTTTGGTGTTGATGGTTTAGGTGTTTAGGTATCTTGTAGATTGAGATAGAGAGATGACGAAGTTGAGATTTTCGAGAGAAGATGGTGAAGTTGATGTTTTTGGGGCTCGAAGAAGTCGTGGGAGAATCGCATGTCACATAAGAAGATTCTCAGGTGCTGAGGATGATGTGAGAGTGATAGTGATAGTGGTAGTGATAGTGATAATCAATAGACAAAATAAGAATGATTCAATGCATTGCGATGTAATGCTTCTCAAGTAGTGTTGTGTAGTATCAATGTATTAACAATTTGATCATCACGGCAACCATGACGAGGAACATCTATCACTTGTGGCTAGGATGAATGAACAGCATAAGATTCATGTCTAAAACGAATTTTGATAGGAAATTAGAAGGCCTAGTAGGTACATATACAGCGTCTCTCCCACTATAAGCATACCACCAGTTAGAAGAAAAGCCAGTAGAAGGAAAAATGCCTGTCGAGGTTCTCGCCCACCGAGCGAGTGGATCAGAGAAAAAGTAACCCAAATAGACGAGACTGAGAGAGAAGACAGTCTTTCTTTCCATCCTCCACATCCGGAGAAGCCATCCGTTCATCCCTCTAAATATCATCAATATCAATCTCCTTGCCCCCCTTCGCCCCATCCGCCTCCTCCTCCTCACTATCAGAATCATCCTCCGCGAAATCGAAATTGCACGGATCGTTGTCGTCGCCAGGACCATAAGTATCGGTTTCGTTGATCTTAGCCGTGTCAGGCAATTCGCGGTACGCTTTCAGCGCGCGCGCCTCGTCGGAACTGTATTTGAGGATTACGTCGCCTTTCTCGTCTTGGTAGTCGCGGAGAGAGAGGAGAATGATGTCGCCTTGGTTGATCCAGACCTTTTTGCGGAGTTTGCCGCGGATGTGTGCCAGCCGCTTGCTGCCGTCGAAGCAGAGGGCTTCGAGACGTCCGTTGCCGAGCATTTTGAGGACTTGGGCGTATTCTGGGGGAGGGGTTAGTTGAGGGAGGGGAGGAGAAGGAGAGAGGATGGTATGTATTACCTTGGCCTTCCTCCTTGAAGACGAGCTCGCGCTTCTCGTTGTCGTTCTCGTTCTTTCCACGACGACGATTCTTACCTCCCTGTTTGGTGAAGTCGTGTCAGCCTAGAACGGTCGCAGCGGCTGCAGTGAAGAAGAGGCGGTGGCTTGGCTTACCTTTCCCTTATTCTTCGGCATGTTTGCTTCTTTGTTCTTTTATTTATTGATCGAGGGTGTATGTGTATGAAAGTAAGGGTTCGAAGTTATTTTGTGTTGAAGTTTTTGTGGCGGTTGGGTAATGGGTTGTGGTGAGAAGCGGCGTGGTTAAGTAGATTATTTCGATTTCCATTTGCACTGATATGTTTGGTGGGGTTGGATTTTTAGTGCTGCGTCACGGACCACTTTTTATCGTATTGGGATTAGCTCGTCCTGGTGTAGTTTGTAGAAGTTTTTGGGTCTGGGCAACATTGAATGCGCCGTTCTCCCGGAGGTTACGACCTCAATGTCTATTAGACAAAAGACATAACTATGCCATTGAGCATAGTCGGTTCGAAAACCTCCCGGTGGTGCTCCAACAACATCTAAGACTGGCGGGTCCGGACTTCCTTCAAAATGATAGGCCAAGCACAAGCAAAAGCAGCAGTTCTGTCAACACTGAAGGGCCCAGAGTCCATGTCATGGGCACAAATCCCGAAGGGCAAAAACAACTCAGGATTTACTGCCCACATATCTCCCCACCATGCGTTTGACATGTCCAGCAGGCTCGCCGTAGACAATACATTCCATTATCAACATTACAAAGTCTGCTGCCACCTTCTACGCAAGTCCCAGGAGCGCCCGTTGTGGTTCGGTGTTACTACAAGCAAAGCTACCGGAGGAAACCTCAGAGTCGTGCGAAGTCTTATATCAAGGAGAATCAGACATGCCTTCGTGCAGGCTCTTCTGAAGCGTGGTTGTGATATCCATGGGAAACTGCTGCCGGATGCTTCGAAGCAGAATCGGGAGAATGGCGATATACGAGGGACGATCTACGCTCATGCGACGGAAGCCGCGCTGAAGATGAAGATGGAGGATTTAGAAGCACAGGCGCATAGCGTTGTGGGGCAGTTGATTAGCAAAACTGAACAATTGCAGCAGAAGAGGGCATTCGCAGGGTCTTTTCAGAATGCCTGGAGACCGGAAGGTTCAGCGCAATACAACTATAGAGGCCCGGGACAGAATTTCAAAAAGGGCTACTACAAGAAGGATCCAAGAAGTCAACCACAATTCGCTGTATCTAGAAATCGGAATGGTGGAAATAATTATGTAAACTAGAAGATACCCATGAATCATAGAAGCAATGAAATTCTCCCTACAATCCTACCATTCTGCCTCATGCATATTCATGATGCCTTTCATCCCTCAGTCCCAAGTCAGTCGTACTTTGAATCTTCAATTAGAGTAGAAAGTCTTTGTCCTTGAGATATGGCTGTCAAAATGTTCCAGAAATGCTTCAACCGATACATCACCACCCGCAGTTAGAATTAGACACAACCAATCAGCGAACGGATCCACGTCTGAGCTCTTCCAGGCTAGATCACAATCGAGTCGCAGCTATCGCAAGCTGTCGCAACGTATTTCAAAATAACACCCATAACTCGGTACCCAGAACGCATCAGCCATGTTGATCTCGCTCACCGTGGGAAAAGTCGATGCCGGAGTGGCTGTCTTGCTAACCAAAGACAAAAGATTGGTAAGTGCTTGTCCAAATTACTGGCCGATCTGTACCTTGCATGCACATGTCAATTGAACAAATCTAACACGCCCTTCCAGATCGAATTCCCCTCCATTCTCCTCCCACCCAATATAATATCAGGCAGTATCGTCGATATCACCGTCGCTCGGAACATTGGCTCGGAAGAAAAATTCCAAAATGCTTTCACGGCGCTGCAGGACTCGATCTACAACTCCTTCGGTGCATCAGAGCCTAGTCCACCTGTCCTCCGCTGTCGCAATGCTACGCAGACGTCTGTCGTTCTAGAATGGGATCCAATTGACTTGGCGACTGCTGATGCTATCTCTTTGTCGCTGTTTCGAAATGGACAGAAGGCGGGGAATATTCCTCGACCGAGTCAGATGCTGAGTACGAAGATTAGTGGGTTGGCGGTTGATACGGAATATAGCTTTCATCTGGTGTTGAGGACTACGGCGGGCACTTTCAGCAGTGAGAAGGTGGTGGTTAAGACGCATAAGATGACGGATTTGAGCGGTATTACGGTTACGCCTGGTATTCTACCTGCTCCGTTGAAGGATAGTCTGGTGAAAGCAGTTGAGAGGATCGGTGCGAAGATGGCGGATAGTGTGAGGATTGATACTACGCACTTTGTCACGACGGAGGGAAGAGGTATAGCTTGGGAGAAGGCTGTGGAGATGAATATCCCCGTTGTGCGGCCAGAGTGGGTTGAGGGTTGCGAGAGGGGAGGAAGGATTGTGGGAGTCAGACAATATTACCTTGATGCGGACCCGAGACAGAGACAAGTTATTTCAAATGCAGCTCAACCTCAATCAGTACCGGCTGAGCCACCAAGAGAGACTGTAGCAACTCCACCTACTTCGCCCCCGGCTACAAATGGTCATCAAGCTATACCACCAACGCCTCCCGCAAAAGACACTCCCAAAGCAGAGAAAGAGAACGAAGAAGAGGAAGAGAAGGACTCGAGCAGTGGAGGGGAGAACGATGGAAAGGAGGAAGAAGCAGAAGAAGAAAAGAAGGCTCTTCCAGAAGAGCAGAAGTCTAGAGCATCCGATGTCGAACAACAAAAACTCGCTCTTAGACCTACTGCACCATTCGGTGTATCCGCAGACGACTTGAGTGAAAAGCCCGGAGAAGGAAGCAATTCCGGGAACCAGACACCAGGAGGTGCCAGCTTCCAAGATGTTGCTCTGTGATGGGCGCATTCACCTTGTGTTACTATTATACCATAATCTCTTTTACAATTGGCTGACAATACTGAGATGTTATGAGCGAGCATGGTGTTGGGAAAGGAAGAGGAAGGAAAAATATGTGATATTGCTAATGCGTGCGTCCAAAAAAATGGGTTGTTTTGAGAGGATAGGAATGTGTAATGAGGGTTTTTATCCTTGTGTCTATAGAGCGCGTCGGTCATTTCAATTTTCTTGAAAACTTATTCCCTTTCTCTTCTTATGAAGGTTCTGCTGTGACTGAAGTCTCTTAGATTTGAAGAGTCTGGATTTGGTTGAAGGGGTGAGGATGGTTTGACCATGTAAGATTATGATTTGGGAAGGAAATTGACGAAATTATACGTAGAAGACGGCCGATGACTTTTGCACTCTTGCACTCGAATTATCTCTTTGAAACAGAATTTCGACGCCATAAAAACAAAGTGTCGAGGGAAAGATTTCCACGATCGATGGTCGCAAAATATCAAAAGCACGAAAGAGGTATAGATCCCGCAAGCCACTGGCACCCGCCACTTGTGGGGGACTTTGGACCCCTCATATCCTAGTCAATGCTGTCATTGAAACCCTTCACGAACTAACTAACATACTCATTTTCTCCTCTCCTCAGTTGCAACCTCAACCTTCTCGTCACCTGTTTTCATATCATAGGAAGGAGGGAAAATGGCATGGTCGTTGGTCTGTCCAGCTAATAGAGGAATTGGTTTCTATTTAACTCGACATCTTCTCCAAAATACCACCATCCCAGTCGTTGCAACGACGAGAAAAGACACAAATGGTGTTAAGAAATCAATCTTGTCGGATCTAAAAGATGTTGACGCGGATAGATTGACGGTACTGGAAGTTGATGTTACAGGTTAGTCTGTGATGTAATCACGTTTCCCCCTCCCATCATCAACGAAAAACAGAATCTAAGTTATCTAACCAACCACAAGACGAATCAACCATCTCCCGTGCCGCCGAAAAGGCCGAATCACTCTTCCCTCCCTCCTCTCACCATCTCCGCCTCGCTTTCTCCATCCCCGGCATCCTGTACCCGGAAAAATCCCCCGCTCAACTAAATCAGCAGGAAATCCAGCACACCTTCGCAGTCAACACCATCGGCCCCCTCCTCCTAACCAAACACTTCTCCCCCTTCCTCCCCCCCAAACGTCTGGACCTCTCGTCCCAATCCCCCTCCTCTTCAGCCCTCCCTCCCCACGCCCTCTGGCTCAATATGTCCGCGCGCGTCGGCTCCACCTCGGACAATGTCCTCGGCGGATGGTACTCGTACCGGGCGTCAAAAGCGGCGGTGAATAGTTTAACAAAGACGTTCGACTGGTACCTGAAGACGCGGTGTGGGGCGAATGCGATGGCTGTGGCGTATCATCCGGGGACGGTGAAGACGGGGTTGAGTAGAGAGTATTGGGGTGGGGTTAAGGAGGGGAAGTTGTTTAGTCCGGAGTTTGCGGTCGAGAGGATGTGGGAGGTTGTTAGGGGGAAGGGGGTCGATGCGAGGGGGAGGTGTTGGGATTGGAAGGGGGAGGAGATTTTGCCTTGATTGTGTGGGGGGGGAGATGGTGGGGTTGAGGCTGAGTCGAGGGGGGATGATGATACGTTTTTTAGGGACTTGCCTTGGTTGACTACGGTCTGATATTAACGTGTTGTAACAAGATCCGTGTTCGGACCGTCGTATGCTTCTTTTCTTGTACCATAGCTTCCTTATTTATCACCTGCGTTTAGACGTAGCGTGCTGTGCGCGAGCACTGTGTATTTGTACAGTCCCAGAGAATATAATGAATGAAAAGAAGTATTTAAATGAGAATATTACGCACTTTATACACTAAGTAGCGTCCCTGCTAGAGTCGGCTGTATCATCCCTAGTAGACAACTTATACAGATCACTAGTAATATCGAATACATTCGCCCTCTGTTTCATAGGCAAGCGGACGGATGCACACAGGTGATCGAGATTAAGCACCGCCACATACGTATGTTCGTCAATCCAGTGAGCTTCAAGTGCAATGGTTTCTATTTCATTAAATTTCATCTATCCCCTACCCCTATAGTCCCCCCCCTCCCCTAACCCCCAAGCCTCACCCCCCTCCTCAAAAATCGTCCCTAAACCAACCCCATAAAACCCCACCTCAAACCCTCTTAACACCTTCTGGATATAGCACCCATGCTGCGACCGCCCCCACTCACAATCTCTAAGCTCATTTAGTGATAAATCTAATACATCGATGTTGGAGGCCCAGTCACCGATACCTGTTAGTGAGGGGATGGCGATGAAATCTTCGATCGTGGAGATGCGTGATGTGCTGGGTGTGGAGGATTCAGAAACCATACTCCAGGAACTGGTTGAGGTGTTGGGGGTAGGGGGGCAGGAAATGGGTGGGGGAGAGGGAGAGGGAAGTTCTTGAGTTGATGGTGCGGAGAGAATGGAGAAGTCGTGAAAAGAGTGGAAACTGGGGTTGAGGGAGTGGCTGGCTTGGATTTCATTCTCGGAGGGGGAGTGGTCGTAGAGTCCGAAATCTTTGTATTGGATGCTGATTAAGAGGTCGTGGAATGTGTGGAGGCTGTTGTTGGTTACGGTAGAAGATGGAGTGGAGGTGTTGTGGGGGGTTTGGACTGTGATGGTGGAGAGAGTTAGGGCTGTTAGATGGAGGTGGCAGGGGAGGTGTTCTTACTATCATTTTCGTCTATTATACTGGGGGATTGCGAGATATCATGGCTGTGGTATCGCTCTTCTGAGTCTTGATACAGGCCAGTGGATCCTCTTGGTTGAGTCCATGAGCAGATGTTTGAAGTGGGGTATGTCGGCAATATTTCGACAAGGCTAGAATCTTGACAAGACTGATAGCAAGACCTTGAACAAATAAAAGTGTTGTTGCGCGACGGCAAATCATCAGCACTGCTAAGTTGCTGAGTGCAAGAAACGCTAGATGCTTGGATCATCATGATAATTGCTGGAGCAGTTTGAACAAAAGACCAAAGAGGGGTATTTCGTATACACCCATTCCGCCACAGCAGAATCCACAGCTTATATACCTCCATTTTTGCTACCATTCTTGCTCTAAATTCGACACCAGATAAGCTGGCGGTCTTCGAAATCCGGGGATGCATGAACACGGGCGGTCTTTCAGTATTCTTCCAGCCGAAAATCCGGGGTAAACTAGTCCAGGGTCTTATCTGATATTGCTAACCACACCCCTATTCTTCCTATGAATCCACTCCTTTTGCGTGCAATAGTAAGCGAGTAGTATGCGATATCGTGTCTATATCATGATGTTTTTACAAGGAAGATTTCTACACCGTGTCCCGTTATGGCCTAGTCGCAGTTCGGGAAAGTTCAAGGCGATTGCAAGACCGCTGAACTACTTTGTCCTTAGTTGGACGTCACGCCACGGGTGAGAAGCAAATGAGAAAAATGTTTTCGCGAGATTGCGAGTGTTCTTTAGACATGACACTCTTTCTGCAGCATATTTGGTCGCTTCCAATCCTTTTGAGAAGGATATTGAATTTGTTGGTCTGACAACGCGACGGCTTTGGTGCTGGACTGTGTGTAGCGGCTGATTATCACATGACACTGTCTACTCCTCTACTCTCTCTTTCGTTAGTATTCCCCTCGTCAGATGCTCTGGAAGGCCGGATATCTGGGATAACTCAGCTAACGTCTGATAGGAATTTCAATTGTTCTTTCCTTGCTTTCCGCACTCAATCATATCCAGAGCCAGGTTTCACGTGATCAGTGACTAGCTTGGAACTACCCTCAACGACACACATCATGGATTCACTCGTAGACACCTCGGGGATTGGTAAATCCACTAGAGCGGATATATGCTCAAGCTAATCTTCATAGATATGAACAATCCGTCGAATCTTTCCATATACTCCCAATTGCTTTGTTTCAAGTCTAGCACAACCCAGCAGACTTCCATCGTTCTACAAGATGAGTCACAGGAAGAGCTAGCACAACGACTTTCCAGAGATTTGGGTATTAGTTTCTCATATTGCTTTGAGACACGCAAAGCAATTCTGTCAAAAGTCCCGGTCGAACAGAGCTCTGATCTTGTTGAGAGTGGTCATGATCAGGTCGTCCGTGAAACACCACAGTACAACTGCGACCAAAACTTACTAGACCCAAACATAGACATGAACTTATATCTAGCAATACCCTTAGATGGGCTGTCTGGATCGTCGCTGGAGACTGAGCTCCCAATCTTTGATAACTCCCCCATGGACTTACTGGAATGGCCATTCGCCGACATGGACTTGGATATTGAAGAGACTGCATTCGACGACTTTTCAGCCGGTCTGGGGGATGAGGAGATCCAGCTACCGGATTGGAGTATATTAGATGAGATCATCAATCGACACCAAGACGACCCTGACACCGACATGATTGACTCAAGCCAGCTCCTAAATGAATCCGACTCCATGTTCCTGTACGGTTCATTCAAAACGAACCAACCCGAGGAAACCATCCATCCAGGTTCGCTGATTCGTGATCCTCTTCCCGACATTCCCGAATGGGGAGAATCATCCATCGACTCTGCAGAAGCACTCCAATCATCCCTACCTCGACCTTCGAGTACGGTTGAGTCGCCCATGGAACATCGACGGCCAGAAGGAATCGACATCATCAAGAAGCCAAGCACGAGTCAAACTCTAAGCACAAGCTATCAGGGAAATTCGAGCTTTCAAGAAAGTGTTTTTAGCTCTACGCCAGGACGGTCTAGCTTACAGACTTATGGTTCGTCGCCGCGACGTCTGGGGTCGCTTGATTCGGTGACGAGAGCGAAGGGGAATGCGGTCAAAGCTATTGGAGCTTGTTGGAGGTGTAAATTTTTGAGGAAACCGGTGAGTCTTTCATGTTTGTTCTCTTCGGGGATTTAAGTCTTTTTGTCGTGCTCAGAGATTTCTACCTTTCACACTCTGGTTGCATGAGTCTAGCGACTATGAGTGGTTATCCTTGTTGCGTCGGAATAGATGTCAGAATCTGCTATGTGTATAAGCTTGGCGTTTGTTCCGTGATTCTGTCTAGTGATATGCGAATAACAATCTACCACATATCACTTCTTGGTATTACTTGGCTATCATCAAAGAAGCAGACTGAAGTTCTCTTAGTGCAATACAGAAACTCGCTGCAGTGCTTGTCCAAAAGGTACGCACACTGGAGCATGGCAGAGCGTTGGTTGCAAACGCGGAGAAATCAAAGACAGAATGCTCCCAATTCCTTGGTGCCGAAGAGCCAACACCAACCCGCCACGCGCATCCGGCTTAGCAGGAACGAATAAACCCTGGCTATATGCAAGAAACTCCTACATGGATATCGTGTGTAAACGAGGAATGGAACTGAGATATGAGATGATGACTTTCGCTGGAACTACAAAAGTCGACAAGTTTCTCAAAGATCTGAAAACTGAGAAGCCGCTTTTGACTACTTTGAGCATTGATGGACAGCCACCACTACAGCGGAGTGAGAGCGGCAATTATAGTGTTCTAAATCCCCTTGAAGAGTGCATCCTGGCCACTCTTTGGGGATTTCTAGATTTTACGCCCACTCAGGAGGCGCTTCAACCTTGGACTTCGTTGCATGATGGAACACTCGCCGATTTTATAATTTTACTTAATGCAGCAGCAGAATACCAAGCCACCATTGGAACCGTAAGTTACTGAATTAAAACAAACTCAACTGTCGCTAATCATCTCACAGAACCAATTAATTGCATACACACTTACATGTCTCCGCACATGTATCGACGCTCTCCACGTGAAGGAATCCAGCCCCGGGAGCCTCGAAACCCTCTCCCACCAAGCATGTGAGCCCTCCTCCTGCAAAGTCGAATGCATCCGACAAATCGAGCTCCAACTCGCCCAATACCTCGACGAACTTTCGCGCGTCCTCTTCCTCAAAGAAAACCTCCGCAGCAAAACCTGGTGGCTCTCCGCCTTCTACAGTTTCTGCATCCAAGGCGTCATCCGGCAAGCTCTCCGTCTGCTCTGTTCCAAACCCAGCAAGAACAAGAACAAGACCTCCATCCCCCAAGCCGAAGAAGAACCAGCCCCAAAACAATACCTCCATCTCGGCATCCGTCTCTTCATCGCCAGTTCCGGAAACCACGACCCCCTGACTCAAGACTGGTCTTCCGAATTCGCATTCCCGTCGCAAGCAGACGGCGCACCCAAAGCAGCTGATTATCAAGCCGCACAATCCGCGCTAAAGCAATCGATTTGGAAAACCCACGGGATTAAATCCTCTGCCGAGTATCTCAAAAAGCTCTTCGAAGACCCCGGCACGGAACCGCTTCTCGAACCCAGCGACGATAAATGGTCCGCAAGACTCGTGGTCGTCCGGCCGGAACCCTATCTCCCGCAGGAATTCACACTCAAAAGTTGTAGGAAACTGCGGCGGGATTGGGATTGCGCGAGGTGCGCTTACACGAAGGAGGTAGTGCGGGTGGTGAACGAGCATGGATGTGAGTCGCAGGTGTATAGCGATACCGAGGAGAAATGGGCGGTGGTTGAAGGAATGTGGAGGAAGTTTAGCGGGATTGCGATTTCTAATACGGTGAGGGATTTAGGTGGGAAGGGGAAGGGGAATGGGAAAGAGGAGTATAGTTTAGGATCTGTGTTGAAAGTTTTCGATGGGACGGATGTCCAGTCTCATACTGTCGATCGGATTCCTATACCGCCACTTCCTCCCCGTCAAGAACCTTCGGATGAGGAGCTTGCGGATCCGGATTGGGTTTTGACGCTGAGACCAAAGGCGTGTGGGTCGGTTGGGGAGAAGAAGAGGAATCTTTATTGGCCGGATTATGTACGCGCTCCTGTTCTAGCGGGCTTCTCCTCCTCTGACTTTATTTCTTCCTCTTCACTCTCCGCTCAACTGAACCCTACGACCCATAGCAATCTCTCTCCAAGTTTGCTCTCTCCCACCGGGAGAACTCCAACTTTATACCCACACTCGACTCAAGAACAAACACTTCCACATCACCAGGGCCAAGAGCATGAACAAGAACAAGCCTTCTGCGCCTACTGCCCTCCTCCCGGCCGCTGGCTCCCGCTGGACGGACCCTATCAAGACGAGATGGATTTCCGGCATGGGGTTAGTGGGGTGACGGGGAAGAGGGTTGAGGCGCCTGTTAAGGTGGGTGTGGAGGTGGAGCGTAAGGATGGGGGCAGGGAGGGGGGTAGGGATGCAGGACAAGAAAAAGGAAAAGGGTTATGGGGACTGTGCGGGAGGTGCGGGGAGTGGGTTGGGCTTGGAGGAGGAGATGAGGAGGGGGATGAGAGGATAGAGAGGGGATATGGTGAAGGTGGTGGAGTGGGTATAGGTAAAGAGGATGATGAAAGTGAAGATATGGAAGGTGGTGGAGAGGGTGTGGGGAGGAGTAAAGAGGATGACGAAAGCGAAGATAACGACGCGGAAGGCTGGTTCCTGCATAGTTTTGGATGCTACTAACCATCCGTCCCTTCTCCTCCATATAAACCAAACCGCACAAAGAAGCGGCGGAAAGCTGTAACTAGCACAACAGATAAGGATGTGCAGCGGATATTTGATATCGATGTTCACAGCGAGGAGTTACTGTACCGGTGTTATTTTTCTTTTCTTTTAATTTCTGGCGTTTAAAGGATATAGCACAGGAGGTGGGTGGGTTAGATGGAGGGGATAGACGGACGACTTGGTCTGGTTGGCGTATATGATACGATTGGAATGGATTTGATTTGATTGGGTTGGGTTAGCTGGTTCTGGGTTAGCGATAGATAGATGGAGGGATCAGGGGTAAATGGATATGAATGAATGGAAGGAAGGATGGACGGATGGACATTTAGATACCCTTAGAAACGATACGATACACACGATCAAATGAACAAGATATGAAATACATATTTCCAATCTTCAACAGGCAACAAGACAAACTCGTCACAAAAAGATAAAAGATCACAATCAACTAAAAAATCAATCACTCTAAACCATATCCATTCACACTTCGCCCTTCAAAAGCGAAGCCATCTATCTATGCAACGCAGTGCAGCCAGCATTCTTTTTTTATTTTCAACCTCGTGAAACCATGATGCTTCCCTGCCGTCCACCCATCCCCCCACGGTCAAAACAACAAAACAGAAGCCCGCCACTCCATATATACACCATTTAGTTAACCCCCCACCCCACCCAAGTTCCCCTTTAAAACAGCCCAGCACAGCAGCATTCATTTCCCCAATCCCTTTCATTTACTCATAGCCTCGACTCGTGTCACTAGCGAAGTTATGGAGACTGTCATGCTTCATTAGTATATTCCCGTTCATCAAAAGCACGCCAAAGAGCAAGCATACCTAATATCCTGACGATCCCTAACAGGCGGCGTAGCCGACTCCGCCGTTTCCAGCTTCGGTCTCCCAACACTACCATTAACCGTCCCATTAACCGGTTTATCCCCATGACCATCCGGAACAATTTGACCTTCAGAATTGACCACCGCTCCTCTAGTGACCAAATTCAATTCCGTCTCGCCCGCTACACCGTGCAGGACAGCTTCTTTGGCACTTTCAAGCACCTTGAGTTTGCGGGTCTCGCCTCTGATTCTCTCCAAGTGCTCAAAGTAGCCATCCTTGACCGGAGTGACATATGTACCACAGAAGACTCCGACTTCGAATTCCTGGGTTTTCGGGTCTCGCGGTGAAAGTTCTGCACATGCTGCCTTCAGATCCTCCAGAGATTGATAGATGACTTCTTCGGCACCAATGTGCTTAGCAATTGCGTGTCTGTCACGATTGTGCGCAACCAGTTCTTGAGGGGAGGCAAGATCAATGCCGTAGATGTGAGCATGGGTGATAGGAGGGGCGGAGGAAGCGAAGATAACTTTCTTTGCGCCTGCTTCTCGTGCCATGCTTACGATTTCTCGACTGGTTGTACCACGAACGATACTATCATCGACCAAAAGCACTGTACGACCTGCAAACTCGGACTCCATAGCACTGAGCTTTCGACGAACGGACTTCTGACGAGCACCTTGTCCTGGCATGATGAAGGTACGGAATACATAGCGATTCTTGACAAATCCTTGGCAGTAAGGGATGTTTAAGCGTTCGGAAACACTAGAAGCTGATGTATTCGAGGTCTCGGGAATAGGAATGACAACATCGATTTCTTTGATTGCTTCTGGACCAAGAGTTTTGATGATGGTATCGGCAAGCTTGTAGCCCATTGCTTGTCTGCTTCTGTGAACGCTGATACCATCGATGATAGAATCAGGTCGTGCGAAGTATACGTATTCGAAAATATCTGGTGCGTAAGCCTTTTGTTCCACGACTTGTCGGAAGACCGGCGCGGATCCCTTTCTGATGATCACGGCTTGTCCGGGAAGAATATCTACCAAGTTGGAGAACCCAAGCTGGCGCAATGCGACGGATTCAGAGGCCATCATGTAATCCACAGCACCTTCCAAAGTGGCAGAGGGACGGGAACCCAGAATGAGGGGACGGATGCCATGAGGATCACGGAAACCAAGAATTCCGAAACCAGCTAGCATTGCCGTGCAAGCCCACCCTCCAACACATCTACCATACATCCTCTCCAAGCTCTTGAACAAATCTTCCTCATTAACACGAGCCTTTCCAGTCTCGTTGAGTTCATTGGCGAAGATGTTGAGCATAAGCTCACTATCACTGTCTGTATTGATATGTCTGTGGGCTTCGAAATCGAGGTATTCCTTGAGCTCTTCGGCATTGATCAAGTTTCCATTATGAGCAAAGGTGATTCCGTAAGGGCTGTTAACGTAGAAAGGTTGAGCTTCAGCGCTAGCACTGCTTCCTGCAGTTGGGTATCTCAAATGGCCCAAGCCCATGAATCCGGGAAGATCCTGG
Source organism: Rutstroemia sp. NJR-2017a BBW (assembly GCA_002946425.1). NCBI lineage: Eukaryota > Fungi > Ascomycota > Leotiomycetes > Helotiales > Rutstroemiaceae > Rutstroemia > Rutstroemia sp. NJR-2017a BBW. The sequence goes on from NJPT01000015.1 coordinate 14,510, forward strand.
ACGCGAGAACCATCTTGGAACACTCTCGCAGCCATGCCATTGCCTTTGCATTGGTATATCCGACCTCCTGCCGCACATGTAGCAACACCACACGCATCTTGGCCTCGATGTTGCAGATAGTATAACGCGTCGTGCAGATCTGCGGCTGCTGCGGTCGAGGTGGGATGGTCGACGTGACCCAAGATAAGACCAAGAATACCACACATCTTGATTGGTCTTCTTCGAGAGAGTTGGTCTAAAAGCTATGTGGAATTCTCATTAGCACAATCCCAAAGTATGAGGTTGACGTAAGAGATCGACAAGGTAGAAGCACGATATTTCAGTCTCAGTTTGTCTCCGCAGAAATTTCTCGGAAGTCTAACATTTAAAATACTTTTTGATCATCATAAAAGTGCGGGGAAGGAGGAGAACCAAAGTGAATAGAAATATAGCTGGATAGCACTCACTGTAAGGTGGAGATAGACAATTGTCCTTCACGGCACAAAGATCCGGATATGAGATTCAAGAGAATGCTCAGAGAAATTTCCCACGGTTCGATCGGACTCGACGATTTTTATCTCGAAAAGTTTCAGACCCAAGAGGAAGAATGGAATAACACTGCCAGCGAACTGGAAGCAGGTAGAATATCGAGATATTGCAGATACCTGCAGCGAAACAGTGAATTGGACGACATTTTGAAGAGTTTTAGGAACTTTTTTCCTCCCACATCCCACCTTGATAGAGAATTTGGGAGAGACGTCAAAATTCTTTTCTTCGCTTAATTTCATGGGCTTAGTCCTGTTCAGGCAAGGTTTGTGCATACTAGCTTGATTAGCCGCTTACATAAGGCCTTTATCGGAGTAGCATGTGAAATGGATAGGGCAAGTGGGGCAGAAACGTCTAGCACGGCTGGAATCCGAATACTTACCGTTGCTAGACGTCAGTTGGGTTAGGTCCGGCAAGCACAGGGAAGAAAGTCACATTCCCCTTTGATGGTAGCGCAACTAAAGCAGCCAAGTCAAACTGGAAGTGTATCAGCATGTCTAGAACACCCGAGGATAAACACCTCCTTCGCGAGGTTGCCAAAAAGGCAGTAAGTCTTTGTAGATAATCTGTTATCTCCACCAAGAGAAGAGCCTGATATTCGGAATAGATAAGTTATTATGGAGATCGCCAGGTAGAGGATGATGAAGAGCAGGATGAGAATTTAGCGGTAAATTATAGTCAAGGTGGTACGAATCAGGGTGATATATGTGGTGTGGTAGTAGATCTGAAAAGTGGTCCAGGATATGTATGTTTTCAACAGAGGGGAACAATTATGGCCCAAGAGCAAAGGATAGGGACAGGGCCAAACGAAGAAGGATACAAATATCTTGAGATTAGAGATGATCAAGGTTTCTTTGTATTTGGCTCGGCTGCTGTACTTTATGTGTACCATGATTAAAGTCCTACGATAAGCATGCATTTGAGTAGATCGGCTGGGTCTAAGTTATGCGGTAGGTGGCCTGTATAGTTAATGGCCTTCTCAACCCATGGTTTGGAAGGATAAACCAACGTGAACCAAGCCGTCACCTCCCATTGGTGTATGGTTTAGTGACGCAGTTCAGAGGCTAACCCGCAAAGTAGAAAGACACAGGTAGTTTTGCAACAACGCAACACCAGGAAAGGCACATTGAATCCAGCGAACTTCCTCGGGTTTATATTCAGGTTAAAACAACACTATCTACAAAACATCCCAATCCATCTCAACCCCCCGCCATCCGTCAACCGACCACTCAGAACCTCCTCATACATTCAAGCAAGCTCAGCATCCTTAATTCTTGCTAGGCGGCGCACCACCCGGTCCACCTGATCCACCACCCGAAGAAGGACCCGAATCATTCTCCACCCCACCCGAAGATGTATACTCCGCAGCCGGTGTGATAGTAAAGCTATTACTAACATCAATACCAAACGCCAACCAGCCAAAGATACCATCCTCAATGCTGTCTCCCAAAAGTGAGTATTCAATTACCGGATCAGACGACGCAGCTTCGGATGACAAAATAGAGTCATCAGCATTGAGAGTTACATCTTGCGTATTCGTGTTATACGGCGCCGTAGCTTCCACCTGTGTAATGAGATCTTGATCGAAGAAAATCTGCCCAACATGTGCGACTGTTCCGCCGGAGATAGTCGAGTTCGCAAGAACAGTGGCGTTGAGGTGGACGAGCACATGGATGTGGTTTGTGCGGGAAGTGTAGTGGCCAGGGACGATAGTAGCGAATTGAGCGACGCCGTCCGCATCGGTGGATTGGATGCTACGGAGGAAAGTAGCGTTGATGTTGGAGGTATCGCTGCTGTCTCCGTTTCCGTTGGCGACGATGCCGGAGTATACTCCGGTGGAGTTGCAGTTCCAGATCTCGAGCATGGCATAGTCGACGGGCTCGCAGGTGTCGATGTCGAGGACTTGGGTGTCGAGGATGAGAGGCACGCCGACTTGGTCTTCGGTGTTGTTGTAGCGGTAGTATTCGCCGGAGACGTAGTAGGGACCTTGAGTCACTTCGGGGCTGAGCACGCAGGAGTTGTTGCTGGAGAAGATGGTGGTTTCGGCGTCGCTGGGAGAGTAGTCGATCGATGAGAGATGAGTGGTGTTGAGAACAGTGGCTTCGTCCCGAGCAGAGAGGGAGCGCTTGGTGCGGAATTGGTTGACGGTTGCGGCTCGGCGTTGAACATTACGAGCTGCGAGGCCGCGAGCCTTGATTTTGGCAGCGCAATGGGAGAGATCACGCTTGGAGTGTTCGAGGTAGGCAGAGCGTTGGGCAATCTCGGCGCTGTGATCATGACCTGGGTGGGCGGAGACAGAGCTCAGAAAAGCTGCTGCCGCGATGAGGGGAGCAGTGAAATGCATGTTGGTGTTTCCTGATGAACAATGAAAAGCAGAAAAGATTTTTGCGTGAGGAATGTGAGAGTGAGAAGACGATGATGTGGATGAGAAAAGATACCAGAACACAGATGTTGCGACAGTATATATAGATATCTCAAGACCTCAAGCTTTGGTAAGAATGGAACTATCCTATCATATCCGCCTGCTAAGTGGACGACGACAAACCAACAACTACATCTGTCAAGCACCACGAATAACGATCGTCACCATCTAAACCCATATTAGTAACACGCGAATACCGTTGGTCGAACTCGGCCTTCGCGGAAAGACAACAGGGTGCGTCGGATGCACTTCGCGCAATCGACTTTCCGCAGCATCATATCCCCAATCCCGTAAATAATGGGTCTCAGCCTCAAAATATCCCCTGCAATGTTTCTCTCCGTTCATTCTAGATGAAGCCGGCAGTTGCGTATTCACCACCACTTTCAGCTATGGGATAAATAATAGCTTCGTGCTGATTGGTACCAGAGTGAGGAAACGCTCGGTGCAAGGGACGCGTGTTTTTCGCTTGTTGCGCGGCTGCCAAGAGTTTGGATGAAAAACCTCCCTGATGGCATATGCGAGAAGCATTAATTGTGGGAAAAGCTCCGACGAAGTAAAACAAAACTTTTGGAGAAGCTATAACTATTAGTTATGCTTAAGTGGAATTGGAATAAGGATGGTGGGGTCTGGTAAGGAAAAGTCAAATTCGACTTACGTCTGTTGCAACTGCCGAACTATGAAAGGACTGGACTCATCAGCATGACGGTTCGTGAGTACGTATTCAACTTTAAGAGATACGTAGGAAAATCGAACCTGGTTAGTCAAGCCTGACTGATTTGTAAGTGAAGCATTCTGCTTTGGGCACTAAATGTGTGTTCGCTCCTGGATGCACCATAGCCATGTTCTTTGCCCCCAATATACCTGGGGGAAGCTACTTCACCGGCTTCGATGCTGCAGAACGCCCACGGGCCGAGGTTTAGTTTCGTTTCCACTCCATCTTGAACCTAATTACTATCAAAGGATAGTGATCTTCTCCTTTGTGCATTGATCCAACCAACCGTTGCATAGTATCCTACCTCGGCCAACTCGTCGATATCTCGTGGGAGGATCCGCTAGTATCTCGAGTCCAATTATGTCGATACATTTTTCCTGGTCATAAGAGGATCCTGGAACACGTCCACCATGCGGTTCTTCTACTAATGGTCTGTTATGTTCCCACAGTTGAACTCCAACACAAATTACCGACATGGCTTCGTTGCTAGATCTACTAACATCTGGGACGAGATAACCTATGAAATGACCAGACGAGTCCGATAGAAGTTCTGTAGAACGGGGTAAATCCAGATGACGTGGACCAAGTGCAATACTTCCGGTCTCGGTATCAATTATAGCGATCGAAGCGCCAGATCCATGAACTCCAGAGCCGAGCATCCAGATTAAAGACTCATTGAGCGCAGGGTTAGCTGGATAATTATGACTCCTAAACTTGGTATCGTACAGCTTCTCGCCTCTAAGCAGTTCTCTTATTGGAGCAATGAGAGAAACATCTCCCGAGATGCAGGTTCCCTCACATAGACCATAAGGATTATTAGAATCACAGCCTGTTCGCATCTGGAATGACATGCAACTAACCAGACTTGTTGAGATTGTCTCCGATGGTAGAGGGATGAGGTACGAAGGCCTACCAGAGCGACCGACCCAGGTCCAGAATGGTGCATGGAAGTCCTCATATTGCGGCATAGAATCTTTGCATGCATGCCAAAGAAGGCATTCACCTGTACCATCGTCCAGGATACCCGCATGGAATGTGTGTCCATGACGATCTTTGAACTTATTACAGACTCCCATAATAACAAGCAAAGTATCCTCCTCTTGCTCAGCTTGGAAGTGGAGTATTCCCTAGTCAACAGCGTCTGAAAGAACTGGGCTGTGCTCGCTGTCACAGTGTTTGAAGAAAGCCATGCATTTCTCATAGATGCTCCTGTCTCTTCACCTTGCTCATCGCCCTGTTCCTGAAAGCAGTCCCAGTACACTTTGTCTGCTGTATAATAGATGATTCTTCTTGAAAGTACTCTTTCTTGAAACACCCATCCACGTTTAGACCATTCACTGTTGTGAGTTTTATGCCAGAGACTGAGATTTCAAGGCCGCAAGGTAATGGTATTATGGCGGAGTGTGTCACTGATATTGGCTCCGCCCTGGTCATTCTTGAGCCACTCGTACTTTTTAACAGGGGTCACAGGACAGCATATTCTCACTGCTAGCGGATTACTACGAGGGAGGAAAAGCCCCTGATCGTTGGAATCGTCGTCCAAAGCATCAACTGCAGCCAGGGTACAGCTTGACGACTCAAATATGTCTCCCATTTTTGCCGACTCATGCACCCAGTCTTCTTTGTCATGCTGGATGATGCATAAAGAATCAATCCAGATATACTGAAGTCCCAGCTGACGTGTCGCCGTTATTGCGTCTTTAAATGTCGGTGGTAGCTCGTCCATTGGAAGAGCTTGCTTAAAGCGATCAAAATTGTCTTTTGTAGGTTCGGTTTTTGGGCGCTCTCCCCATCGATGACTTAGTGTCAGGTATGAACCTCGTTTCCCACCAGTTTCGACTAAAAATGGGGGTATTCCACCAGCGGGAGAGCCCACATCGACTAATCAAATAGGCAAAGCAACAGATTCGCATGGTAGATCCGGAACTGAGTTCTCTTCTAACAGGCGACATTTTTCATGAGTTCGTATACAAATTTCCAGCCACTTACGTAGCATGGTATAGTTCTCAGGTGCTGCGCATGCAGTGATTTCTCGTAGTGGAACCATGTCGGGCGAATGGTAATAGGAACCTAACGTAGCGATTAGAAATATCTAGAGAGAATGGAAGGAACTCACCTTCACATGCGCCGACCTGGATTGTGCTCCCGCCACCAAAATTTCCATAGCTCAAAATGGGGTTTGGTTGGGACCTGAAATCCATCACATACTCTACTCGTTCCCAGGATAAGCAGTCGACTAACTTCTTCAGGGTCTCAAAATAAGGTAGATCTTCTCTTCCCACGAGCCCCCGGCTAACCGCTGGTAGAGAAGGAAAAGTCTCAGACATCGTGTCATAGTTCTTTTCAACTTCATAAACACTCCAAGGACTTTTGATCTGCAGCATCGAATACGTACACACCATCAGCCTACACAGCCTGCATGTCCTGCCGGATATGATAGCGTCTGGGAAGCGCTTGGGTGAACGAAGCCGTCGACTAGCATCGTAAAAGTTACAGCGTTGCAAGCGTCGCATAGTGGAGAGGTCATGTCCTCTGACATTTTCCCTTGCCTTCTTTTGTGTTTTATCTCTTGGTGTGATCGGCACTGCACTTTGGCAGGTGTGTCTTCTCACAATGGATGGACTAATACGAGAGTTTTGAAACCGGGGATATTCTTTCGTGTTAGGGCAAACCATCCGAGTTCAAGGTGAGGCGGAGGTCCAGAGCCTCGCCGTTACACTCAAGCTTACTGTATCCGGTCCCATGTTCGGATGTATAACTGAGGTCAAGTGCCTCGCCGTTGCATTTAGCCTTATCCAGTCCCATATTCGAATGTAAGCTGGACCGTGGTCCCGAGTCCCGACCTGTCAAGTGAGTTTAAGAGAAGTCGATCTTGTTACAGTACCGACTGTGACAGACCCCACTAGTTAACCTTATCGCCTAACACCTATTGCCTAAGGCCTATATCCTGTATCGATTATCGCTGACGTCTCGACTTCAGACACCGAATGAACAGCTGGGGTTCAGCTCCACAAACTGCAATGTATTACCAAATTTGTTAATAATTGCCATTTCTGACGTCTGAAATAATGCAGGTCAGCCAAGAAGTTTATATATCTGGCAGTTTCCTGCAGGAAGCGCTTCATTCAGTATTCAATTGACATCATCCTACCTCTGTCGTTCGCGTTCAGTCTTTGAATATTGATATCAGGAAGAAATGCTCGCTCTCACAGGTACCAGCGGAAACATTGGCGGCGCCACCTTGAAAGCCATCCTCGAGCACAAAACCATTCCAGCATCGGAGCTTGTCATCTGCACGTCGTCTCGTCCATCAGATGACAAATTCAAGGCTTATACTTCCCAGGGAATATCTGTTCGGGAATCCGACTATGACAGGCCTGAGACCATGGTCAAAGCCTTCGCTGGCTGCGACAAACTCTTCCTAGTTTCGACCCCGCGTAACCACTTGGACTACAATAACGCCCCTCATGGTCAAGGTCGTGAGAAACACCATTTCGCCGCTATCAATGCCGCACGAGAGGCAGGCGTGAAACATATCTTTTATGCTTCTCTAGCATTCGGGTTAGAGTCCAAGGCAGGCGTTATGCGAGCACATATCCGTACAGAGAAATATTTAAAATCCCTAACTGATATCAAATACACCATTATCCGCGAGGGTTTGTATCAGGAATCATGGCCATTATATCTCGGCTTCTACGACCGCGAAAATGATACCCGAGACGAGGTCGTCTTAGCTGGAGATGGGAAATTGAGTATGCCTGCGATACCGGATTTGGGGGTTGCAAACGCGTTGATTTTGGCGGATGAGAGTGGGAAATATGATGGGAAACTGTTTTATTTGTCGTCGAGTACGGCCTACGATTTGAAGGAGATTTTAGAGATTGTGTCGAAGATTAGGGGAAAGGAGCAAAAGATCAAGATCGTTTCGCCGGAAGAATATGTTGAGTATTATGCACAACGCGGAGTCGCAGAGAAGCCAATGTTGGAATGGTGGTCTTCTAGTTATACGGCGCTTGAGGAGGGAGAGGCTTTGATTGACGACAGGACGTTCGATGAGTTGTTGGCGAGTAAAGGAGTGAAGCCGAAGCCTATGGAAGGAACGATTAAGGAAATGATTGTTGGATAGAAAGAGTCCAAGGTCCCGTACTGTAGCATGGCCAAGGGTTTGAATTATCTATTATCTTAATTGTACTTTATGTAAGGGCCCGGGCCCTCCGCTGCAATTGTTGCTTCCGCGTATGAAATTCGTCGCGGCTCCAAAACGAAAGCCAAGAAATATATCGCCATAAGTTACTTCGTAAAACACCACAGACTTTTGTTCCTGACGCCTTGCCATTTACAGCTGCGAATTGCCACCAAAGGGTAGCCCTCACGGCCCTCAAGACCCTTTGGAGTTAGACGGATCTGGGTGTCTGTGCGCTTCTCGCATCCACCCGATCGAGCCGATGTTATACTATAAACTCGTCATGGATCGATTTCCTATTCCAAGAAACCTTCACGACCTTCACGACCTTCAAACTGCTCTCCTATTTTCAACTACTTGTTTTCTTTCACACATCTATCTCGCTTTCAACCGCCAGTGCCATACCAACTTACCAAGGTTTGCGTGACAAAATCTCCGCTTCAGATTTTCCCTTATTCACCGGGGCCTCTTAGTCGGAGAAATCTACATTCTTGCGTTTTCATGGTTCTTGCCGTTGACAATAGTCGCCATTGCCTCAGTCCGTTAAAAAGCATCATCATTTAGGATCACCAGACTGTCACTGCGTTGTGCATACTCATACATCACCAAAAATCAAAGTCAATTCTTTCGATCATTATTCGGCTTGCAGCATTGATCAGGTTTTGTTTGCCACTTGCCCTCAAACATTTGCCAATTCACTATCGATCACTCCTCTGGATAGGCACCACAAGGAAACATTCGAGCTCTTACCTTGATTATCTCAGTGGCTAGGAGGTCTATGGGTCTATCTTTTCCACATCAACGGTGTTTCTTTGCGCTCGAGACTCATATCAAACAAACGTCTTTTGTTCCACTGTTTTCCCGTTCTCTCATTCCCAATTTCACATCCAACAATCCTTCTGTTTCACCATACTTTGTAAATTCCCCCGTCTCTCTTCCTAGCCTCGTTCGCACCTTTCTTACTCAATCACGCCGTCAACGTATACATACTCACGGCACCAAATTCGTCCAACTTCCGATCACCAGAAAGTTATCCACAAGCATGCCGACTCGTGCAGCAGCCAAGAAAGCAGCAGCTTTACTTGAAAAGAGCACGGCAGTGAAGCAAGAAGCTGTCGAAGCGACCGCAGAGGTTGCTTCCACTCGGAATGATACCGGCGATGCTACGTCCGACACCCAGAGACCTACTCCTGCATCTAGATCACGGAAAACCGAGAAAAGCGCACCGACGAGAGCTAAGAAGGCGAAAAAGTCGACGGAGCCGGTCGTAGGTGGTTGGGATGTCAAGCCACATGGCATGGGGAAAGAGGGCGACCTTTTGGACGATAATTTTATCAAGTCCGAAGACGCAGAAAACGCTGAGCCCACTCCCAAAAGAACTAGGTCTAGTAGATCTAAGAAGTTAGCAAATGAGATTTCGTCACATGATTCTATCAAGGAAGAAGACAGCAAGTCTGCCACCCAGATTGATGACATTCTTCTTAGTAGCGAAGAAGTTCATGACGACGAAAAGCTAAAGAAGACGCGCACACCGCGAAAGGCGAAGAAGGAAACCGAGGTGCTGGCGGAGGTCATCGACAAAGCAGACTCCCTTGCCGAGACCTCCGAGAAGGCCCCAAAAGTCAAAAAGAACAAATATGGTCTTATTACTGGGGACACACCATTTCCAGATCACCTTGCTCCAACTGCCGAGCAATGTGAAGAAGTTAACCGGATCTTGAGTCGCCTACACGGTGAAGTCAAAGCACCAGATGTGGTTCCACCTCCTTCTGCAACAGTCACTGGCTGTGGAGAGGTGCCAGATGTGCTCGATGCTATGCTAAGAACTTTGCTCAGTGCGGCTACAACATCTACCAACGCAAATACTTCAATGAGGGGTCTGAAAGAAAAGTTCGGCTTGAGAAAAACTGGCAAAGGTGCAGGGAGTGTTTCTTGGGAAGCCGTTCATGAAGCAAGCCTTGAGACTGTTATTGATGCGATCAAGCGTGGCGGTTTGGCAGTTATGAAGGGGGGCTACATCAAGAAGATCCTTGCCATTATTCGAAAACAGAACTCAGACCTTCTCGAACAATTAATCGCAGAGAGAGACACTGACAAGCCTGTTACTTTTCCAGGAAAGACCTTGACTACCAAAGCACAAAAGGAAGCCGAGATCAAGAGTTTACACGAGAATATGTTCTCCATGGATTATATTCACAACTTGGACATACCTACAGCTATTGATGAGATGACAAGGCTGCCAGGAATCGGCGTCAAGACTGCAGCTTGTGTCGTTCTATTCTGCATGAAGAAGCCTTGCTTTGCCGTTGACACTCACGTCGTCCGCCATTGTAAGTGGTTGGGCTGGGTTCCAGAGAAAGCAACCCGTGATCAAACTTTCAGTCACTGCGAGGTTAGAATTCCAGATCATTTGAAGTACTCTCTTCACCAGTTGTTCATTCGCCACGGAAAGACGTGTGGCCATTGTCGAGCAAACACCAGTGCTGGGAGTGCCGAGTGGGATAAGACTATCTGCCCTATCGATCATCTTGTTAATAGAAGAGAAGCGAAGAAGCAACCGGGCTATAAACCATCAAGAAAGGAAGTGACGGAGGTTGGAAAGAGTAAAAGGGCGTCCAAAAGTCAGAAGAAGCGAAAGAGGGAGGAAGATAGTGAGGAGGAAGCGGTGGGGTCGTTTGATCTAGATGAGGAGGACGATGAGGACAATTATAACCCGTTCCGTAAGACACTCGTTGTGGGATAGAGTATGAAGCCGACTATCGGGCTTTTTATGTTGGCATATGGCTGCATGGCTTTCTATGTTCGAAGCGAGGTGTTTCTGAGATGAATTGCGAGAGATATTTACGATTTTGGGCGCTGGTTCAAATACCCATGACTTGTATTATGGCTGGTGGACATTCATCAAATTACATATTTGCAGACGTACTTCACTTCTTGTGGAGGGGAATTTCACACAATATCTGTGCAATTTTAGCTAGCGAGAACCACATGCAGTATAAAAACTCTTGGGATATCTCCTGTTCCCTGGGTCAGCGACGACTCTCTCTACACGTGAATTTGGTGAGGCTCCCAGTATTAGACTTCGATTGCTTAGACATCGTGTCTACAACAATTTGATAGACGGCACATGATCTGGGCAGAGTTATGAACTTCCTTGTGAGCAAACGTACTCAATGTCTTAAATATAGCTTGACTTCACACCACCATACAGTTTCTATCGGGATCCTAATCAGGTAATGCGAGGTTCCTCGGTCCGCATGGCTATTTAGCCTAAATTGAGCGACACATGGACGCTAGCAGGGGTGAAGCTCTAGTTCTAGATTTCCCCAGATCTCAAAAATTGTTGACCCTGAGGACACTCCACTCGCATCCCTTTTCGTTCTTCATTCCCGACCTTTCGATCTTTTTTCCTAGGCTATGTGTTCTTAACCTTGAGTTGCTGGTGGTGAGATACACACCTGAGTATACATATTGCGCATTTTATGAAATATGAATTTCCAAGCGTCGATGAATTCGTGGTTGGCGGCGCAGAAGGAAAATGGCGGGATAGACACTCGGGAGCCTTTGGATGGAGGACCGTTTGCAGGATGGACGCATTGGGAGATGTGAGTTTGAAGTTATCCAAAGAAGCTGGGTGATCGCCTGCTAATAACTTGCTCCGCAGTGAGAAACTCATGTTTTCGTTGGCTGCTGGTGCCACCTTGTTCGTAGGCTTTCTGCTGTATGGAACCGTACGACTTTCCGAATGGTATAAAGCAGAGCCAATCATGCCCTACACGATTCCTGAACTTAAACCGCCCGAAAAGAAGAAAATACTGGAGAACCCATCTGTCAAGGTAAGCAACACGCGGGGTGGTGAAGTGGCGGGGAATTTTAGTTGACACTTTGCAGGCATCAGGCACATCAGCGATTCAATGCTACGCCCCTGCAACCGGAGAATTTCTCGGACAGGTCGAACCAACTACTCCAGAAGGCATCGATCGAGCCATCGAGAAGGCACACGCAGCGCAGAAGAAATGGGCACGAACTACGTTTTCTCAGCGTCGACAGGTTCTGCGGACAATGCTTGCTTATATCCTAGATCATCAAGATGAGATTTGCCGCATAGCTTGTTTGGATTCGGGTAAAACAATGATTGATGCAGCACTGGGAGAAATTTTGGTGACTGTTGAGAAGCTGAACTGGACAATAAAACACGGGGAGAACGCTTTATGCCCTTCAAGGAGACCGACAAATTTTCTCATGATGTATAAGAGGAATACGGTGCACTATGAGCCTTTAGGGGTGGTAGCTGCGTTGGTTTCGTGGAACTATCCGTTCCATAACTTGCTTGGTCCAATGATCTCTGCGATCTTCTCTGGTAATGGAATTGTGGTCAAGGCTTCTGAAAATACGGCCTGGAGTGCTCAGCACTTCTCTCTAATTGCTCGAGGAGCTCTATTCGCTTGCGGTCATGATTCGAACCTCATTCAAGTCGTTACTTGTTGGCCAGAAGCTGCAAACCATCTCACATCTCACCCTGGAATCTCTCACATTACTTTCATCGGCAGTCGCCCAGTTGCGAAATTCGTAGCGGCATCTGCAGCTGAATCCCTAACTCCTGTTGTTGCTGAGCTTGGCGGGAAAGATGCGGCAGTTGTTATGAATTCGGCAGAAAGCGATCTTCCACGTATCATTGAAATTCTTCTACGAGGCACATTCCAAGCAGCTGGTCAGAATTGCATCGGTATCGAAAGAATCATTGCACTACCTGCAGTATACGATAAGCTTGTCGCAGCACTCGAACCACGGATCCGCGCCCTTCGAGTCGGCTCCGCACTTGATGCTCCGAAGGACTCCCAGGTCGATGTAGGAGCTATGATATCTGACGCGTCGTTTGACCGACTCGAGAGACTGATCGATTCTGCTGTCAAAGATGGAGCTCGTCTACTAGTTGGTGGCAAACGATTACACCATCCAATCCATCCCTCCGGTCACTACTTCACCCCCACACTACTCGTCGACGTCACTCCCGAAATGGCCATCGCGAACGAAGAATGCTTCGGGCCCATCTGCGTCCTGATGCGAGCCAAAAACCCCGAAGACTCATGCAACATCGCGAACCACCCGAACTTCGGTCTGGGGGCTTCCGTCTTCGGGAACAAGGACTGGGAGCTTAGAGCAATTGTCAAGAATATCAAAGCAGGCATGGTCGCGATCAACGATTTCGCAGCGTATTATGCAGTGCAATTACCCTTTGGAGGCGTGGCTGGAAGTGGATATGGACGGTTTGCGGGAGAGGAGGGGCTGAGGGGTCTCTGTAATATTAAGGCGATTTGTGAGGATAGGTGGGGCTGGGCCGGGGTGAGCACGGCGATTCCGAGGGAGGTGAGGTATCCGATTGGGGATACGGATAGGGGGTTTGAGTTTACGAAGGGGGTGGTGAATTTGGGGTATGGGGTTGGGGTGGGGGGGATGTGGAGGGGGGTGAGGGGGTTGTTGGGGAGGTAAGGGTAGATAGATGAGTGAGTGTTGGTGGGGTGGAATAGGAATGAAATCTTTTTGAGAATAACAGTTAAGTCTGTCTAACCGTGTGACGAGAATTTTCTCTCCTTTCAAGTGAAAGCAAGACCACCCAAATTCTTCGTCGAAGCGAAGGATAGATACAAGCGGTGGCAACACATAGCAACCTACCGGGGATAAAACCCCTCAACTTCCTGCCCGAAAATTTTCTGCCCGAACCGCAGAAACTTGTGAAAGCTCGAGGCACTTTTTGGCTCTTCCACTCTTGATCCCTGTGTAGATTCATGCATGCATGGCCAGCGCCTAGTTACCGCCACTCACCCAGGAGAGGACCCAGGTGCCTATTTGTTGGGCGTTTGAATAGATTGTTACTTTATATCTGTTGTGCTTGCGTGTGGAGTTGGGGAAAAGTGTAATTGTGCTGTTTTGTTTGAGAAAATTTGTTGCTGAAACTATTCGGATTGGATAAACTTACGGAGTTTTGGTTCTTTTTACTTGCTTCTGTCTGCGAAAAGTGGGATTGCTTATTCCTTCCTACTGTCATTCGATTTCGCGCGTGGTCTCTTTGAAAGGTTTATCCGAGTAGAAGTGCAGAGGTATGATGAAGATGGGTCTGGGACTGGGGAAATATAAGCTCGCGCAGTTAGTATTCTGAGAAGGCATCTCGCTTCTCCTTTTTCTTTCTCTTGACACTTAACCTCTACGGGACAAGAACTTGTGGTGAGAGGGAAAGACAGAAAGTCTGCTAACAGTCAACTCATCTCGCAGTCCTCGCGTGCAAAATGCTATTGCGTCGATTATTCTGGGGTTGTGTCCGGGGGTTTAGTAGGTTATTTCGTTTTGTTTGCGTTGTTTTGTCTTTTTTTCTCTCGGATGTTATGGTTTCTGGGGATGGTGCATAGAGAGTAGTTTGTGGTGTTGTGACTTCATTGGCTTTCTTTGCAGGGAGTATTTACTACCTTGGCTCTTCACCTTGGAAGGCAGAATAAAAGGGTTACGAACGGCTTTCCGACTGGTAGAAAGACCGGGTAGTTGATTCACACACACAGAGAGAGAGAGAAACACAAAACTAACCCTCAAATCTCCACAGCCTGGTAATAACAATCATGGGCGCCGGCGGCGGACAAGCAAGTTCGAACAGTATGGCTAATATCTCGAATTCGGCACTTTACGCGTATGTTCTTTCTCAGTCCCCATCCCTGATACTATACTGGCCCCAGTATACGATCTTCCATGTGGAGAGAACTCTCACTTACCTCTCAAAGTACCTTCTTCACGACTGGAATGCTATCTGGCTCCGTTCTCACTACGCTCGGTCCAAGGCTTACGGCTTTTATTGGTACGACGGGGTATCCGCTTTTTCTGGGAGGACTGTGGTATTGTAAGTTTGGTTTTTCTTTCTTTCCTTTCTTGAGCTGGGGGTTTGGCTTGTGATTTGATACTCCTTACACCTCCCTTACATCCCTCTATTTCCTACCTTTCTCGACATACCCCTACCTCCCAACCATCCCCCAATCCCCATCCCTTCCCACCCTAACTAATCCCCCTAGACTCCACCTCCCCATCCCCCTCCCTCCTCTTCCCCCTCCTCACCGGCGCCTACGTCGGCTTCTCCGGCTCCCTCCTCTGGACCACGACAGGCTTCATCGCATACAGCTACAGCACCCCCCAAACCCGGGGTTCGTATCTCTCCACGCAAACTGGTATCCAGGGTGCGATCAGCACACTCGCATGTACTGTTATGGTAGGAGTATGTTTTTCTGGGTCTGGGTCGGGTACGGAGACGGTGCCCAGGAGTGTGTATATTGTGTTTATGGTTGCGATGGTGGCGGCGTGTGGGTTGGGGGTGGGGGGGATTGTGGGGGTTGAGAAGGTGAGGGGGGAGATGGAGGGGATGGGAAGTGAGGGGGCCGAGGGGAAAAGGGAGGGAATGAGGAAGGTTGATTTCTGGACGGAGTTAAAGGATCAGAGGAAGTTGTTTACGGAGTGGAGGGTTATGGCTTTGATGGTTCCGTTTTTGGCGGGGGAGATGGGCGGGTTTGTGATTTTTAGTAGTTTGAACGGTGAGTTCTTTTCTACCCTTTGAGTCTGTTGTTTTTTGATAAATTGTCGGTCTCGATTCGAGGCAGGGTTGGAAAAAGAGAGGGTGAATTATTAGATGAGCTAGCTGACTTGTGAATTGTTTTTAGCGCTCTACTTCAATATTCGCACAAGGTCAATTAATACACTCTGTAGTGTACTCATGCAATCTGTTGGTTCTATACTCGTAAGTTTTTTCTCGCAAACCTTCTTTTCGCTTATTTCCTCCCCTCCCCCTTTTCCTTTCCCTTCACTTTATTGCACCACCCTCCTCCACCACCTAACTAACCCCCCACCCCCACAGTACCCCCTCATCCTCGACAACACCTCCCTATTCCCCCTCCTCCGCACCCGCAGTCTCATCTCCCTCCTCGCCCTCTCCCTCATCACCCTCCCCATGTGGGCCCTCCTCATCGCCTACCTATCCATCCACCCGCCTCCATCCCCCGTCTGGGATTACTCCTCTGCGCCTCGAGCTTTCGCCTGGTTTCTGGCGCTTATGATGTTAGCTGGGGTTAATCTCATTGCTGTACGTCTCTCCTCCCCTTACCCTATCCTCTCCCCCCATTCCCATAAATAACAAAACTAACAACACCCCCAGTACGTAACCTTCCCGCAATTCCTCCTAACCCACTTCAACCTTAGCACCACGCAAACGGCGCGCAGCGCCGGTTTCGCGCGGGGGTGTATTGCTGCGGGCGTGGCGATCATGTTTGGGGTTGAGGCGGCGGGAGTGCGGCAGATGACGATTGTGGTGATGGGGTTTGTGTTTCAGGGGGTTGGGTTGGTGTGTATGGGGTTTGTGTGTTGGTTTTGTATGGGGAGGGGAATGGATGTGGTGGTGGAGGAGAGTGTGGGCGGTGATAGGAGTGAACTGGAGATGGGCGGTGACGGTGTGGATGGAAGGGGAGAAAAAGCGGGGGAGAGGAAAGATGCGATGTTGATGTAGGGTAGGGGTTTGTAGTTGAAATGTATTTGAATGTTCGGGTAACAGGGTTACAGAGTGCTCCCCGTATTCATGATGCACAGGATTGATAGTTTCATGCCGGAACCGAACACCAGACTCGTGCTCTATAAAGTGAAAAGAGATGTGAGGTATCGTTATTATCATCATCATACCGTATAATATCTCCCCAGAGCGAGGAGTATCTATTTACCGTACCAAAAGTGGTACATCCATTTCGCCCAGCAATGCATCCACCCCGAAACTCCCATTGTTCATACACTTTTCGTACATGCGACCTGGACCCATTTCTCAAAACGCCAGGTCTATATCGATATCGCCGCCTCTAACGCTCTAAACATAGAATCGATGCAACCCTTTGTAGCCGAAGCCTGTTCACCTTAACCCTTCTTATCCAAGACTGTGGTTCGGAGATCATCTCTCCTTGCTTTCGTCTCCATTATTGCCCTGAGATCCTCTCTGTGCTTATGGACTTTTGTTCGCACTTCATCTGCAGCTGCTCCCCTCTCTTCTTTTAATCTTCTTCCTCTCTCAATTCTTCCTCCCTCGTCTGCAAGACTCCAGTTTCTTCCCGTGCGTCTTCCTGATTCGCTCCACATGCTGACTCTTTGGACCTTTCTCAGCTTTGATACACCGTAGAACCATACGATTGCTGCAAAGACCACAGACCAGGCTGTCACTCCCCAGAATCCAACATCAGATTCTTCAATATGGTTTTTCAAGTTCATACCATAGAGCGCAGCGATGAACGCTCCAGATCCCATACCCAGAGTGCCGATAGAGATCTTGAGTTCGAGAAGCATGAGGGAATTGCGATTGGCGTCAAGAATAGCCTTTACGCTGTTTGACTATCAGTATAATTCGAGCAATTGCAGTAAATCGAGGATACGTACATTTCCTCGGTATTCCTAATGTTGGACACCAGGTTTCCAGATTCTTGAACAATTTCATCGCAGAGTTTGTGATACGACTCCAAGAGCATCTCAACCTCTGTATGGTCGTCTTCGCCTCTGATTATATCATGGTCCTTCTCTGTAAGATACATGGCAGCCAGATCATCATCTGCTTCTAATAACTCGTCGATGGAGTCCCTAACAAGTTTGGCCTTCTGCTCGAATGTACCCAGTTTTTTGGAGTAAACGAGCAAATGGCGGAGCTTGTCTCGGTCGATATCCTCTTCCAATTCCTTCAAAACTTTCACGACAGGCTCACGCACCGTCTCGAACTCCTTCTCCAAGCTAGATGTAACAGATATGAGAACAGCTTCAAGAGCGCGGAACTCGTAAGGCAGCGCGCCTGCAGATGCTGAAGATTGCTTTTGTCGTAGCTTCCCTTCCAGATCATACATGAAGAGAGACTGTGTATAAGAATCCGTAGTACCATATGCGTCAAAAATCAAGACTCGGTTGGATTTGATCAGGACTCGAAGATGGAGAAGATTAATGATAAAAGCCGATTGTCGAACGAGGATATGAGGAAGGGTACTTGAGTCGATTTTTCGGAGATCTCGAGGAAGCAATCCATACTACAATTCTGTCAACATTCGTACCTCCATAATATGTGAGCAAGATTGGCGTACTTTAGCAATAAGCTCGCTCTTCTTGAACTCCCCATTGACAAGAACCACCCTACCATGCTCATCCAGCTCAGTGCATCTCAGCCTGGGCTCGCTCGCAGCCTTTACGGCAACCGATCGCCCCAGATTAAACATCGCTCCATCTTCAGTAACGGGTAGATCGTCGGAATATAATCCCGACGCGCTGTTCTTTGACGGCCAGACTTTCCATAGCCATTTCTTCGAGCCCGTCGCAAAACCCCGTTTCAATTGGGCGCGTCTCTCTGGTGCAGGTATCCCGTTGGGTATCGTGCGCTTTGGTGATGGAGGGGCTAATCGCGGACTTGACAATTCAAGATTTAAGAGCCCCGCCTCGACAGTCGCACGCCGAGGAGCAGAGCTGGACATCCGCCTCAGATCCGGCCTGGAAAGGCATGCAATGCCTGGAGAAGAACTGTGCTTCGCTGCATGGTCAAAGAAAAACCTTGGTCGAGGATTGGCACCGAAGAAGCAGACACTTTCGGATTGCGCCTTGAGAAATTTCAGGAGCGTTGACGACGGTATTGGGGCATGCAGAGAGGACCGCATAGCAGCTAGAAAGAGCTATTGCGATCTTCTACAATACTTCAGGATTATTGCCGCTTCATGAAATTTTTCGTGAATCTCATCATGCACTTCTTTCTACCCTTGAAAGCTCGGACTACAAAAATTTGGTCGCCGGGAAAAGAAACAATCACGTGAACGTAAATCTTGCATGTTTCTCAACACGGAATATAATATGTTCGACCACTGACTGCGATGCAGCGATCATTTTACTATTAACATTATTATTTCTGGATTACATAAGGTCTTGACCTTCCGGTATGCTCTCAAGGAACCTATTCATGCTACGAATTTTCTCCACTTCGTGCTCATTGTCTGGATCGTTCCTGAACAAGTAGATTACCTCTACTAAGTCATATATCGGTGATTCGGTTCGGAGCCTACGATACATGAGCGCGAGAATGCCGGGAAAGCCGCGACTTGCTGGTGCATGCTTGAGTGTAAACCTGGCGAGATCTACGCCAAGCTTCTCCCGAACCCCAGCATCTAACAGCAGGGCAACTACTTCAATCCTTCCTTCGGCCACTGCGTCTTTATACCCAAATAGCGCCGCCTGAACGTGAATTAGTGTCTATTAAAGCAAGAGAGAAGTGGGTTTAAAACTTACCTCTCCACTAGTTGATGAAACCCAATCGATTTGGGCCCCAGCACTAACAAACCAGAAGAGATATTTAAGAGCATCTTCGTCCCAGGGACCCATCAACAAGCTGGTTGGTATCTGAGTTCCTTCAGCAACATCCAAATACACGTAAATGAGCCCCCGCAGCTGAAGACTATCATTCAAAACTTCAGCTGAAGCTTCTTCCTTTGAAGCCTCTTCCTTTGCTGTCTTTATGACTTCCAAATACTTTGCGTAGCTGTTGTCAAGGATGCGTACCGCAGAAACAACATTATAGCGGTAATTTTCATCATTTTCGCCGTTGCCCCACACATCTTCCCAACTAGGATTCACAGAAGCGACTACTCGATCAGGAGCATACCTTTCCCTCCATATATCTTTGCTTCGAAGCACTACCGGAAGACGGGCCCAGCGAAGTCTCAATATTGCAGACTGCGGTAGATAAAGTCAGTTATATTCTAATCGGGCGGTGCATGCATGTGGCCCACCTGTAAAGCAGCATCACCAGGGGGTTCATAGTGCTCGCGGTCGTATTTGGATACCAACGTTCCCAGGTATGCCTCCCACGTAGGATCAAATGCAGCAAGAATCGTTTTCGTGTAGGTAGCATCGCTACTTAGCTTCCCGCCTATGATGGGACTGCAATTGGGCAATGCCAAATTCAAGCAGTAAAGAAATATCGTCTCGAGAAGCTCTGTCGGCAATTTTTCAAGAAGTGACATCTTCCGACGCGACTTTAAATGCTTTAAAGGGCGGTCTTTCTTAGCATCCGGAATGATAGATGCGGATGTCGCAACATCCTGAGTAGGTTGCGCTGAGTCAACCTTGAGAGGTCGACCGCGAGGTCGATTCTGGTAATGGCGTTAGTGGCTAGCATAAAGCTTTTCATGGATGAGGACAATACCAGTGCTTTTCTGGCCGCAACAGCAGCTTTTCTTCCATCGCGTTTATTCTTCCCAGGTATCTTGATCGGTGTTCTTTCCATATTGAGATTGAAGTTACAGGGAGTGATGTAAAAGAGATCGCGAGAGGTCGAAGAATACGTGCCGATTTAAAGTGCAAAGCTACAACAAGGGCGGGCCGCGGCCGTGGCCGTGCTCAGCGGCTCAGCCTCATCAACCACCGGTGAGCTGGATTCATGCCGTTTGAGTCACCATTCATTCACTGAACATACAACATCATATCTTCCATGGAATTGTGATACTGATATGACACACTTCCGCTTTCTCTATATATAAGGTAGGTCGATCTCCACTAAATACATTATGCACAATTCCTCATAAACTACTTTTTTGGCCCACTCAAGTGATGGCCATGGATTCCGAATCGTCACAAGCCTCTGCCGACACAGAAAATGGCATGGAGGATTCTTCCGATAATATCTACGAGGGTATCTCCAACCTGTTCAGATCGGTACGAGAATGGTATCCCGACAGCTTTCGCTTCGCTGATCTACCTTACGAAATTCGATTTCACATATATCCCTACCTGTGTCAAACCTTTCATCAAACCTACTGCATACAGAATTACTACTGCAGCTGTCTCGCTCGAGCCATTCCATTGAACAAACAACTCTACTTTGAGATGCTCTTATGCTTATACGCAAATTCCTCCTTGTCGTTCAAGGACTCTACTTCTTGTTACAACTTTTGCCAGGGAATCGGCGGAGAACGAATCAAGTATATCAAGCGGGTGAAGATCGGCTACCTCGGGGCTCAACGTGTTACCACCGTGGACTTCCGGAAGTCGTTTGAGGCGCTGCGAAATGCAGGTCGGCTGGAGGAATTTGGAGTTGAAGTGGAGTGCCTGATGATCCCTCCGTTTATAGAAGATCTTGAGAAGTTCGTATCGCTGAGGAAGATCACTATACGGGGACTTGGAGCTATCAAACCGCGTCTTGTTTCAATAGAAGATATCTTTAGACGCAGAGCTTTGGATGAGGGGAAGCATCTAGAGCTTTCTATTCGCCGGTGTTCAGTTCGGCACAATGATTTTGAAAGGACGTGGGAACTGCGATGAGATCTTTACGCGGTTATCTGGTTGTCAGGGGGTCGCAGGGAAGGGCGTTCTTGTTGCTATGCACAAAAGGGTGTAAATAATGCATTCATCGGGCTCGAATATAGCTATAAGAGCTACTAATGATTATCGTTCATTTCCGTCCGCGCTTTCTCTAACTATGGTGAAGGGGATAGTGTGATTTATGAGCATGAATAGATACTAAAATATGCATACACTAAATTATCTCTCTCACACTCACTGAAGCACCAATTCTCCCTGGTATAAAAATTCACGCTTATATGGGATAAAGTATCACAGCTTGAGGATGTTAGGAATATGAATCCTTAGATCTAAAGCGATCTTCACCCCACATCCCGGAAAATCAGCAACCTACACACAAGTTTCCCAGATTATTCTACAAAAACATCTATACCTATCAGCGCTCTGTGTAACCGGAAAAATATCCAGGCAGCAGTGAGCATCGACACTTACTATTCGTGATAGAGCTTAGAAATTTTTAATATCTGATCGATTCTACGAGTTCTTCCGTCTTCCCGCCTCAGACTTTTAGAAACTACAGGCTTCGTGCCAGACTTGAGGAAGAACGGGTCTAGTTCTTGGTAAATTTCATAGCTAGCTAGTAACATCTGTTCAGCTTCTACTGTTATTTTACCTGGGATAAATCGATCCAGACCGAGACCATATAGTAAGTAATTTTATGGGTCAGCTCTCTTAACAACACTGACCCATTACCCAGTTCGAGCCCACTCAGCAAACAAGCATCACTCAACTATTCCACAATGCCCTCCCAAAACCCATCCTCCGTCCCCCCATCCCTTATTCTCACCACACCCCCACCCCTCCACCCCTCCTGGCTCGCGCACATCCCCTCCCTCCCCTCCCCCACCCCCACCACCGACCCCCTACTCCGCAAACGCATCTACCGCGAAAACTGTCTCCGACAAAACACGCACCTCCTCTCCACCAGCCTCTCGCACCTAACCCACAACATCCACCTAACCGACTCCAGCATCGCCTCCTCCCCAACCAACACCCCTCCGCACTCCATCCCCACCCGTCTCTACCAACCAGCATCTCTCCCCTCCACCGTTCCAACCACCCACCCCCTAATCATCTACCTCCACGGCGGCGGTCTCCAAGTCGGGGACCTCGACACCGAAGATCCCACCTGTCGTCTCCTCTGCCTCTCCCTGCAACTCCCCGTGCTGTCCCTCACCTACCGCCAGCTGCCTCAATACACAGCTGACGATGCCGTCACCGACGCATTGGACGCATACGACCACATATGCAGTATTTATCCCGGACGGCCATTCATCCTCGTAGGTAGTTCCAGCGGCGGCCAGCTCGCGAGCACGATAGCCTTCCTCCGGCCCAGCCCCCTCATCCTCGGCGTCGCCCTCCGCTGTCCCGTGACGTGCGTCGCGACGAGTGAGACGGGGGTGCCGGAGGAATGGAAGACGATGCATACGAGTATGCGGGAGGAATTCTATACAAGTATATTAGGGGGCGCAGCGACGACGGAGGAGAATAGGGTGAAGAGACATAAGATGCCTTTGGAGATGTTGGGGGAGATGAGGCAGTTGGAGAAGGGAAGTGAGGGGACGAAATGGTTCGTGCAGGTTTGTACGAGTGATATATATTATTCGGATGGGATGTGTTTGGGGGTGGGGTTGAGGGAGAGGGGAGCGCAGGTGAAGATTAGGGTGGAGGTGGGGTGGCCGCATACTTTTTGGTTGAAGGGTTTGGGGTTGGAGGAGGCGGGAAGGGCGGAGGAGAAACTTGTGGAGGGGGTGAGGTGGATTTTGGCAAGGGAGAAAGAAGGCCAAGGAGACAATGGAAAGAGTGAGGAATCTTGGGTTGAGTGGAGTGCCGATATGGAGGAGTAGTCAGACACAACACATGAAAGATAGACTATTGAGAGGGATAGATCTAGGGGGAGAAATAGAAAAGCGCGCAACCGAGAAAAGCTTTGGTTTTTGATACTTCACAACTTATGAAGACGAATTCCGTTTGAGCAGTACCTCTACGTAATCAGCCATAAAATGGAATGGCCTGCACACCGAAGGATCAAACTTAGGACCAAAATATAGCATGCAATCCAAGTTTGCACAGAATGATGGGAGAAAGAATCAAGGTTAAGGCGTATGCATCGTAACACTCAACCACCATGAATCTTTTGCTTCTACCTACCAACCACTATCTACATAGTACAGGCAACAAAGGAAAAGGCGGGTGCTCTAATATAAGGCATCTAAAGCAATGAAAGGTCACCGAATTTCTCCTACATAATTGTTAGCCTTCCATCCAAATTCGGATATACCAAAGTGCTGTAAACACGTACCTTGTAACCTGGAACAGACCAGCGACCCTTGGAAACGAGTTGTTCAGTCTTCTCATCAATCTCTGGGCGAGCAGCAGCAACTTCTTCCTAAACACGCACATTCCGTTAGCCAAATCTCCTCATCCACTTCTCCTCTCCACCCTCACCCAGAAATACATACCACAGTCAAATCCTCAAACGGTCTCGCCGTCTCAATATTCTTCAACGTCTTCTCCAAATCCTTCAACTCCAGATCCACTCTCCCCTTGGTCTCCTCCGCATTCTTCACAGCCTGCGCCTCAAAAGTTTCAATCGCCTTAATCTGGCGAGCGACATCGTACGTCGCCGGCTTGAAGGTGCTGAAGTGTTTTTCGATTTCGTCTATGACGGCCGTGTTCCTGAGAATGCTGCGGTAGTGCGCGAAATCGACTTTGGTGGGCTGTTCCGACAGCTGCTGGACGCGGCGGCGGGCATCTTCGTTGCGTTTCTTGAAGGCTTGGAGAGAGGCTGCGGTAGTGCCGCGGAGACCGAGGGATTGGGATACTTTGGCCCAGTCGAGTTTGAGGGCTGCGCTGCGCTGTGAGTGAGAGGATGAGTTAGCTTTATGGCTGTACATGGAGGCTTCGGGATGGGACACAGAGACGTGAGTGAAGTTTTCGGAATTGTTCGGAGGGATGCAAAGTCTGCATTGCTGCGACGACGACGATGCGCTTGCTAGAGTGCAAGAAACAATTCAACTGAGAGAATATACTTACTGCGGCTGCCATTGTGAAGGTGATAATAGAGTCCGGGAGTGGAGTGCTGAGAAATGTCGAGTCCGTCGTCGTCAAAAGCTGCAGGTTCGGTTGTGGATGTAAAATCACAAATCACGTGAGCGGAGCTAAAATTCCAGCCTTGTTACAAGGTATTTTCTCAAATTGTACGCTGTTATGGAAAGGTTACATATTTTCATTAAGTGTTTAACATTGTTGATTCATGAAAGAGAGATTGGGCCTAGTTTTGGAGAGAAGTCCTAATGCGAAGCAAAATTCATCAAAAGTATAGGGTCACAAAATCACTTGGTCAAGAATGACATGGCATCGAATTCATTTTTGGTCATGCTATTTCGCAGTCCGCAATGTATGCTTTATAACCCATGCCATACTATCGCCAACTAGTCATTCAGCATCGTACAACTGATGACAATGCAGCCAACCCCCCGCACTCAAGTCAAGTCTATATGCTTAGTGCCATAATAGAATTGACTATGTCATTGTCATTTTCCTTCAGTGCCTTGACGGCCTTGTTCCTTGACACGCTGGCTTGGGTCATGACTAGCTCAATGTCCTTGTCTTCAAGACCAGTAGCATCAACTTCCTCGCCATCGTCTTCTTCTTCCTCTTCCTTCTTCTCGTCGCCAGTGTCGATAGCTTTGCCCTTTCCGTGGTCATGGCCAGAGTGGTCATGTCCAGCGTGGTCGTGGCCGGAGTGGTCTTGGGCCTCTTGAGCAGCTAATTGTGCGGCAGCAGAAGCTTGAGCCTGAGAGTTAAGATCCTCAATCTTGGCCTCACCGAAAACACTGAATAGGGTATTAGCTAGAGGTGTTTTCGAATGCGGGGTAATTTGTTACTTGCATGTAAGTGTTGCTGGTGGGGGACTTGTAGACCTCGGGGTTATTGATGACAAAGAGGATCTGGTCAAGATGTTTATTAGCAAAAGTAGTTGAAAGTCGAAAAGGTCATCAGTCTCCTCTATGACTTCAGACTTCTCCAAGTAGAGCTCCTCCCCCCGCTTCGCCGCACCCAAACATCTTAAGCACTCATGAAAATGAACGCCTGGGGTTCCTTACGTTCTTTGGTCGTCTCAGGGTGACTCTTGTAATACCAGGGACCTTGGTAAGACCAAGCTTGGCAATTGACTTTCGTGCCTTCTTCTCGTTACGAGAGTGAACGACGGCTCCAGCACCTGCGGGGATTCCAGACTCTCCAGCCTCGGCCTCTCCCTCAGAGTCAGAGCTATCGGAGTGCTCCTCCTCTGCGGTGACCTGCTTTGTTGCTTGCTCATCGTCTGGGAGCTCTTCGATACGTGGGTTCGACATGGTGGGTGGTTATGTCTGCAAACGAAGTATTAGTATTTTCGAGGTTAATTGCTGATTTAGTTGGATTTCCAAAAATTTGTTCGTGCGCGCTAAGGATAGAGAGATAGTTTTTGTTGTACAGAAAACTCCCCCAAAAAAGCAGCGAATTTTAAGAATAGTAAACGGATACTCACCTGGCTTCACAAAAATTATGTGTAATGAAGGACGCTTCGAGACCAATATTGAAGTTGTCGCTGTTGTGACATGATTTAGGGTTGCGACAATTCGCTAACAATTACGTAAGCAACCATATCCGCTGCGGAAGTACTGGCAGTCCGTACCTCCAGAGATGATGTATTGGAGAACCTAAGGGGCCAAGAATGTTACATGTGATGGGCCAATCTGGTACCTTATGACGGACTGTCTTGTGTGCTGATTGCTAATGAATAAACGCGCAAGTTTCAATGCGCTGTCTTCTATCGGCCATGTCAGAAATTACAGCAGCAGTTCAGACATGTCCACTTCTACAAGATTGGCTCAGATGCAATCCACGGATGTTGCGTAAACTCAAGTAGGACTTGGAGAATGGTTTGGAGATATTTTTGAAGTCCATATGCTCATTACGCCTGTCAAATTGACGTAGGATACAAAGCCTCTCTAAGAAGCAAAGGAATCCATCAACCCTTGTGAAGTTTTGCTTGCCCTCCCAAATCCATCACCAAATCCATCACCAAATCTATGCCGCCGCAGAAACCTTGGCCTTTGCAACATTAATTGAAGATCTGGCCTGCTTCCTTAATCTCATAACCTTGAATCGCTCGAAATCTGTCAAAGCTCGTCTCTTGGTGCTACGCTCGCGGCTCTTCGCCCAAGGACTGTTTGCCCATAACTGGTCAATACCAGCTTTCTCCCATTCCTTTCGGACGACACCGGTGCGTGAAGCTCTCACAAGGCTCTTGAGGACGAAAGGCGTTAGGGTTACGTTGCTGAGGGAAATGGCTTGACGTGGGACAACTGCGTCTTTGTCGGTAGCTGGGCCATCGATAAGAGCCTAATTCGGACAAGTCAGACATTTTTCAATCACGTCGTCGGAATCGCATTGGTTTATACGTACGCGCTTGTGGTCGATGATCTCGACGATTGTAGCAAGTCTGCCTTCGTGAGGACCTCCAGCAACGAGGACGATACGGCCGACCTCGACCAGTCTCCATTGCGATGCCTTGATGTCTGCGTCACCCATTGTGAATGATTCTGAGAATGAAAAGAATGTATTAGTTGATTTGCTCGGAATCTCTAGAAAGTCGAAAGTATTTGTAAAGGGAGAGTAAACCTACAGGGCGTCGGTTGGTCGAAGTGTTGTCGTTAGTTGTCGTTAATCTCGTCTTCAATCTTCTTCAAAATCCGAAATCATGAATGTGGGCAATCTCGAAAAATTAGCGAGGCCCTACCAAGCTAGTGTATCCCTCAGGCATCAAAACATTAGCGCGAAAATATTCTTAGCTTCATTTGCGCTTAAGATTTTTCGCAGAACCTTAAGAGATAATTTTGTTCTTTCTCAACTCTTTCAATCATCACCCTCATTCCTTCGGTTTTCTCTACCTGCCACCTAGTGGGCAACTTGATGAGCAATAATCAAGGCACGCGCTGCTATATGTGACCATGGTGCTTTCATAAGGTTACTCACTGAGGCTATGTATTCGCATGGTCTCTTGGTAAAAGGTCAGTCAAAATTCTTCTTTTAGCACATACAATTACCTCGTTTTTGTGATGAGATAATTTGCGATTGACCTCACTTTGATGGCGCCCTCGCCGGGGCTGCTATATCATGCGAGTGGATGACATTCAATCTTACATATTCTGATTTTCTTCCAATTCATCTTGTCAGACTTTCAAGTTTATCTAAGTCCATTGTACTGACAACTTCAAGTCCTCAGTAGGTACAGCTTACTACACGTGCGGATCATGTGCAGGCCGTGTCTGAACGGCACATTTATCTGCAAAACTTTCCAGGTCAATCTAGCTCATCCTGCGAACTAATGCGCTCCATGGTACGTTGATTCACAACTTAAATCTACTCCAAAAACTACACCCTGCTATGATTAAGAAAAAAGCACTGAAAATAGTGAGCTCTACGGAGCTATGAACACTTCTAACCAAGATCACTGAGCACCCTCCCTTCACATCTGTTACTCATTGTCCGATATGCGAGTCCATAAGCTTACTCGTTCGAAGCAGTATAGGAATCATAGCCTGGAGGCTTACTACGTTGTCGATGCGCCCATTATTATAAACAACAGCTTGATCTCATCGACCGCAAGACCTGGAAGTCCAGCAGACCAATCAGGTTTCTTTGCGATGGATATATGCCCTCGCCATCATCACCATGATCAACTCCGCGCTCCCTCAGTATTCACGATGTCCATGTGAATCATACCCCTCATGTCCCTTGTTTAGTACGTAATTGGCCTGGCACCGATTACATTGGCTTCCAAGGAAAGCAAATTGTGAGACTGTGACTGTTGCTGGAATAGCTCCTCACCTCTATCTATGTATGTTGCGCATCTGGTAAGGTGCTTTTACAGTCGGCAGGGGCACAAGGAATATCTCGAACGTGAAATCCTGTCAAAATGGAAGATCGTTTGTACTCTTAGCTACATCAATTCATAGTCTACTTTAATTGGTTCATATGCATTATTCGTCCTTTGTCTTTGTCAGCGCCCTTGATTGTCATGCATAATCTTCAAGTCCCGGGTTTCACTTCCGAGAGGTGAGGGGGGATGTGGAGGTGGATGGATAAACGCCTACTGACCATGAGCTATATCTTCCAGAAGACCAATCATAGTTGAGCATTCCATCAAGAATCCGGGGTATGAAGCCTCGGCCATTAGGACTATCTTTACCGACAAAGGTGCTTTGCGTTGCTGGTTCTTAACTACCGTTCCTTTACTGCAACTGAAATGCTGTTAAATACTTCCTCCATCTGCATCTTATAGACATTTACATTGTGTTTTGCTTAATTGTGTGAAGCCGGATCTTTATATCTACATAACCTTATTCAACAATTGCTAAATATGGCTCTCGGTAAGTTGAGTTCATAACTGACTTTACCCCACACCCGCCGCCAGCAATATGATAGGTTCTCCCCCATGGGCTCATGGGCTAGCGGCATTTTCATGTAGCCTTCAACAATGTTTTCTCTAGCATGTTTCCCCGACGCTGCTTCCCGAGTCAAAGTTTCCCACGTAGCAAAATCATCTTCCGTGGCTAGATGTACTAACGAAATGTGTAGCAGCAGCAGCGGCTGTAGCAGGATCTACTGCTGCAGCCATGTATCTTGATGGGAAATATTTCTTGTCGAAAGATTTGAACGAGAAATTGAAAATGAGACGAATTACCAAATGGGCTGCAGAAGCCGGTGAGTCTCGTACCTAGAATCACAGGACTATCAAACTAACAGGAGAAAGAGAAAAACAACCGGATTTGTCTCTATTATCTGTTTGAAGAGAGTGCAAAAGTCCGTCCAAATAAAGAATGTGTCTGGTCACGAGAAGTCAGCTACACTTGGGCCGAATTCTACGACCAGGTAAATCAATACGGTCATTGGTATCTTTCACAGGGTGTCAAGCCAGGCGATCTAGTCGGATTCTATCTCCAGAACTCGGCCGAATACCTGCTTGCTTGGTTGGGTTTATGGTCGATTGGTGCTGCACCCGCGATGATCAATTACAACCTTGCCGGAAAGGCTCTGATTCATTGTTTGAAGGTCCCGAAGGTAAAACTTCTCTTGGTGGATGAAGACCCAGAGTTGAGAAAGAGAATTGAGGATGAACAAGCTACCCTGGAGGGAGAGTTGGACATAAAAATCGTGGTCATGGACTCTTTGGTAAAAGCAGACATTCGGACTCAAAAGACTGAAAGACCGGAAGACTTATACAGGGAAGGAGTTAAAGGAACTTCGCCGGCGGCGCTTATTTACACTAGGTTCGTGATTCGCACGCAGCATGCTCAGTAAGAACAGGATGCTGATAATGTAAAAGTGGAACTACAGGTTTACCTAAAGCATGTGCTTTCGAAGTCGGAAGAGCATATATGTCAGGCGTTTCGGTAATTATCTACATTATCATGTAACCAGCTTGAGCAAGATTGCTAACAACACGTGTAGCGAGCAGCAGGAAACTCAATGATTCGCGAAGATGATAGATGGTATACATGCATGCCTCTATACCATGGGACCGGCGGCATCACATCCATTGCCAATTTGATGTCCGGCATCACAAACTGTATAGGCAAGAAGTTCAGTACGTCCAAGTTCTGGGACGATATCAGGGATTCCAGAGCTACCTGGTTCACGTACGTTGGAGAAACCGCACGATACCTCTTAGCCGCCCCACCAAGTCCCAGAGACAAGGACCACAATGTGCGGGTAATGTACGGAAATGGCATGCGACCCGATGTATGGATGAAGTTTCGAGACCGCTTCGGTGTCGCAGAAGTCGGAGAGTTCTTCAACAGCACCGAGGGGATGTTCGCTTTACTAAATTATTGCCGCGGTGATTTCCTTGCTACATGTGTGGGACATCACGGGCTTTTGGCAAGAAGACAAATGAATGATGTTTACGTCCCAGTCCGAGTCGATGAAACATCCGGTGCTGTTCTGCGGGATCCGAAAACGGGGTTTGCGACTCGAGAGCCATACGAGAAGGGCGGCGAGATCCTTGTCGCTGTTCCTAGTACTGCTGCGTTCACTGGGTATTACAACAACCCAGAAGCAACATCAAAGAAATTCGAGAAAGATGTTTTCAAAAAGGGCGATCTATACTATAGAACTGGCGATGCTTTACGGAGAGACAAAGATGGAAGATGGTTTTTCCTGGATCGATTGGGCGACACCTTTCGATGGAAAGGCGAAAACGTGAGCACAGCCGAAGTGGCCGAAGTTCTTGGCAAGTACGACGGCGTCGTAGAAGCAATTGTCTACGGTGTTCAGCTACCTTCTCACGACGGAAAGGCAGGATGCGCAGCCGTGTTCATAGATCCTAATATCACCAACTTTGATTTTGCCGGACTGCTGAAGTAAGTCTTTCGCCATCACACCCCTTTTCTCTCCCACAGTATCACTAACAAGCAAAAGACACGCCCGCAAACATCTCCCTAAATACGCAGTCCCCATCTTCTTGCGCCTTGTCAAGGAAATGACGCCGATTCATAATAACAAGCAGAATAAAGTTCCGCTGAAGGAAGAGGGTGTGGATCACGAGAAGATAAAGAAGGATGATAAGTTGCTTTGGATTGAGGAGAGGGGGAAGGGAAATACATATGTGGAGTTTCATCGGGATCATTGGGCGGACTTGGAGCTCGGGAAAGCGAGGTTGTGAGGGCGATAGATGTTGGATATGGATGGGCCTGAAGACGCGAAGGATTCTTGGTGGGAAGGGGTGTATATATCAGGATGCGTAAGATGTGATGGATAGAGAAGAAGTATGATAATGACATTCTTTTTGATGGTATATAAAGCTCTCTTGGAATGGTACTCCGAGTTACAAGAGAAATTAGGCCGCAGTGGAAACGAGTGAAGACAATCGATGAGAGCCTTTTAAGGTGCTGTGCGCCAAGGGGATGGTATAGTCAGGACGTAACATCTGGAAGTTTTGGCTATGGAAGAACGAACTTACAGGTGTTAAATAGGAGAGACTGCAAAGAACAATGGTGCTACCATTGAAGCAGTAGATGAGTAATCACGCGGCGAAACTTCAGACAACCAAGTTCAGGTGGAATGGTATCCCTTTCACGGGACCCGATCACCAGGAACCTCGGCACGGTCAAGACTGATTTGTGTCGCATGGACGTTTGGAATGCGATGATATCCCTCAAATACGTTGTGTTTCGCATGGTGTCGCTCCGGAAGACTCTCCGTATCAAGGGCGGCGTCGAGCAACATGAGTGGTGGGTGCTCACGCAAGGACGTCGGTCCGTTGATCGACCGTCTTGAACCTCGGCCCAATTTCAAGCGTCTCCATCAAAGAAATTTGGGATGTGAAGAGCATGAAAATTCAGGAGATTTATCTAGATAAGATATCCTGCCTGGCTCTTGTTCTTTAAGATTCCCGATCCCTAATTTTGCCCTTTTCTTCGTCAGAATAGAACGGAACGTTTCCACAGGCACCTATTTGATACTCCCCTCAACGTCGACATCATGGCAGATCGCGCAACACTCGTCAAACCTCCTCCTCCCGATCCATCGAAATCAGCCATTGAGAATGTACTAGAGCTACGAGAACTCAACCAGATCGCGCCCGTAAGTTTTCTGGGGTTATAACCGTCGAAATATTTATAAGGCTGGACTTATGCTAACACATCCTGCCCACAGGATACCTTCACCAACATCCGTCCCTTATGGCATCCACCGGGAGCCCGCGGTATTTATGGAGGAGCAGTCATCGCGCAGTGCTTAGCCGCAGCACAATGTACCGTACCAAGCAACTTCACCGTTCATAGCATGCACTGCTATTTCGTGCTTGCTGGGAACTCCGAACTTCCAGTTATGTACTACGTCGAGCATGTTCGAGAAGGTCGATCATTCGCAACTCGAACCGTGCAAGCGCGCCAGAAGGGGAAATGTATCTTCACAACTACCATGTCGTTTGTGAGGGAGAATAGTGGTGGGGAGCGAAAAGTCGAACACGCCGTGCCGATTCCGAGCGATATCAAGGAGCCAGCTGATACGGAAGATATGGCTCTGCTTGAGAGATTGGGTGGCAGCCCGTTCGTTAGTCACAGGCTGGAGATCCTAAATGGAAACAGCACGAAACCGCATGAGAAGAGGACGAGGCAGTGGATCAAAGCGAGAGGTAGAATTAGCGATGAGGGTGGGCACCAAGCCCATCTGAATGCATTGGCGTATATGAGCGATAGTTACTTCATTGGAACAGTCTCGCGGATACACAACCTGTGGAGATTTGGGGACACAGACGTGAAGAAAGGAAAGGATAAAGCACAAGATGTGGAGGAGGACGATAAAGAGAAGTTCATCAATATTCTCAAAAAAGAGGATGGATTCGGTGATGATATGTATAATGAGCAGAAGCGACCAGAGATCGGAATGATGGTCAGTTTGGATCATACCATCTATTTCCACGAGCCTAGGAAATTCAGAGCAGACGAGTGGATGTTTACTGAGATGTCAAGTCCATGGTCGGGTGACGGAAGAGGATTGGTTACACAGCATATGTTCACCAAAGATGGGACATTGATCGCTACCTGCGTTCAAGAGGTACGTTTCTGAAAATGGTGGACTGACAGAAGCACTTGCTAACTTGTGATCTAGGGTGTTGTACGACTCAAAGAAGAACGTCCTGAGAAAGCCAAGCTGTGATCATAGACTTGCGAAGGTAGAGACCGAGGGCATCTGTTGTATTATCATAAACGTTTAGATTTCTGTTTAGATTTCCCTTGTGTCATTTCTTTGCGATACCACCGTTACTTTGATGGCCCTCCATCTGTTAAGACGACATGAACATCCTGTATCGTTGTCCATCTTCTTGTATATCTCCGCCAGGGCCCACGCGTTTTGCTCATCTTAAGCAGCGCAGCGCACGGTCTAGCAGTATCTAACTTTAGATATATTGGTCTCCGCCCCAACATGTGAATGTGGATCAGCCTTAATAGAAAGTGTCTTAGCAACACCACGTTTCATGCATTGTAGACCTAGCGAGCTTAGGGATTCATTTGAAAAAACACTTTCACCGACAGACCGCTTTGCAGAAGTATATCCTCAAAAAGATATCTCTTGAAGTCATTCCGTCTGGATCACCGGCCGTTCATTTGCTAGTCACGCAGCCTTGTGTCTCAGCCTCGCATTTGTATACGTCATTCTCAATTCTAAAGCGATCCAGCAGAACCCGAAATCCGGCTGAGGGTTCATCGGAAATTATTTTGGCCTAGCTGCCTGAACCGAGATAATTGGTCTCTGAATTAGCACCCAATCCGACTCACCAGTCTGTCAGCAGGTAGCAAACCATATCTGCCATTTTAATTACTCACAGCTGACGACGTGTCCATGATAACAGTTGGTCCTAATTGTCCTCCAACTCTGGGTTCTGGGTCTACACGATAGTCCGACTAGATCAATTCAACGCCCCAGAAAGATACCACTCGTCCTGGAGATCAGCAAATTGACGTAAGCGTTCTGCTCGAACAGAAGCTCTCCACGCGCGTTCAAATGCATGCCATACGGCAAAAATGCCGTCCGAAGCATCAAGTTCTCGTACTAAAATGCTATCCGCGGACTACGAAGGGAGCGGTGGACGTTAAGCCGAATTCCAGCGAATTAAGCTACTTGCTTTTCTATGCGACCACGCGACGCAGCAAGGTCCAGAAGGTGGGCGAGTTCTTGGAGAAGAAGACCGCGAGCGATGTCTGGAGAGCGAGGATCGGGTATGTTGGTCGCATACTCTCAGACCGTCGTAAAAGATACTAATTCGGAGGAATAGAAATGTCCAAGTCACTCTCCAGATACTGGCTGCTTTGATCGAGAAAGCTCCGCGAGATCTGCCTCTTTACGCCCCTTATGTTCTTAAGATCTTCAATCTCATACTGCGTTCGCGAGACATCACTATGGTCGAGGCGTCCATACCGACATTCGAGGCTTTCTGCGAGCACCATGATATGGCATCTCTTTCCGCCGACCAAGAATATTTGCACCAGTACGAAGAGATAGTCCGGATATACGCGTCTTTTGCCTCCACCAGGCAAGAAAACAAAGCTCAGAGCGCGCCTGTGGCTATAAGATGGAGAAGCGTTGGGTTACAAGCCGTTAAAAGTGTAGCATCTTCCGAAGCGCTTGCTACTGTGGCAGGAAGACAGCTTGACGTGGTCGTACCGATCTTGCTGGAGAATATCTGGACGGACAATGAGGACTTCATTGATCTTTTACAACATCGCGCGGAGGCCGAAGAGCACATGGGGACTGAGAAAACACTCATGAAAAGGCGAGCCAGTAATGCGACAGTTGGAACAGTTGACACCGCTGGAGAACATCCTAACACTGTGTCTGATACGACCGCTGATGCAGATAAAATGGCCGAGGAAAACATTGGCGTGTTGGCTATACAATGTTTGAAGCAGATCTTCGTTGTCAACAACAGATCTCAAATACATGGGGCAACGATCGCTGTCCTGAATTTTATATCAGATCGAGTCGCTCAACAAGAATCCGTCATTGCGACAGGTTCCAATGAGAACTGTAAGGGTTGGGCGCCAAGGGTCTTTGACTTGATCGCAAGATGGACTCCAGTACAAGATCGATATGTTATTTTGGTAACAGCCATGGACAGCTTAGTAAGGACTGCTCAGGTCGAGGCTACCCTGACTCAGCAACTTGTTTTGGCGACCATGGTTGACTATCTACTCAAGTCGGACATCAATTTGATAGGCTTGAGTGTGATGGATGTTCTTTTGGGACTCATACAGCAAATTTTGATCATACTCCAGCTCGGGAATGTTGGTGGACCACACCTCCAGCCGGATAATAGGGGAGATGATAAGAATGGTACTATTGGATCGGCAACCGCCCCAGTCACAACAGAGACTGTCCCGGTTCCAACAGAAACTCGAATAGATCTTCTAGCTCGGTTACAGAGTTGCATTGGGCACTTGGCTACCCATGTTTATTATGCAGATCAGATCTCCGACATGGTTTCAGCGCTTCTTTCGCGGCTCAAGCCATCTCCCTCGATTTCAGGCACCGTTGCAGCCATTGAGAATCCCGCGGCTGCAATGAACACAATTGCATCAGCCGCCGACCTATCGGAAGATTCTAGTACTGATGGATTCTTTTCCTTTGATACTGCCAAAATTAAAGCACTTGAAGCCATCAAGCTGATTTTGGTCGTGGCGAGTCACAAGACCATGACTGTGGCTGGGAGTCTAGGCAGAAACCGTGTGCCTGTCAAAGTGTGGGAAGGCACACAATGGCTACTACGCGATAGTGATGGAAGGGTTAGAAAAGCCTATGCTGATGCTCTGTTGACCTGGCTCGAGAAAGAAGTCACTAAGGCAGATCAGCGAGTTTTTGAGGAGAGACCGAGGGGAATGACAAAAACCGCCCGTGACGAACCGGCCGCAGCCCTTACTAAAAGAGCAGTTTCCAACGCATCGCGAACCGAGAAGCCTGCTAAACCTGTTCGGACAACGTTCCTCCAACTTCTCCACCTTGCTATTTACGAAAATGCGCTCCAGTATGTGGACAATGAGAATGATATTGTCCTCCTACATCTTCTGCTTGCACGGCTTGTCAATTCCTTGGGAGTCAATGCAGTTAGAAGCGGGCTACCCATGATATTTAGGCTGCAGGAGGATGTACAAGAAATTGACCTTCCGATTCACAGAATCCGTCTTGCGAGTTTGTGTCTTGGCTATTTTTGGATTTTGTGTGAGAAGTTTGAATTTGAGGGG
The DNA here is from genome assembly GCA_002946425.1 of Rutstroemia sp. NJR-2017a BBW. Classification (NCBI taxonomy): domain Eukaryota; kingdom Fungi; phylum Ascomycota; class Leotiomycetes; order Helotiales; family Rutstroemiaceae; genus Rutstroemia; species Rutstroemia sp. NJR-2017a BBW. The sequence goes on from NJPT01000015.1 coordinate 50,521, forward strand.
TCACCTGTCGCAAGAGCCATCCAAGAAGAGATTCTCCGGAGACAAAAAGGGCTGCTATGGGCTGATAGAATTCGTTTCCCTCCTATTCATTTCGATCAGATCGGCACTCCAGGCAGAACGACACCTGTACCTACCCAAATACCTGAAGAAGTTGCCTTTTCGACGTTCAACGACCGTTTTGAGTTGGTCAAACTCGTTTCATTATCATACGCGGCATCTCTTAACTCGCCTCCTACTAGCCCTGCTGCTTCTCCTAGCCGCAGCTTTACTCATCCTATTTTGAGCGCGGATGCACCTGCAGCAGCTCGGGACAACATTTTGCCCGATAGGATCAAGGATGAATTAATGTCGGAATGGAACAAGGAGTCTGTGATTGCTGTCGCACAAGAAAATAGCAAGACTGCCTCAATCAACGGATCAAGGACAGGCACAAACCATACAGCCCCTAGAAACTTCCTTGCCGTCCATGGATTGGCTAATGGAGGCAGTCAAAGCGGGACTGCATCTCCTGCTGGTGGACATGGCGGCCGTCGAAGTACTGCAAATTCCACCTATGGAACTACCAGTGGCCTTGGAGCTCTTCATAAACTGAGAAAAGGAAGTGGACAATCGCCAGCACCTACGAGTGAATCCAGCCGAGGTTCTGTCACCAGAGTCGATCAACTGAAACGCATCCTCTCGGGGCAACCAGTAACATTACCAAGTAGTAGAGCCGGCGGTGCCCACAGTGATGGAAGCAGTGAGAGTATGGTTAGTTATGACTTTTCAGCTTCCGAAATATCTATCAACACCTTCAATCAGCAGAACGCTTCGGGTATCGAACGATCGGCGTCTACACGATCGAGATCCAAATCACGGGACAGAATTCCTAGCTACCTGGAACGGCCTTCAGCTTCACACGCCATCGCTTCGGATGCAGCACATGACGAAACTAATATTCCGCCTGTGCCACCCCTTCCATCTTCGCTTGCTGGAGAGGGCATTGCCGTTCAGGACCAGGCGCAAATTCATTCTTCGCCAGAAGCATATCGAACCGGTCAAAGTGCGAAGAGAAGCACCAAAAGTCGAGCAGGAGGATACCCGAACATGCCGTGGGGCGAAGAGAATGGCAAAGTAGTCGATCTCCAGGATCTACTCAATGGAATCGATGTTTCTGGCGATCATGAAAGGGGTAATGTCGCGAGACCTCCTTACTAATTGAGGCTTATATACTCTTAATTCCTGAACATACATTTGCATATATTTTTGATCATACGGCTTTGTACTACTACTACTACTACTACTATACCTATCTTTTCTTTCAAGCATGGCGTTTTTGGCAATAAAGCGAAAATTCAAAAGATGGGCTGGCTAGATGGTGATGGTGATGGTGATAGAGGGGAGTTGGTCACGACGCGCTTGTGGTAATGGAATATAGGAGCTCAAATGAAAGATATGTTTCGCCTATAAATCACAAGTTGCCTCTGATATATTTTTCTGTCCCTGTACATGTGGCTAAGGCGTCTGTTTGCCTTATTTCAATGACGCACGCATTACTCCAGCTGTTGAATTCTCCGACTAGCTTCTTTGGATTGTCCTAAGTGTATCCAACTAACGCGCCCTCGCCCGGCCGCGAAGTACCACGACACTGATCGCTTATGCTGGAAGGGAAGCGCAGCTCAACTCGCCCGACGATTCGCAATAGTTTTTCGAACTGCAATAAGGCGAACGAACGTTCCATCGTTGGATTGTTAATGCCCTCTGCCCTCGCTCGGGCTCCATCGCAACTCACCCCTGGTTTGTGATTCAATGCCCGAAAGGCCAAAACCATACACCGAGATCACTCACTCCTCCCGCATAGCATTACACGAGTTAATCCGTATTGCTTATGTCGCTTGATGCTTCGTGTGATGGGGAGAACTACCGGATCCCGGTAGTAAGATTCTCCGGGGGGGGGGCTTTTTTTCCAACCACTTGCAAGACGTTTGGACGGTGTTTGTGGTTGTCTATAGCTACGTCTGTGTTTACATCTGTATTTCCCACCCCAAACCTGCAACTGGTGAATAACGGCTAGATCAGGAAGGATCCTTGCCACTGTTCGACATTTAGAGGAGATACTAGGGAGGGCGGGAATCGAGAAGTGCTCGACTCTTGCAGGCTATCGGAAATTGGTCAGCACATTTCCGTTGATGACTCGGAATTATCGACGACGCCCATTACCTCATTTTGCGCCAGCTCCAGTAACTCCACAGCTCTAAAAAACAAGTTTGCATGCTTGCGTCGGCTTTTGCGTGGTATCCGAGGAGGCCGATCCTCAATCACACCTTGTGGCTGGCGGGCCTGATCACTTGAGAAGTTCCGCAATCTAAGCAGGCTTGTAGCTATCAATGAAATATTGAATTGAATGAGGACCATTCTTTATCGCACCTCCATTATTCCGTTTATCGGAGTGTGTTGCCATTCAAGGTACTCATCGATATGCATTGAGCTACGGTTATTCTCAAAGTTTGCCCTTCTCTACAAGAACAAGGGGTGGCACTACAGTACCAAGAGCGGGGTAGTTTATCTTCAGTCCTTGAAAGCTGCAGCCATGAAAATCAATCCAAAATTAATCTATCTCCTGTCACTTTTAGGCTTAGATCCAGAGCTCACAGGAATAGAGCCTCATAACATTAGTCCTGTCTGTCCTGCCAATCAATACTTTGGTCATGCATACTTAGAGAATGCTACCTCTGACAAAATCTCATGTGTTCGGAGCAGATCATGATGAGATCGAAGCTTGTACGGCGGTACCTTGCGAAAGGATCAGCCCCCAATTCTAAATGTAACCCATAGCTACCTAGATTGTGGTAATTTAGGACCCCAATGTGGATTTGATGGGCGCTGAAAGACTGTTTTCAGTCAAATTTGGGGGCTCAGTAGCCGCGACGGATCTCACATTTGGGGGTTGACGAAGGTCTATATCTTTCCAAAACTTCCACAAAGAAAAAGAAAACGTTTTACACACATCAGTGGTTATGCTGCTCTTTTCGAGCCCGATTCTATTCCAATTGACATGTTTTTACCACAATTCTGAAAGTCATTATCAAAAAACGGCTCAGTCCTTTTCTCGCACCCCCCTGGTCCTACTCGCGAAATCCCCAGGAATCACCACCACCGAGTCCTTCCACCGCAAACCATCCATTCGACGCGCGGTAATACTCCAGAAGATAATGAATGACCATGAGCATGAATTGCTTCCATTTAACCGGCACGCCGAGTTGGAGAATAGACTTATCCGGAAAGATTGCAAACATCCAACATTCAATCCAGTGCATCGGCAGGACTAAACAAAGAAAAGGCAAACGAGGCAGCTCAAATTCATCACCTCACTTGGACTCTCGTGTCCATTTGCAACTTGCAGCGGCCCAAGCACACATTTGCCTATTCCAAAAAGAGTTCGCCGTGTATACGACGATTCGGAAGGCGCCATGCCCGACAGCAATATACACCTATGGGCCAACCGCGTCGCTGCTACGAGACTTACGCCCTGACGCATATCACAGAAAATATTAACCATTCCTCCATTCCTTTCCCCCTCTTGAGTTCTCTTGAGCCAGGATGCACATCATACCATACGAACCATTAACCATTCCTGCATTCCTGTTCACCTCTTGAGAGCTCTTGAGTGGTGCAATGATGGTTCGCATCAAAGATTGCGGCTTGACTTGCCCGCCTATATCTTGGGATACATCGTCGCCCCAAAGCACAGCCCACAACTTCACAAGACACTTGCAGAACGCACAGCACGGCGCTCAGCATCATGGCAATGCTATCATCCTTTAATAGAAAACGAAGCATTGGGAAGCGGTCCTCCTCCTCAAGAGGCAGCTTCAAGGCGAGCACTATCCGTGCATCCGCGTCGGCCCTCTCAGCAGGCGGCTTCAATGCATGGTCCGATGGACTGCAGAGGTGCTCTGTGCCCTATCCCAATTATAGTGACGACGTGACTGCGGAGGAACAATCTGCGGGCTTCCCCCCGTCTCACATGGCCTCTCCTCATAGGTGAGTTCAATTCTCCAGGTCTGGACCAATGCTAATCAAGAGGCGCAGACTCTCCCCTAAACACCATTCTGACCGCACCCGTTATGTGGCGTGGCTAGCGGCTGATCGACAAAAGAGCGAGATGAGAGTCACCGGCGATGACTGCCGGACATGCCTGCTGGAAGGATGCAGGAGGGTGTTTGACACCCAAGAAGATATGTGGTTGCATTCATACGACTGCGCATATTTCTATCCGGGTGGAAGATATCTTTGCCCTTGCGGGACTCCTATAAGCCTCAAGTGCGACCGCAAGGAACGTCTTGCCAATGGCCTATGGCGATTTTTGTCGGCGGTGGGTCGCAAGAGACCTAATGGACGCTCCGTTGGGCTGCCCTCTGAACCTTTTGACTATTCCCCTTTCATTGGGAGTAGTGTCGTCCCTGACAATCCATTCGACTATCAACATGCTATGGAACTTCACGCACCTTACTGGACGCCCATCTCTGAACCTCCTAGCAACTACGCTGAGCTTAAAGGAACTACCATGTGGGATTCTTCCGAGGTCGAGGCACCAGCCGGTATCTCTGAGCTCCCTGACCATTGTAAAGCTGGCCGGTGTCATAGTTGTTACTTTTCTATGAACAAGAGCAGCCTTATGGACATTCAAAAGACAGATCTTGCAACCGATCATGTGAGAACCAGGGACTCAACAACCTTGGTATCTGCAAACGAGATCCCTCAACATCTATCTAGGAGTCAACTACCACCCTACTCGTCCGCTCACGCAAACCCTTATTTTCCGAGCCATGATCAAAGAACAACGCTTAATGACATGGACTTCGCCTCTTCTCAGAGCTCTTGGACGTCGTCCAATGTCAGCGGAAGACAGGGAAGATCTTTTGACTCAGACTCAAGCTACCCACCGGAAACAACTCCTCTTTTGAGCACTCAGACAGCCAGTGAAGGTTTTCATGAAGACCCAAACGGAACGCAATCGCTGGAGGATTTATTGTTTGACGATACGTTCGGCCCACCTGATGTAACAGGAGTTGACAGGATGCCTGAATGTGAAGGATCGTTTGAACAAGGGACCCAAGTCAACTCCGAAGAATCCACTGATGCGCCCAACGAAGATCTATATAAGCTGATGTTGGAGCAAATGTTACGGAAGCCATACACCCAGGAGGAGATTGATGCTGACATGAACATGAATGAATATGCTTCTGGCCATTCGTCACTCGGCCTCATTGACGACAAGAACTGCCACCCAGAACATGGTCACTCATGTCTTACCTGCATCCTAAGCAGATCACTGTCAAAATTTTGGAAAAGCTCCATACAGTTCACGGACGTCTTTTTGGCCGTCTATGTACTTGTTCTGAAGGATATACAGTCGAAGCTTCCCGGCATCGACGCCGTCAAGTTCCTCCCCAAACTAGCGCATGTGTTCATTGATCCAGCTGCATGCTTCGGACGTGGACTCAATGTCTTCAGGGATATACAGAAAGATGGCAAGAAAGCCGAAACCATCGAGGACGTTTTTGCTTTTCTTACAATCGTGTACGCTTCAGCCCTCACTCTCCACAACGATTCGAATTTCACGACGTTGAATATGGAGATGTTGTTCCAGGAAGCCTTGTGTTGGCTGGCTGGAGTTGGCGAGTTACACCAACAGGAGCGAAGCGTAAATATCATTAAGAACATCTGGCAGCCTAGGTGTGGCGGTGCTAGTGTCCCGTCTACAGTGGAAGGAACTAGATCGGCAGCTTCCCTAAGCATGATGGAGAATAACTGCGTTAAGATTTTTCAAGAGATCCTTGATGGTATGTTCTGCCCACATGCCACTACCTTCATCTATTTTATGCTGACGGCGTGAAAGTTTTAGATCCCTTACTATTCCCTGAGAGCCATTCTCGTACTGGAAGCTTCGCTTCGTCATCTGCAGGAAATGCTAGCTACGTCAACATGGCAGAAGTTCATGAAGAGTGGTCGGAAAAAGAAAACCATAGACTTAACTCCTATGTCGAAAGCATGGAACGGCTTCGTGGGATGGCTAACGAAGTTCGTTGGAACGAAATTGAAGCTGCTACCACTCTCGACTTCTTCAACCAGTCTCCCAGCTTGGGGGATAGTTCTCCTGATGAACATATGAACATCGATTCTGAACCTTGGTCTCCACTTACAACCCAGTGAGTTTTTCCGCTTTGACTTTGTATACGTACTTCCCTATGTTATAGCTCATTCACTGACCACATATACCAGAGGACCCAATAACTTTCAAAGCCCGTATCTTTCTTTGACCATCGACCCTTTTGCATCAAGCCGATCTCAATCATCATCTCCAAACAGTCCCGAGTCCCCAACAAGTCCCACCTCGCAGAAACCTCCCACCAGGTGTCCGTTCTGCGATCACATCCCCACGGGAAACTGGAGCAAAGGTAACCTCAAACGCCACATCATTGAGAAACATGCCATCAAAGATGAATCTCTGAGGTGTGGATTTGAGGGTTGCTCAACTACTTTTACCAGGCCGGAGAATCGAAAGACTCATCTACGAGATATCCATGGGCAGGGACCCGCAAAGAAACCAAGACGTAAGAGTGTGAGAGATGGAATTCGGTCGCGAAAGAGTTCGACCGCTTCGACAGAGACGCAAAGTAGTGCGGAATGGTGATACGCGGGAGTTTTTACCATATCTGGAGGTTTGGCTTGGTTGGTTTGAGTGGAGCTGGTTTCTCGACGTTGTTCAGTCTTTAATCTTCTTCTTTTTTTTCTCTCTTCATTTCTGCATATTCCTTTCTCGCGGCTCTTGTTGATGTCGGCCGCGTTGGGAACGATGTCTCTCAAGTTGGGCTATGGTCATCATGGTTATTGACGGAGGCTGGCTTTTTCTTCCTAATTCTTCCAAATCCTAGGCCACAATCCAGGTCACCCTTTTAATTTCTTTACTTTTACGACTATCACAACTTTAATGGTGGGGCCTGAGCAGTGCCGGTTCATTCTGTCTCCATCTTTCCGCATTGGAACATTGGTTTTCCGAGCGGGCTTTTTCATCATCCAGCTGGATTTATGCCGGACATTTCATGGATGATAGATCCAAGTACCTGTACAGATACAAATAATAGTGGTTTGTGTTAGAACCATGGAGAATATGAATTTATCTGTCGGAAGAAAATAACTTTGCTTTGCTATCATGCCAGTGATTGAGTAGTGAAATCTGCCTCCAGGAGGCTGACAGTTTGTAAGGGTTAAGAGATTCGAATCTAGTCCAATGAATTATTTTTAAGGTTTGAGTACGTTGTCGGTTATATCTATGACTTAAGAATGAACAGAGTAGACCGCAATTATACTGTACATAGGAAGTGCTTGAAAGCGACGCGGAGCATGATGAACGGAAATACACTGGCATGCATGATTGACGATTGCAAGTAGATGTTGACATTGAGAATCCATGACAAATTTTCACCTTGAAGTCTTGCTCGGAAATGAGTTTGCTTTACGGTGGAAGGAAAGCCATCGTGAAATGATGACCCTTGAAAACTCACTCCCCGACCGGCGACTCATAACAACGTGTCTTGATTTAGTTCCAACTACTTATCCGTAAAGTCCCGCCGGACTATACTATCAAGGAAAACTAACCAGTTTCCGCTCTATCTCTCGTGCTGGGGCTCCTTTGTGTAAGGAGTCCTGTTTCACAGGAATTACTCCCTCATCGCCAACAGTTACCTAGCTCTAATCACTTTTTCTCCTACCACTTCTTCTGCATCCTACTTCAACCATCTACTCATCTATACATTGAACCCATGCTGACTTCCAAGGTAGTCCTTGTGAAGTGGATACCAAACAACACAACCGCGGGCAGCTGACCAAACTCAACCCGAGACCGTGGTTCAGACGAACGATTCCTTACATTCCTGAGCATTCCATTCCACCCGATCACAAGAGCTACATCCAACTCCAAACACATCCCAAACACTCCAACGCATACCATGCACTCGAAAATCCATCTGCAGCTTTCCAACCACGATATTTCCGCTACAAATCGCAAGTGTCCATGTCGTTCCTCTCCCGCACAGACAGTTACGGACTCAACCAGCAACGAGAACAGCAGGAACAAAGGAACACGGCAATGCCCGAGTCCGTTTCCCGCAGGTCAAATATAGTGTTCAGGACTTGAGAACGGTATCAGATGACGCTTTTGCATTGATAGAAATACCTCGGGGAGATACGATACCCCTAAACCGTAAGCGAGGGTGGTTTATTGGTGATGATGACCCACTTTCGGGGGTTGTACAGGACTTTGAGTGAGGGAGTGGGAAGGAAAGGGATGGGGAGGGAGTTGGTTGTGGAGATTGAGACAGGAAGATGGGAGGAAGGAAGAGGAAATTGCTGATTTGAAATGAGCGGGTAATGGATCGTGTCTGGACATGTGAAACTGAAGGTAACGATGGGAAATTGTATAAAGTAACAGCAAAATCTCTCCTTAGAGTCATTATCCCTCATCATCATTCTTCACACAACAATAACCTCCTCTTTCAATCACCGGCTTCAAAAAAGAAATCAGCTCAAATCATCTCCTCTCAAAACTCCTCAAAATGTCAAACCAAAACAACAACTCGGGATACTAGTAAGCCACCTGACCCATCCGCAGTATTGTATATCATCTAACCTTACCAATAGCTCATCAACAGACCCATACTACTCCGGAGATCAAGCTCAATACGCAGGGTATCAACAACCCGCGCAAACACAGTACGCAGCTCAACCTGCTGCTGGTAGTAGCAGCAGCACCTACGATCAACAACAGTATACCCAGCAACCACAATACAACTATCAATCACAACAACCTGCATACACACAAGATCAACAGTCCGCCTGCTACTCCCAAGAACAACCTCAGCAATCCGCCTACCAATCCCAACCTCAATATTCCCAACAGCAACAAAGTCAATACACGCCCCTCACCCCCTCCACTCTACAAACCGTCCCCGGCTCCACCAGAGAAAACATGAACACGTATCTCTCCTCGAACCAGAACCATGAGCGGTTCCCGCAGAACTTGCAGACGAGGAGGGGGGTGCAGGAGGGGAGGGCTGGGGCGAGGGAGTGGCAGGATAGATGGGAGGGGTCGGGGCGGAGGAGGGAGTAGGCTGTGTGAAAGGGGGTGGTGGAGTGGAAGCGGTTGTTGAATGAGTGGGATTTGGAATGGTGGAGGAGTGGAGTGGTGAATGAGTGGGATTGAGAATGGATGGAGTGGTAATGAGGTGGATGATAGCAACTGGAGATCAGAGAGGTATTTACTCGCATCAGGATATCATGGAGCGTTTACCGCCAGCCGGGATTTCTTTCTCTCACGTTTTGACACTGTGGCTTGCCATGGATGACTGACTGGTCACTGGATGCGGCTTTCTTTTCTTATTTCTTTCTTTCGCGTGTTGAGCACTTCATTTTATTTCCGTCACCAACATCTTTTCCTTCTACTTCTTCTTTTCAGCTGGTTTCTCGGAGGAAGTAATCGACACCTTGGTCTTGTGGTTTTCCCAGCATCTTTAAGCATACTTGCATCTGCTTTTACTAATAATCTTCTTTTTTGCTTCTTCTCTTCAGCTGGTTTTCTTGGAGGAAGAAGTAGTCGACTTTATGGTTTTCCGATTTCTTCATCATTATGAGGTTTATCTCCTAGCATATACGCATCAATATTTATGAGTAGTTTAACTAGGATCTTAAATCCTATCATCATCATTCCAGTCCTGAACTACTCCACATCGCTGTCTCCCAGAGTTGAGCCTTGAAACTTGGTGATGTGACCCTTTTCGCCGGCATAAATTGGTCCTAACGGTAGAATATATGCCATCTACTATGTTCCTTCCTTAACGTAATCAATTCTTACTACCACCCAGACCACTTTCTTGCTACCTCACCATATTCCATTCCCCCCACACTCCATCAAACCATTCTCCCCTCACTACTCGACCCCTCACCCATCCTCACCCCACCAACACCATATAAATCCATCTCACACCCCCCCCCCCCCCCCCCCCCCCCCCCCCCCCCCCCCCCCCCCCCCCCCCCCCCCCCCCCCCCCCAATCCAACTCCGAATCCAGAAACACCCCACCAAATACCTATCCCTCATACACCCACCACCTAGACACATCTCAGCAACCTCACTCCTTTCGTACCAAGTTCGCGATCCCGGACGGTAGCAAGAACTAGTTTGGAAAATATATAAACAACGACAGATCCCTGAAAGCCAGAAGCCAGATATCTAGCATCAAGATGTATGAAGGAGGAGAAGAAGAAAAAGTCTGGAGTAAATTTGGTATAGATACTGCGAAGTTCCAAAATGAGGAGGTATAAATCACTTCCCATCTTCTTCCCACCCCCTCACCCCTTCCACCACAGAGAACGACCCCTCTTCCACCACCAAACCAATCCCAACCCCTCTGCCCCAGCCACCATTCCACCAATATCAGTACCAGTACCTCGACCATAACCTAACACCAAGCCACCAACCTCCATCCCTTCAGTCAATCCCCTCACTTTCCGCTTTACCCCCATACACATGCATCATCCCCGACCCAACACACCAAGACACAAACCCTGAACGCCCCCTGCGAACAACCCTCAAAAAGTCCTGATTCCTCACAACCCCAAACTCTGCAGTATTCCCATTCTCATCCCTATTCCCATTCCCATTCCCATCACCAAACCACTACAAGTATGAATCTACCCCCTACCTCCTACCTTCCTACCCTCCCACCACACACCAAACAAAATCTCCAAATATATTTCCCAGTAACCATAACTGCAATTCCCCATCAAGTCATATGTGTCTATAAACTCAACCCATAAAGCTCATACATGGTAATTGGATGTTCACTTAATTCAATAAAGCGCATCCTCCAATTCCTGAGTCATAGTGGTGCCGCACCTCCACTGGTTGAGGAGTGGGGTTCACAAGTCACCAGAGACTTATATTGTGGCGACGTTGGTTCGGAAGGGTGGCGAAGGTTTTAGGTACTTGTAGGAAGGTGTCTAGTGGAATGAGACGTCTACCTCCAAACCATATTCATTTATGTACACGTGTGTCGACGCTTGTAAGTCATCATAGTTACAAACAAAGGTTTACGATGCACGAGGACACTTCATTACATTCCATATTTCACCATGTTACATTTCACAAGATCTTCACACCATGAATTGAACAGCGTTGGAACGAAGAAATAACACCGTTGAGTACTGTCCAGTCTACTTTATTAAAGTATCTAGCAAATCCCATGATTAACCACAGTTTTCACAGCCACTCCGAAGACGATCATCTATTTCTTAGCACCAGCCTTGACAGCAGACTTGGTGACCTTTCCACCACCGGCAGCTGCCTTGGTAACCTCCTTGATAACACCGACGGCAACACTATTGATTGATTAGCACGTCTCATGGACATAGATGAGCGGGGGTTGAACTTACGTTTGACGCATATCACGGACGGCGAAACGTCCCAAAGGAGCGTAGGCAGTGAAAGGCTCGACACACATTGGCTTGGATGGAATCAACTTGACCATGGCGGCATCACCAGACTTGATGAACTTGGGGTTGTCTTCAGTAGATTTACCGGTACGACGGTCAATCTTTTGAAGGAGCTCAGCGAACTTGCAAGCAATGTGAGCAGTGTGGCAGTCAAGAACTGGTGCGTAACCGGCACCAATTTGACCAGGGTGGTTGACAACGATGACTTGAGCGTTGAATGACTCAGCACCCATGGGTGGGTCGTTCTTGGCGTCACCAGCGACGTTACCACGACGGATTTCCTTGACTGAGACGTTCTTGACGTTGAAACCAACGTTGTCTCCTGGCTTGCCCTCCTTCAACTGTTGGTGGTGCATTTCGACGGACTTGACTTCAGTGGTGACACCGGCTGGGGCGAAGGTGATGACTTGACCTGGGGTGATCTTACCGGTCTCAACACGACCGACTGGCACCGTGCCAATACCACCAATCTTGTAAACATCTTGAAGAGGGAGACGGAGAGGCTTTCCGTCAGGACGCTCAGGTCTGTCGATGCTGTCAATAGCCTCGAGGAGAGTCTTTCCGGTGTGGGTACCAGAGACCTTGGACTCCTTCTCCCAACCCTTGTACCATGGGCAGTTGGTGGAGGCCTCGATCATGTTGTCACCGTTGAATCCGGAGATTGGGACGAAGGCAACAGTCTTTGGGTTGTAACCGACCTTCTTGATGAAGTTGGTGGTCTCCTTGATGATTTCCTCGTAACGGTCCTTGGACCAGTTGGTGGTGTCCATCTTGTTGATAGCAACGATGAGTTGCTTGACACCGAGAGTGAAAGCAAGAAGAGCGTGCTCACGGGTTTGACCGTCCTTGGAGATACCGGCCTCGAACTCACCAACACCGGCAGCGATGATGAGAATGGCACAATCAGCCTGGGAGGTACCAGTGATCATGTTCTTGATGAAATCACGATGACCAGGGGCATCTGCGACGGAGTTAGTAAGGCTCTACCAGCATGGACAATTCCCACACATACCAATGACAGTGACCATGAACTTAGGAGTCTCGAACTTCCAGAGAGCAATGTCGATGGTGATACCACGCTCACGCTCGGCCTTCAACTTGTCCAAAACCCATGCGTACTTGAATGAACCTTTGCCCAATTCCTTGGCTTCCTATCATTGGGGTTAGTAAAGATTTTCTGACAGGCATTGCGAGAATGACTGGTGACTGCAGATATGCGGTGTGTTTTCCCCGGTGCAAGATAAACGCAGAGTTGCGAGAATCCGCGAAGGTGAGAACACAAACACTCGTCTCAAATTGAGATGGTAGGAAATGAAAGAGAAGGGTGAAGCCTTACCTGCTCGAACTTGTCGATGGTACGCTTGTCAATTCCACCGCACTTGTAGATCAAGTGACCTAAAGTGTCTTGTTAGATTGTTTTCGACGCAAGTGGTCGGTGTCACCAGTGAGGCGCATGCTTACCAGTGGTGGTCGATTTACCGGAATCGACATGGCCGATAACGACGACGTTAATGTGCTCCTTCTCGGCTCTGCAGATGGAAGAAAATAAGTCAGCCTACTGATCCGATGACGAGATCAAGATGGATGGGAAAAGTGATGGATTTGGGATGGAGGAAGCAAAAATTTTCTTGCACTTACGGGGCCATCTTGACAGTTGTGATTTATTGTGCGAAGATTGAGGTTATAAATTGGAATCTATCGAGAGTAACTGTTAGTTCGCTGAAAGAAAAGCTTCGAGAGGACGCCGAAGTGAAATATAAAAGAAGTTGAACACTTACTGCACAGAGTGATTGCTTGAATCGGGGTATGTGCGACGAAGAAGAAAGAAGGATTTTTTTCAAAGGGATGGAGGGGTATATGAAGTGTGCGAGACTTCTACGCTAAGCGATAATTTTTTTTAGCGTTAGTGGGGTAATACACGTGATATGAGTCATTGCCGCTCATCTTATCGGATTGTGTGCGCTTTTGCCCTATCAGTCCTTGGAGTCAAGGGCCAGATTGATGCCCCGCCACCTGTGCCTTACTCGCTTTGCCGTATGACTATATGACTGGGTGAATTTCAGCATTCCTACGCACACTCATCTTTCTGATAGCAACGGCTTAACATTCGCACTGGGATTTGATAGGGAACTGTGGCGATTGGTCGTGAATTGGTTAACATTGGAATTGGGCAGAACTGACGGACAAAAAAGACATATTTCGCGGCACCGACATTAATGTGGCGACCAATGAATACGACGGTTATCATGCTTTCTGAAGGGAGCTGGATGTATCTGTACCTTGAATTGGTTAGTATGTTCCATTTTTGGGACGCTCCCTTGACACTTCTGGAGGGGTAGTAGCCCGAGATCCCACAGGTGAGTACTGGGCAGTGTATCATATCGCAGAAAATGGAGGGGTGAGGGGCAAAATGAGACGACGCATAAATCATTTTGATGAGGTGTTCTCAACCCAAGTGGGTTGAAGTTGCATCAGAAGCACACATCGCAAATTTTCTTGATACATAACCGCTCTATGGTCTGAGATAAATGTGTTGATGGGGGCTCGGGAGGGTTTGAAGGATGGCACGCACTTTGCTGTCGCACCTTTGTCTAATGTTTTAGACTAGTAGGGTTTGCGAGGTGTAAAACAAGAGCAAAAAGGCTATCGAAAATCTCCATCTCTCATTGTGGCGCTTCTTACGGCAGAGTCACGCCGTGGCGAAACGTTCTTTTTGTTTCTCGGCACAACATTTGCGCTAATTTCTTTATCCAAAACACAGAGGATTTTATCTGCATAAATTTTCCAGCCAGTTGCAGGGACAAATTTTACAGTACGGCTGTGAGGTCATTCACCCTTCCTACTACAATCTGCGGTACCTTGGCTTAAATTTCAAGCTTGAGACGAAGCATTTTTAGCCAGTCGCGCGGCTGTTCATTTTTCAGTTTGAGTTCGCCTTGGCACGCATGAATATTCCGACTGCTCTTATCTTCGATAGAATGGCAACGACTTAGGATTTCACAGCTCTCTACCACTGCTTTCTTCAACGACCCATTACATTTCCACGTTGTGGTCGTGTTGGCTATTCGCTTCTTTGACTCTCGTTGTCCCATGAAGTGGTCGACAAGCTCACTCACCAGGAAATGCTTCGATGAATGGGTGAGAAATTATCTATTCTACAGCATAGTAAAAACCACAATCATCCGCGCCGCTCTCGACAAGACTGCGTCACACTTCTATTCACCATAAGTGATGGCAAAAGTGGTGCTATCCGCGCGATAGTTTCAGCCAATCGACCAACTCTCTCCAGAACCTCGAGTGCTGGTAGCAATTGATCGTCACATGTAGCACAACGCTCTTCGCCGCTGGCAAAAACGACTTTACTTGCCTAACGTTATGCGAGAGCATAAAGAATACTGCGGTGATACATCCATGAATTTCACATGACGACGTTTGTTGCGGTGTTCCCGACGCTGCGTGCAACTCTCTGTGACACAGAACATCCAGCCAGTATCGTCTTCAATGTGTCGACGGTAGGTTTTTCTACGATATTCCTGCTTTTCTCTAGTGGCAAACGGAAGGGGTCTTAAATTAAGTGTTGATTGCTTGCAACTTACATACACACGATCGTAGTGATGAGAGGTCACATATATAGGGCAACTTTGGTATGTCTTTGCGGTGGATAAATATTCCGGTTACTTCTCTCTCCATGCTATGCTTGCTAGCAGCTTGCCGTTCTTCGAGTGGTCAAACGTAGGTTCGTGGTGCTGTGCGGCAGGAGTTCGAGAAGAAATCTTAAACAAAGGTTAGAATCAATCACATTAACTCTCCGCTGAGTATTGTTTCAATCAATACTTTCTCCTACCTCGACCAGCTCAACTTCTATGAGGAAGAGCTTCCCAAAGTGAAGAATGACTCGAGGGGCCAGCACCTCGTCTTTCTATTCCTTGAACCGTCCTCACAGCCGAAATAGAAGAGAGGTTATAACAGCCCATTTACGCAGAATTTTTGTGCGATGGAGATATGGAGCATATATATGAGAGAAGTATAGCTTGGTGCCGACTTTTCTTGAGTACACTGAATTCCAGAGGAGACACTTTTCATAGACATTACAAAGCACGGCTAAACCTCAATAATTGAGTATTCAATAAACCCGCTGACTAGCTCTACTTATCTTGTAACGGGAATTTCGTGCAATAAGCTGGAGAATAAGATATCGAGGAGCTTCGTAGGTAAATACCAAAACCGGTTAGTAGCAACAATAGTCAAAGTAGAGTTGCGCTTGGCTCCCGGGGCTAGGAATGATTACTTGAGGCCAGATCATGGTCCAAAGGGCTTGTTGAACTGCAATGCCTCGTTCCTTCGGCATAGCCGAGAGTTGGTTCGACCATCTATCGTCCCTCTCAAATTAAAAGCTAGCAAAAGCTTTTTTAGATAAAGTCTGCTGCTAAGCCGTGAGGTGAAAAACATTTCATAATCGCGGGGTCCAAACATCCCCACAAGCGCGAAATCATTCTGCCGCTCCGTAAGACCCTCTCACGTGCCATCTCCACATCGGTCAACGTCACTGGCGAATCCTGGTTCACGTTCAAAAACTGTGGCTAGAACATACTCGAGCAGATACCATTCGTGTGATAGGAGATTAACGTCGTCGACTGACCGGTTACTTTTCAGGAGGTGCAAAGCCTGCGGTTTACTTGAGCAGCCTCTTCTTCACATTTTGCTCGTTTCGAGTCAGTTCTTCGAGGACTTGCCTTGGAAGTGCAGTCGGTTGGTTGTTCCAGCTACGTTTGAACGCTTTCACCACAACACCCATTAATGTTTGATAGCCCGACAGGAACAAAGGTTTTTTGGTAACTTAAGCTCTGCGGGAAGGGACTAGCAAACATGGCGGAGACTGGCGAAACAAGGTAGGTCAAGTTCCTACACAATCAGAGTTACTGCATTTGCAGCAGTGTTCGACCACAAAGTTTAAAGTATCATTTCGTGGAAGTAGCCACTTGCTAACGCCAACTCCGCGCAGCCACAAACGCAGTAAATCGTCTGCTCTTTCGATTCTTCGCAGCAGAAAAGAGAGCAAAGAAGATGATAGTGGTGGGGAAAACGCATCTTCATCCTCTGCAGCGCCAAAAGCTCCCTCGCCAACGAATACTCCTATCTCACACCCTTCTTCGCGTGGCCATTCTACCAGAAAGTCGACAGGAACTGCGGGGCTCATGAGGTCAGTCTCGACGATTCAGACAGCACGACCTGCTGCCATTCCATCTCCTGACAAGCCAATGTCGATCGAACAAACCGTCCGGAAATTCAAAATATTTGAAGCTTTGAAGAATGGGGACACAGCGGCAATCTCGAAAGCGATTCGCGAATCGGACGGCACCCGCATGAGCATGTCCAGTATTACAGCTGCAGCCACCACGCTCGAGGACACAACAATCCTACACTTATCGATTCAGTGTGCCGAACAACCAGTAATCGAATATGTTATATCAGATGGGGCTGGTACAATAGACATTAATGCCCGGGATCGTGATGGAAATACTCCACTTCATCTTGCTGCGAGCTTAGGTCGTGGTACCATCGTGCGTCTGCTTCTCGAACAACCAGGCATTAATGACTCTATCGCAAACTACAGTGGCCGCTTGCCTCTCGATCTCGCCCGAACCCCTGATATATTTCAGCAGCTCCAACTTTCTCGATCAATATTTGTAGATGCCAAGGTTAAACAAATTCAGGAGCTGGTTGCACAAGGAGACTACAAGACCTTGAGTGAAGTCCTCGAAGAGTCACGAGTGAAGACCGTCCTCGATATCAATGGGGGAGAGTTTGCGTCGGATCCAACAACCGTTCAATCAGGCGGTACATTACTGCATGAGGCTGCACGAAAGAAAAATACTCAGCTGATTCAAGTCCTCCTTCTTCATGGTGCTGATCCTTTTCGACGGGATCGGAAGGGCAAGCTGCCTCAGGATGTCACAAAAGACGATACCACACGGGCTATGCTGAAGAAGTCTCCCGCTGCAGTTGCTGCTCAACGTGGTATTCAGGAGAAGGCAGTACTAGGAAACGCATCCCACCAAGGCTCAGCAAATGGCAACCCCTCAGATGTGCTCGCTGGCAAAGAAGGTCGGGAAATGAAGGGCTACCTGAAGAAATGGACAAATTATCGCAAGGGTTACCAGCTACGCTGGTTTGTTCTTGAAGATGGAGTTATGAGTTACTACAAACACCAAGACGATACCGGATCTGCCTGTCGCGGAGCCATCAACATGCGCATCGCTCAACTCAACATGGATCCGACTGAGAAGACGAAGTTCGAAATCATTGGCAAGTCCTCCGTTAAATACCACCTCAAGGCCAATCACGAAGTCGAGGCAAAGAGGTGGTTCTGGGCACTTAACAACTCGATTCAATGGACGAAAGATCAGGCCAAAGAAGAAGAAAAGCAGCTGGCTAGAGATGCAGAAATACTTCGACAAGCCAAAGAGCAATCCGGCCATGTAGGAAAGGAAAATTCTGAAATTAATGGAAGCGCTCCAGAGGCTATAGTATATCCCGACTCACGTCGTGAGAGTATCCAAACCAACAGGCTTCTGCCACAGGCTAGTCTGAATAGAATGGCAAGTCAGCGAGTTACATTCACAAGCAACGCTGGAAGTGTCGGTGATGATGATGAGACTCAGTACGGATCTTACAATCCAAGCTTCATGGACGATATGGGAAGAGTACCAAGCAACATCGGAACAGGACCAATTGATGGTGAAGACGACGAGGATTACGGAGATGGTTCCAGTGAGCACGATGCTCCTGCGACCAAAGACGCCTTTGAGATTACCGCGCAGTCTGCACGACTACAACTCGAACTTATGGGCCAAGTCAATGCTGCACTACAAGTTGAACAATCCAGGAACCCGAATCTTCTCGTCTCTGACGCAGTTGCCACACAAGCTGTTTCGACCTATGACTCTGCTATTCGCAACCTGAAGGGTCTTGTAGGTGATTTGTTGAAGATTTCCAAAGACAGGGATAGGTATTGGCAACATCGACTCGATCAGGAGGAGCATATGCGGCGGATGTGGGAGGAGAGCATGGCACAAGTTGCTCGTGAACAGGAAGTTCTGATGGCTCGTGTTGGAGAAGCAGAAGCAAAGAGAAAAGTGACTAAGCGAGCACTGCGAGAGGTCACTCGTGCCATATCAAGACCAGCCAGCAGAGGAGAATCTGCGTCTAAGGCCCAAGTCTCGGAAGCCCTAGAAGATATATCCTTGAATGAAGATGGCACTGCTCCTTTGACTAGAGTCTCGACCTCGGGCTCGCTACGACGGAAGAAGTCATTCGTTCAAAGTATAGCTTTATCAGATACGGATTCCGATGACGACGACGAGTTCTTCGATGCTGTTGATGCTGGCGAAGTTGAGATATCCACAACCATGCCTCTTATGAGCCCACATGTAGAACCTACTGACGACGAAGGCGAAAACAAGGAAGAGAAGCAGGTGGTGAAGGTCGAAGGGCTGGACATTAGTCCATCCTTCAAAGGTTACGAGCAGGGTGTACGGACAAGACTCAAAATGGATGCTGATGATCGTCCGAAGATTTCTCTATGGGTAATTATATGATGTCAATCTTTGATTTCGCTTGCTAACATCCAACCTAGGGTATTCTCAAGTCAATGATTGGTAAAGACATGACAAAGATGACGCTTCCTGTATCTTTCAATGAACCTACATCGTTGCTTTACAGATGCGGTGAGGATATGGAGTATGCAGATCTTCTAGACATTGCAGCCGAGCGAGCCGATCCAACCGAACGCATGGTGTACGTCGCGGCATTTGCTGCCAGTGAGTATGCTTCTACCGTTGGCAGAATTGCCAAGCCTTTCAATCCTCTTCTTGGCGAGACATTTGAGTATGTTCGACCAGACAAAAACTATCGCTTCTTCATCGAGCAAGTCAGCCATCATCCACCGGTCGGTGCCGCATGGGCCGAGTCGCCGAAGTGGACATACTACGGAGAATCTGCTGTTAAGTCAAAGTTTTATGGAAAGTCCTTCGACATCAATCCGTTGGGTACTTGGTTCCTTAAGCTTCGACCTACTGCCGGAGGCAAGGAAGAGCTTTACACGTGGAAAAAGGTCACATCCTCGGTCATTGGAATCATTACTGGTTCACCAACTGTGGACAACTATGGACCGATGGAAATCAAGAATTGGACCACAGGCGAAGTGTGCAACATTGAATTCAAACCCCGAGGATGGAAAGCCTCTAGTGCTTATCAGATCACCGGCAGAGTCAACGATGCAAATGGTCAAACCCGATTCAGTCTTGGTGGTCGCTGGAACAACAAGATCTACGCTCGCTTTACTCCTGGCTACGAAGAAACAGTCGAAGAGCCCAAAACCGGAGTCTCCCGCCGTCGCGGCAGCGTCAACGACCCTAACCAAGCCTTCTTGGTATGGGAAGCCAACCCCAGACCAGCCGGCATCCCGTTCAATCTAACTCCTTTCGTCCTCACTTTCAACGATATCAACGATAATATCCGTCCCTGGCTCCCCCCCACCGATTCTAGACTAAGACCCGATCAGCGCGCTATGGAAGACGGCGAATACGATTTCGCGGCTACGGAAAAGAATCGGTTGGAGGAGAAACAGCGTGCGAGACGCCGTGAACGCGAACAAAATGGGGAGGCGTTCGTCCCGCATTGGTTCGAGAAGAAGAAGTGCGAGGTTACGGGGGAGGAGTTTTGGGCGTTTAATGGGAGGTATTGGGAGGAGAGGGAGAGGGCGAAGACGGGGGAGGCGTGGAGGGGGGTGGAGGATATTTTTAATGATGCGCCTGTTGTTGAGGAAAAGATCGAGGGGTGAGGGGATGGGATTGTGTAAATGTATGGGATGAGTGAGTGGGAAGTTTGTTTGGGGTTTGTGATTATGCTTGTGTTTATGTTTGGAAGTGTCTATACATTGTAGAGAGAGATTGTGTTGAGGGGAGAGGAAGAGCGTGCTGATGTGGATGTGCATTATTTGCAGTATACGAGTGAGTGGACGTACGTACGTACAGATATCATATATAGATACATACATTACGTAGATAAATATATGCATACATACATACGTACATACATTTATGGTTATTGAAGGAGATGAATGGTTTTTGGTAGACTGGCTGCTTGTGAAATGAGATGAAGTAGATTTGTGGTAGGTCAGTGCGTGGATTTATTGTGTAGGTAGGGGTATGAGATGTTTTGGTCTTTGAATGAGAAGCGTGTATGGTGTGATATAGTATTGTCTGTGTATCGGGCTGTCTGCGGCTGTGGCTGAGGTGGAGGTTTAGTGTGGGCCTTTCCAGTATCTGTGAAGTTTGAGTATTTGTGGCTTGATCTCCTCCGTTGGAGGCTTGGTGAAGGGGGTAGAGGAGGAGGATATATTTGGGTGATGGGGGTGCTGGGGGTGCTGGGGTTTGGGGTTTGGGTTGTTGGGGGTTGTTGGGCTCGGGGGTAGCGTCGATGTTGTTGGTAGTGGGAGGTGGTTTCAGGTGTTGGCGGTGATGATGAGGGTGTTAAGGTGCTCAAGGGCGTCGAGGATGTTGAAGAAGGTGTTGATGGTGTTAGTGTTGTTAAAGCTGGTGGGGGCTTGAGGGAGTCGAGGGGGTCGAGGAGGTCAATGGTGTTAGGATTGCGCATGGTGTTAATGATGTCTATAGTGTCAAGGTCGTCACTGGTGTCAGCAGATGTCGATGGTGTCGATGGGTGTCGGAGGTGCAAGTGGTGTCGAAGAATGTCAAGGGTGTCAGTGGGTGTCACTGGGTGTCAGTGGGCGTCAGTAGGCGTCAGTGGTGTCAAGGCCGTCAGTGGTGTCAAGGCTGTCAGTGGTGTCAAGGCCGTCAGTGGTGTCAAGTAGTATCGAGTGGTATCAGCTGGTGTGATTATTATCAAGTGATGTTAATAGTGCCATTATCATCCGTGTTCTCACGGTCATCAATATTGTAAACTGGTCGGCGTGGATACGTTGAAGTGCAGCTTCCAATATCCTCGTGGTTTCCCACCCCTGTTTATTTGTAGCTCTAATCAACGCAGTATATCTATGGTACCACTCGCAAGTACATCAATCTCTTTGACATTAAGAAGCGTGCGTATGATATCCTTCAGACGTCGATGCAGCCAATTCAGCATCTCTTTATCATCGGAATCCCCAGCAAACTTCTTCGTGAATCATAAAATTCTCCGGATGTCTGAGACTCATTTACCATGCCAAGTTTCCCCCGGTCATGAGCATTCTCAAGATACAAATAATCACACCGAAGTCGGTATTCAATACAACTAAGTCGGTATTCAATACAACTAAGTCGGTTAATGCTTGGGAGTTGGGTTGAGCCATGGTTGAGTATGACAAATTCGATAATTTTGAACCGAAATGAGCAGTTGTATATACAGTATTGAGAATATAGATACTGATATATAATGATCCTATACGAACAAGCACGAGTTAATACCTCGCGGGACGTGCCTGGTAGTATGGTCAAACTACCGCCGGCCGACCCTCAGGGACGAACTTCAGAAAAGCTCAATTGTCCTCTCTTCAATATCTGTTTCCTCGGCTCCAAACAAGGACCCATATTTATACTCAATCTCATTCACATTATTTCCGTCGTGGGAAAAGTGTCCTACTCTGATGTAGTGATTTGGATCCGTTCCATATTCTTCTAATACTAGACCCTCTTCTTCATCGTAGGTAGCGCCGCTATGAATCAACATTAAGCAAACCCTACGGAACTGCTTCTTAGCATACGCATATCCTTCTGGGATTGTTTCCGGTCGGTAACCCGTGAGGTAATAAAAATCGGGATCCGTTTCGCAAGGTGTGCAACTTGCATCACGGACATGGGAGTTAGGTGTGTCCAAGTGTACTGAAATGTTCAATCTCTTCCCCTTCACTGATATCAAATCGTATGGCTGATGGTTCAGCTCGTTCATTCCCTTCTCAGTAATAAGAGGCTTGTCAAAACTTAATCCTCTCATCAAGTATTTGACTGGCTTTATCCAGCCCCGCAGTGTTAGGGAGTATCTCGGCAAGTCTCCCAAAAAGTCTCTGCCATTTGTCGCATTCTGAACTCCACGACAGGCTAAGAATCTGGCGTCCATCGTTTTCTTTTGGGCATCTACCGAAGGAGTGGAGAACATTAAGTCGAATCTTTTCATATCTGAGTTCATAGCAGCCCATGACCACGATGGTAATTCAGTGACTGAATGCTTCGGAGCCGGATAATTGATATGCCACAGAAGCCCGCCGGGAAGATGTTCCTTCCATAATCCATCAAGATAGGTCAGTCCAAATCGCTTTTCAAATTAGTTTGCTATGGCTGATAAGGCAATCAGCTTGTCTGTTACCACAGTCAATGATAATTGATTATAGACGGAGATCAGATGCTGCCAGGCTGCTTGAACTTCACTCTTTTTCAAGTCGTCTACACATCCTTGCAGAATGCCTATGCTATTCTTTTTCCCCATAGTAAAATCAAACAGCGAAATGGGTTCTTCAGTCGATGTAATTGATGGTGCAACCTCGCAGGCTGAGCCCTGAATGCAATCCCAATGAATTTGCGAGTCCCCAAAGTATATGTTTCTTTGTGCCAACATCCGTTCTTGGAAGACCCAGGCACGCTTGAACAAGGGTGCCTTTTTAATCAGGCAAATGGAGTTATCATTAAATGTCCCGGACTGGTTCGTGCAAAAGTAAACATCACCTTGTTCACAAGACAGGACCCTACAAGGACTATAGGAAAGAGGATTGCGATCCTGGAAGCAGCCGGCATGGCTGTCTTTGCCAAGCGCAGCGATGTTGCAAGCCGAGTTCCCATAAACGCTGGCCATTCGAGGAGCCTCTCTGTTCCAATCCTCCTTGGAATCTTGGATTATACAAAGGCAGTCAATCCAGAGGTATTCGAAACCAAGTCTATGGGTGATTAAGACTGCGTCTTGGAATGTTTTGGGCAATCTCTGCCAGCAAATTCCCCTGTTTACCAACTCTTCGAAGTTGGAGGTGTTTAATGTAAATCGATTGTTGAGATCACCCCAAACATGGCTGAGTGTTAGATATTGGGTCTCCGACTGCATGTCTTGAGAAAGGCAAAGTCTAACCTTAAACGTTTCGTCACTTTCACCTGCTATGTGAATGAGTCGAGTGGGCACGTCATGAAAATCGACAAGATTATTGCAGCATTCATGGTGAGAAGGACATTCATCAAGCCACGACCTAGCGAGCTGAAATGTTTCCTCGGACAACGTAGAAGTACGCCAGGGACTGATATTCTTCGTCGGGGATTCAAGAACTTT
Source organism: Rutstroemia sp. NJR-2017a BBW (assembly GCA_002946425.1). Classification (NCBI taxonomy): domain Eukaryota; kingdom Fungi; phylum Ascomycota; class Leotiomycetes; order Helotiales; family Rutstroemiaceae; genus Rutstroemia; species Rutstroemia sp. NJR-2017a BBW. The sequence continues at coordinate 74,357 of NJPT01000015.1, forward strand.
ACCTACGTGGATATTAGCATGAGGTTAGATATGACGTAGAAACCGGCGTACTTTGAGTGGAATGCAAGCTGCCTTGTAAATTCTGATTAGAATGAGGATATAACATAAAAAAACCGACCTCAGAATCGTCAAATCCCATTAGCAGCTCAACCACAGGCTCATTTGACGCAGGGCCAGGAGCTTCAAAATGAAAGTCAAACCGGGCGCTGGGGTAGATACGGGGAGTCCAAAGACTATACAATATCATGGTGCACATGTGGCAACCCTCAGAAACAGAGATGATGAGCTCTTCTATAGTTTCGTAGTGGCGAGGACTAGGTTCACCATAGTAGTCAATGTCGTCCCATTGGCTACTGAGAAGACTCGGAAGCAATTTTGGGTGTGTACAAATTGCTTTGCAAGCCAGACACAAGGTATGAGGTTTAACAACCTTCTTGCCTTGAACTAATAGGCTGTTATTGTGGTCCAAGTACTTCACCCAGTTGGATTTCCATGACTCATCGACAACCATGTTTCTACCAAGTTCCTCACTCCATTCTTCAAACTCGAGTATCTTGTCGCCATTAGGTGGTTCTTTATATGCCGACTCAGTCTCTGGTGCGCTTTCTTGCGAGACCATTCCAGGGGATACCTCCATGTTTGAAGGGTCCCCTTGCGATTTGACGGCATTCGATATATGCCGGTTCGATACATGCTTGCGTTTGTTGCTGGTGTCTTTGTAGCTAAGGCTAGCCATACCGACGATGAAGATGCCTACAAACAGCAAACTCCCAAAAGAAGAAAGAGAGAGCCAGGAATCGCAAAGACCTTATTTACACAAGTAAACCCCCAGAAGGAAAAAGAACCCGACACACCACTATGAGGCTGAGTTGTGTTGTGAAATATAATGCCGCTGCTAACTCGGTGAACGAGTAGTATTTGTACAGTACTATACACAGCCACAGAGCCATCGCGGGGTGAGACTGGGAGCCTTGATGATTGATTGGCTGAATTTTTCATGCCAGTAAGCCGTAATCAGCGAAAGCTTGCCCGTGGGAAAAAAAAGGGATGAGGAAACAGCGAGCGATGTGAGTAAGGTACCAAGACCTTAAAATAAGAGTAAATATTCAAACCGATATCATACTCAGAGGCTCATTCTATATAGTTCATAGACTACCGATTTCAGCATGAACTCCGACGGAAGGGTAACTGGAAGTCTAGTGCGATAAATTCGATTCCTAGAGCTTAGTCTAGTTGTGTGTGGTGGGAGTAAGTGTGTGACATGAATTCGTATGTGTGTGGAATGCATGCGCTATGCAATATCTATGTTCGCTTCCCAGAAACGAGTAGAACTACACTGCCGAGCTGTCTCCGTATATCCTCTCTCTCAACATCATGTGTATCTTCCACCGCCCCCCACATACCTATCTGCCAATCGACCTCCATGCTCGCAGCCCTAGCAGCTTCCTCAATACCGAATGTATTCCCACTCCCATCACCCCGCAAATGAGCCAATTCCGGGCTCCACTCCACCACCAGTCTAGCAGCATCCAGTATGCTCTTCCCCGCCAAAACACCCCGCTCCAATCCTGCAAGTTCGAAAGCTGGAAGTCCGCTAACCCATCCTCTGATAATATCTTTCGTCATCTGCGGCTGGCTTTTCGGAATAATGCTATCTGCGTCTAACACGGGCACGATCTCCACTCCTGGCCAGACTTTTTCTGACAGGAATTGGATGATCGGTAGTGCTGTCCTCTTCTGTATCGAGCGCAGGCTCTCCGTCCTATCCACATGTGTTTCGTATCCGGGTGGATCCGCAGCCGCCTCCGGTGCCCAGCACAGTAATGAATCGGTATCGAGGTATCGCATTACTGTTGTGACGATGTTGTTCCTGATTTCGTCTTTTCCCTCCTTATCTGCGTCTGCGATGTCGAGAGCACGGTTCACAAGAGATGTGAGGGGTATGAGATGGGTTTTCAGAGCTTGTTGAGCAGAGACTAAGAGGTCCCATTCTAAGGCGATAGCTGTGGCCAAATGAGGCTTGCTGTGTGGTATGGTGAGGATTTCTTTCGAGGGCCGCCTCAATGGTCGTTTGTCGAGCAGTATCTGTATTCCCTCTGATAGCCAATAACTTGATTAGCACATGAATTTCTTAAATACTACTTCTGGAATAGAAAAAAGTGTGGTCTACCATCTGCATGATGTACATGCACATCTTTCCAAAACCTCTTCAATTTTGCTGTGCCACCACCTTTCCCACTAGCCACGGCTTTCATATCCTGCCCCCTCTTTAACAACTCAGCTTGTTTCCTTCGTCGAGCTACGCGCGCGTCAACATGTTCAGCGCTGGGAGATGGAGGGGCAGGAGGTGGCCCAGAAGCAGTGAATGCAGGTGCCACCGTCGCTGGTGAAGGTGGCGAGGTGTGAATGCATCTTTGGGTCAATGGCGCCGTCCATTGAAACTGTGCAACACGCAGGCATCTGGAGCTGCTCGACAGAGGTAATGTGCTAATGCGTTTCATCTTGAAGGCAAGAGAATGAGAATGAAGTTATCGTTAAGGTCGATGATGGCAATTTAATTGTGACAGCGGCCGCATCACGTGCTTACAGTATTACTAGTATCAAATTTCTTCAGGATGATGAAGCAGAAGGACCAAAAACACCCCTGACATCTCGCTTGCTGTTATTCAGCATAGGAGAAGCCTGCCTATAAGATCCGTTGGCACCATATATGTAGTTTCTGATATTCGCGCTGAAAATCCTGCCGAGAACCTGCCTAGGGATTACATATTTTGCACAAACGCCTTCTAAGCTCCTTGTCTCCACCCAACATCTCCTCTCTCAGTCGAGGTCCGGCACGGGTAAATGATCAATCAACTTTACTTTCCTTCCAAGGGATTTCAATGCATTCAAAGCATTCTCATCCCTCAACCTCTCCGTCTCCTCTTGAGTCGCCAGAACGAAATCATGCTTCAAAACCTTCGAGCCCACCTTTACTCCATACTTCTTTGCTATTTCGGCATCTGCCGGTACGAATTCGACGATGAGAGATTGCTTCACACCAAAGACTGCGTCGGATGTTTCGTAGGGGTCGTTGCGCAAATACAATGCTCTATAATGCCTCAAATCAGTACTCTGTCCATAGCCCAAGAAAAATATAAGTAAAGGAAGAGGAAGACAAACGTAATAAGATTATCCCACCCCTCCTTCTCAAACATGAAATGCATATGAGCCGGTCTCCACGGATGTCTCGCTAGCAGCTTTAACAAGTCTCCTACCGGCCCATCATTCGGAATAGGATAGGAGACCGGAACAATAGCCTTGAACCAGAATCCTCCATTCTCATCACTCTTCATTATACATCTGCCATCCGGCCCATTTCGATCATCATGTTGAACATCGTAGTGACCTGTCGAATCCGTCTCCCAAATATCAATCTTCACATCGGGGATAGGGTTTCCGTCGACGTCTTTTACAGTGCAGATGACGATGCATGGTTCGCCCGCTTTGTCTTGCGACATAGGCGAACCAGAGGACATCACTTCAGCTTCATGGGTATGGAAGGGACCTAGAAGGGAGCCTTCGGTTGAGGCAGGATTTTTCGGGTGGTTGATTGCGTCGACGAGGAGGGAGAGACCGAGAATATCTGATAGCAGAATGAATTCCTGCAGAGGTCAGTTCTGATCAGATTCTTCGACCAAGTCAAAGGGAGGAAAATCTTACATGTCTAACATCACTCGAGATTTGCCCAACCCTCACCAAGAAGTTCAGAGCTGCCATCCATTCATTTGTGCTTAATCTTGTTTCCCGCGCAAAATCATGCAGATGTGTGACCAGTCTTTCCATAACATATTTGACGCGAGCATCATCGCTTTGTGAGTTTATTATTATCGTGTTCTCGGTGATATTGTCGATATTCAGATCTTTCATAGGAGGGGTCTTGACTTTCTGGGGATCCATGGTGAAGAGATGGGAGTATAACTCGAGCAAGATGGGACTTCGATATTTGTGTGACGACAAAGAGAATTGCGTATGGAAGATCGACCGAGCTTTCTTAGAACTTTCCAACCTTTGGAAAAAGAAGGTAAATAATTACAATAAAATATATATACGAAAGAAACCACAACCCACCAAACCGTCTCACCACTCAACCAATCTTTGTAAGGAATTTGTAAATACTGTCAAATGCGCGCGCAAGTGCCACTCCAACCCCTCACCTCCACCCGGCAGATCAGCATCAGCCAAGCCCCACACTCCCTAAACTTTAGCGGTCCCCACAGCAAAATATCGGTATCGAAGTACAGCCAACAAGGAAAAGCTCTTTTCCGATCCCCACGAGTCAATCGCCGAGCAACTTAACCCCTTTTCTCACAATGCAGACTGGGGAAGGCGATGACCCGTCACCTGATGATATCGCAGACGTTGTGTTGAAACAATTCGATGAGCTGCCTGCGAAGAGGAAACCTCGCGATAGAGGGGTTGCTGGGATGAGGGAATGGGTTCCTTTGAGTGGGATTGTGGCGTATAGTAGGTTATTTTTTGTTTGAGTGATGCTGGTGATATACATTTGGTTTTATGAATTTAAGGGATCTGAAGAATTGAGGTTGTGGTGCACAATGTTGGTTGGAGTAGTGCTGATTGAGGTAGGTGAACGGTTTGGGTTGATTTGTTTGGCTGTTGCGTGAGAGCCCCTTTTGTTATTTATGTCCCGGTCAGACACATGTGTATGATTCTTGATTGAATCTCCGGATTGATTGGGAGTGAAGTCATTTCTCTTGAATCCTGAAAATAACCATTTCACCAATTCCCAAGTCCTGCTGCTTCTCTGTTACCCTCTTCAATCACATTTCTAACTCTGCCCTCAGAACCGGCATGAAATGCCTCCCACAATCCAAACTCCCTCTTGCAAACGGCATTGTCCTTCACGACCAACACGCCGAAATCCTATGCATTCGTACCCTCAACCACCACCTCCTCCAAGAATGTCTTTCCCTCCTCAACAACCCCTCTCTCTCATCACCCATCCTTCGTTTCCGCCCCGCCCCTACCGACACTCCTAGCACCACCTCTTTCCAACCATTCGAGCTCCTCCCCGACATCAAACTCTTCCTCTACTGCTCCGAAGCTCCCTGCGGCGACGCCTCCATGGAACTAACCATGGCCGCCCAGGAAGACGCCACACCATGGGCTCTCCCATCTCCAATTCCAGTTCCCACAACCACCTCCCTCTCCACCCCTTCGCTACCTCCCACCCTCCCCGGCCGCGCCAACTTCCAACTCCTCGGGCACATCCGACGCAAGCCCTCCCGCGCCGACGCCCCACCCTCCCTCTCAAAATCCTGTTCCGACAAACTCTCCCTCATGCAAAGCACCTCTTTGCTCTCCTCCCTCACCTCCCTCTTCATCTCCCCCTCCAACGCCTATCTCCACCGTATCATCCTGCCCTCCTCGCAATACTCCGAGAGCGGGTTCCGCCGCTGTTTCGACACGCGTTTGACGGGTGTGAAAGGGAGGGTGTGGGGACATGGGTATAAGTTCACGCAGATGGGAGTTGGGGTTACTGCGAGGGAGTTTAAGTTTTCGCGACGGGGTGGAGATGGAGGGAAGGAGGTGGTGGGGAAATTTGTGAGTAGTAATGTAGCGATGAGCTGGATGAGGGGTGATGGGAAGGCCGGGGGTGAAACTCTCGTTAATGGGTGTTTGCAAGGGCGAAAGCTATTCGATATCCGAGGAGCTAGTAGGATTTGCAGAAAAAGGATATGGGGTCTAGGCATGCAAGTTATGAAAGCATTAAGTGGTGCAGCTGTTGCTGGGGGTTTTGAAAATGCGGGTTTAGTCGATGGGATGGTAATAGAGAAGATCAGCAAATGTTTGATGGCGGGGAAGTACCGGGATTTGAAGGCCAGCGAGATATTAGAGGAGAGGAGGAAGGTGAAAGAAGAGGTGCGGGGGTGTTTGGGTGGATGGGTGAGGAATGAAGGGGACGATGAGTTCGGATTAGAATAATCTTGATACTAGACACTGAACGGAACTGGTATATGAAAGAATTGGGGTCTTCGATTGGGTATACATCAACCAGTGAAGAACGCCATCTAAAATTGCTATAAATCCCGTTTTACTATGCCCGACCCCTCCCTCATCTCAGAAGCGCGACCATTCGCCAACCTAATTATCGCCCAAGATATGAACTCCCATCCGTCGAACGCCTGACGAAGAAATCAGCCCACAGCGTCCAAACCCCACCGTCATTAGATCAAATCCAAGCGCCTTCAAAAAAGCTGTTCAACCGTATTCTCAGCATAATAACCTTTCGTCGCCTCCCTCACCTCCGCCGCATCAATGATTTCCGTCTTTTTCCTATCCAGCCTCTCTAAATCCTCTCTCAAATTCTTCTGCGAATATGAGTAGGCCTCGGCATGTATTTCGCGCCAGCTCAAATGTTTGCACTTTTTCCTCGGCCGTAGACAGATATTGTCAAGTTCCTCTACAAGGTCTTTTGTCTCGGGTTCTGGTTGCCCGGGATATGGAATATGTGCTCCGATGTGTTTAGACTCAGCGGTACGAGGCCCTAGGGCGCCGGTTTCGAGAGTGGTTTGGCCTTCGGATGTGTTGCACCATGCAGTGAATTCAGCTTCGTTCATGGCGAGTCGATTGTCGTAGCCACAGATTTCTTTGACATCGATGTTAGGGTGTTCCTGGGCAGTTTTGGCGCGTTTATTGATCATGATGAGAAGTTTTTGTCTTGTTTGATATCCTTTGATTTGTTCCTCGATAACTAGACGCTTTGCTTGGATTTCCTCGATCGTCTGTTTCTCTTCAGGGGTGAGGTACTGAAGGCCTAATGGTTCACCTATCGAAGGGATCAGCATTTCAGTGCTAGAGGTCATTAGGTGATCAAATAAGACTTACTTGGATCATGACCTTCCGGAACAGGCAGCTTTGGCTTCGAACCAAGAGAATGGAAGTCGGCAGCATTCTTGCAGGAATCCAGAAGCGCTCCCACCTCCACCTCATTCAAAGCACCACCCATGGATCCCTTCTCATCAGAACGGACCTTGCTCTTGACAAATAACCAGAATGCCTTCTTGTGTTCATCGCTGCAATACTTGCTTGGAGGGTCATCGCTAACACGTGCAGCCTTACGGCAGCCATCCACATTATAGTATCTGCACATTCTCTTCCAAGTCGTGAATGCTGTCTTAGAGCTGCATTTGGGACATATAAAACGATCCAAAAGTTCTTTTGCATCTTCCACATTAATACCAATGCATGAACAATGATACCAATCTTCACAACCCCCCTCGCAGTATACCATCATACGATGATCATCCGGGCCGCGACAGATGCAGTATTCTCCACCATCATTACTATCATCATCCGAACCTCCAGATGAAGGGCCTGTCCTGGGACCAGGAGTAGCACTCGTGCGTTGTGAGTTCGCGGCGTCTGTAGGCCCTGTAGAGAATGTGTTAGGCTAGATTCCTGGAGAACCAGAAGAAATCAAAAGGGGAGTAATGCCTACCTTCTGGTTTTGCCTTTGTTTTTGGCCGCTTTACTGGGGCAGCTGTTCCCTTCTTTTTGGTTGGCGGCTTCTCAGGTTTAACCTGTACTGGCGCGGGACTGCTCTGCTTGGGAGCTGAAGTTGGGCCCGGAGAGCCATGATTGGAAGATGGAATGGCAGACGCAGCTTTTCTTGCGCGACCTTCACTCTTTATCTGCTCAGAAATGCTCATCGGAGCCCTATCCGTGAAACCTGGCGTTACATCCCGAGAACTGATGGAGGATTCTTTCGCAATTGAAGCAGTCTTTGGGGGTGCTTTTGGCTTAGCAGACTTTTTGTTAGGTGCAACAATTCCAGCCGCTGCATCAGCGGCAGCTTTAGCAGCTTGCTCATTTCTTTCTGCTAGTATTTTGAGCGCCAATACACGAGTTTCCCCACTCAGTCTGTATTTCCTTGATTCGTTTGCATTCTTGTGGTGTTTGTTGTAAAGACGGGAATCTGCGGCAGTAAATATCTTGTTCCATTTCTCGTCGTCTTCTCCTGGTGGTGTAGGCGCAGCTTCTGGGTATTTGTATTTGAAGCCTGGCGCATTGTTCGAAACTTTCGGGGTTGAAATTGAGCTGGAAGGTTCCTTTTTGATTGCTATAGGTGGAGCTTCGGATTGTTCGGCGGGCTGAGAAGACTTGAATACATGTGAGTCCATAGCAAGCAAACGCATAATCGTAAACACGCGCAAGGCTCTAACATGTGTAAGGAAAGGAGTTGCTTACATCATTTCCTTCAACATTCGGCGGTTCCTGAGTAGGTGGATCTACATCCATTGCATCCATAATTACTAGTTGCCTTGTATTGTATCGACAAACGTAAATTGTTGTTGACAGATGCGCTCGCAATATGATGAGGGAAGATGCTCAATTCCGGCTTGAGATTTGATCGAGAACATCTAGCCTTCCTGTAGGGTGACACTATGCTAACTGCAAAAAGGATGGTGGCGGAGACGCTTAGACCATATTTTGGTCATGATATATAGCCTTGTCAGCCTCGCTGTTGCTGGGATGTTTAACAAGGAGTTACCTAATACTTGGTGACGGATTTATTACTGTTGCACAAATACAAATTTCGAGTTGCTAGTCGTCGATGCGAGTATCATATAGGAAGCTTAAATAATGTCGAGACGTCCTATCGGTCAGTGTCGACACTCCGCTGAACATCCACTATCGGATTCAAGGCTTGAGACCTGTCATTCCTGGATTTTACGAACCACCAGCTGCGATGGAGTAAAGTATTGCAATCAGACTTTGCTCTTACATGAAAGATTATTTCCCGGTTTTCATAGCGTTGGCATATACCCGTCACAAATGGCAAAGTCATCATCACAAGTCGGCTCCTCTCAAACGTTCTCGATAAACTGTCGATGATCATAGCCACGTCCTCGGCGAGAGCTAATTAATATAGACGGTTGTAAATAACAAAATGCATTGAGTTTATCCAATTTCAATCAGTCTCCGTGAGACTATCCAAGTATTGTTAACTTGATAGATGATATACATTTTGCTGTATTTCCCGGCCCAGCTACCAAACTGTCTGGAAACGTTGAGCGGTAGGGGGAAGGATGGGAATTGAAAATTGCTGTGAATCAGCAGCTAGTCGCTGCTCCAGCGAAGAAACTTCTCCTTTGCGCTGAATCGGTTTGAAAAATCACAACGGCATGGCCGACTCTCGATTCCGGGTCGAATAGGTCGAAGGGAACAGAGAAAAATAGATCGAGAACATGTGGGATAGTCTGATTTCTGCTCCTTCGAATGGATGGAAGAGTTAAACACCAAGGCTCTCTGACGGCTGGACTGTCGCAACGAGGAAGTATGCTGCATCCAGAAAGCAAGATCTTGCGATTGTGTTTCTTCAAACAGGCTTTGAAGCATCTTGCAAGTGTTCGCCACTTGATATCCCATTTACAAACACCAACTACTCAACCACAGTTTCCACAAAATCTTCAATCCCATTAGGATATTTGGCAACCAAGCGCCTCATCTCCTCGATTGCTCTGCAGTATCACAACAGTTAATTCGGCTATTGATCTGAAACGAAGCCAGAAGTTCAAAATACGTACAATTGCCTAGTGGCTTTGTTTTCTGGCCATTGTGCCGAGACCATGAGATTGTTTCGCCTGAAAATGGTTAGTTACATATACATGTGTTCATGTCGACGGCTACGACCTGGTAGGATGGAGGAGTACATACAAGGCATACAGTGCGTTCCGGTCGTCGCGATCAGCAACGGGCTCCGAGATCTCGACTAACTCATGGTATGCATTCTGGTGCTGTTCGCTTGTACGGTATCGACTTTGTCGCCATGCTTGCATATCATCTGTGGGGATAGGTGATCATCAGCTCCAATGTTCAAACCAGGGACAAACAATGTGTAATGAAAGCGGTTAAAATTACACTCATTATGTCCATACAGCGCACATGGATCATACAAAATGGGCTCATTGATAACCTTATCAACGCCCACATTTCCATGCCAGAGATCGCCATGGCACAAGCTTGGTTTGATAGACCGCCCTCCAGTCTGCAGCGGTCTCAAAAGCCTTGGAATAACTTTATCAAGGGTATCCTGCTCCAGGCGATCCATTTCGTCATCTTGGCCCTGGATACTTGTCTCCCACTTCATTGTTTCGCGAAGAGATCTGGCGAAGAACTCTTCCCAGCTATCGCACCAGTCGTTGAGCACAGGATACGTTCCCGCATGGGTCGTGCAATGAAAACCAAATTTTCCCGTTGGAGAAACCGACTTTTTATGTAGCTCGGCTATCACGGAGACAAATTGTAGGGTAGCGGGCATTTCATCGTGCATTTCGTGGAATTCGTTGAGGACGAAATGCCGGTTGTTGTCCTTTTCGTAGGTGCCATGTGCGAGTGCTCGAGGCATGTTTTTGGGAATGATAGCGTGGATTGCTTTAGTCCCTTCGTGTTCACTTTTTGCCATTTCTCGGCCTATGGGCCCCGTCATGACCTGTTGCTATCAGCTTATGGTGGAATGGGAGCTCGGTGAAACTATATGGGCTACCTTTAAAAAGTACGCCTGTTTCGTGCCGTCCGACAGAGTTGTGTCGATTTTGTGGCTCAGTGCCCAGTGGCTTGCACCGTGTACAGTAATTGAGTTGATCTTGCATCCATCGGGAAGAGCTTGGGGATGATCAGTGACTATGCCTTAGTGTATTTTGGGTAGCTGTATATACCTGATATTATTGCAGCATCTAGTTCCCTCTCAGCCTCGTCCAATTCGGGCACTTGAGGCTCATTGAACTCCGGAGGAATATATACCATTGTGTTCTATGGTACTGAGATTGATTTGGAGATTTGATTTCTTTGGGTTGATACCAATTTTGGGAAGTAAAAGAGCAGTTAGAGCTTTGCTGAGCGGATGGCTTGAGGGGTCGAAGCAGCTTATTATTGAAATGCCTCGCCAGGCTCACTCGCATGTACGTATTTGTGTTACCGCGGATGAAATGTAGCCACAATCAACGAGTTGGAGTCGAACGATGCCAGCTGATTTGCCTGGTGAATTGCAATACCGTGACTACCTTCCAGAATGGTGGGTTGGCTGCGCAGTGCGGGAATCCAACGTTTAGGCGCCGCGATTGAAAGGAGCCGAGATCACTTCGAGGTCCGGGGCGCATCCACGATTTACACGACTTACCACGGCTCAGTACACCGTGGCGCGCGCAAGTGAGCGATCAAGTACACTGCGGATTGAGTGAAACTCCTAGCCCGAGTATCTTGCCGGGAGCCAGGCTTGGAAAGGTCAGCCAGACGATAGAATTGTCTTCCTCTGCGCTTATAACCCCCTCGCTCGGCTCCCGAGCCTTTATTCAGCCTTGTCTTCGTGTATGATTCACGCGGTGGAACTGTTGAGACACAGAAGAAGGGAATGCGAGAGGTGTTTTCTAGCTTCAGAAATGGCTGCTATGACATCTGGTTACGACGCAGATTGGGTGGTGTCAATGAGAGCTTCTTGAATGTACATGACTTGCTGGCGCATTGTTTGGGATTGCGCATGCCTAACAACATGCTCGAGGTGGCGGGACAGATAGGTCTGGCCGGACACTTTATTGAGGTTTCTCATCATCAGATAGGCGTCTATATTCGCCCGCCAGACGAAATGAATGAAAACTTTGCAACAACAATGCACGTCCTAGGATGTGACCGACCAGACCAGGATTTTTCAGGCAGGTAGAATATCTCGAAAGTTGTTGTAAAATGATGCTATCATGAGATGCTAGGTCCATTTCCAAAAAGTGTACTGCAAGGACATTCACGATTCGGTTATACCAATTTCATAGTGATGGTGTGTCTCCTTCCACGTACAGATCTGTGAGCCATGAACCTGGTAGTCACTGAGGTAATTTATCTAATGAAGCTTCTTGCTTCTTGTCTCCTCGTTGAATCCTCCACCTCATGCTCTGCCTTCGAATGATGAAGACAGAGATTAATCCGGCCCCTCCAGTTACGCACCCAAGCACGGTGAAGAAGAACCCGTAGTCCAATCTACGAAGTAATGGCTGCATGATAGCAACGCCGCCGGCTGCCAGACCGCATCGCACTATATTACCCGCAGCAGCAGCAGTGCTGGGGATATCTTGATGTATATCGACTATTAGGGTATTGAAAGTCTCCAATGTTTGTTAGTTCCTTTCTTTCTATAATTCATTGAAAAATAGTAAATGTTGTAATCGTACCTGGACAATGACGGTGGCTATGAATCCTATGCAGAATTGTAGGATCAATGGGCCTGCGACATGCTATGGATACCAATGTTAATGTCCTGGGTTGAAAACGAGGAATTGGAATTTAGAAGGGGCTTACGGTTTTCTGGTGCAATAACCACCCGTAGCCCACCAGAAGTACAGAGTGAAGTAATATGTAAATAACCGCGAACCTACTTCTTGCCTCCTCTATGGGAAAAGCTCTTAGATCGTCACCTGCAACTTTGTTTACTTCCAAGCCGTAATTTTGTGCCGTGGACCTGTAGTTATGATCCATAACTTTTCCTACAGATACGTAAGTTCAACTAACGGTGAGAGCATGCCACCTAGAAACGTACCATTTATATATCCACCAATTGCAACGCCGACTCCTATCGCAAAATAGCAAAGTCTAATATCAGCTGCGCTGTAATGGTAAATTTGCGATAGCGAAGTAGGAATGGAGGCTTGAACTATATAGTATGCCATATAGAACATACCGCTCAAAGACAAAACTAAACTCGTGTCTTTCTCGAACAGGAGACGAACAGACTTCCAAGGGTTAGGAATGAAGGCCATGAAGTTTTTCGTCCTCGACGGGCTAGTTATCTCAGAAATAGCATGCTGTTCTTCCGCATCTAAGCTCTGCTTTTCGGTTGGAGCTCCAGAAAGGTAGGACACCCAAGATCTATTCCAACCTTGCGCGGGAATACTGCCGTTTCCTACAATAGTTTTGCAGGTCTCGGGAAGAAAGAGGAGGATGAGCAAGAGGAAGACACTTCCCAGGATTGTAAGGAGCCAGAATACCCATCTCCACCCAGCGGTAGCAGCTAATGGACCACCGATAACCGGACCAAGAATTGGACCGAGATTCGTTGCTTTCAATATGTATGATGCGTCAGTGTCAGAGCAGCATCTGTACTATGGGTGGGAATGTATGGAGTGGACAGCTAGGGGAATCAGCCGAGAGGGAGCCAACTGCAGAGGGTCTTTTAGAAAGATACGGCCATTTTAAAGCAATCAGAAGGAGTGTAGAAACTAGGAAAAGAGTGAGTAGTGACTAACCCACCATAGCAGGACCAAGCATCCTCCCCCTTTCAGCGGGAGCGACCATATCCGCTACCACGCCATATCCAATAGCCACCGTAGCAGAAGCACCCAAGCTTTGCAGCATTCGTAGTGATAGTAGAGCAGCATAGGAATGTTGCACTGCAAGCCCAATACTCGCAGCAACATAGAATCCGAAAGCCAAAATATAGATGGGCCGTCGGCCAAGTTTGTCACAGAGTTCCCCTAAAAATGCAGGCGCGACTCCTTGAACGATGATGTATGCTGTGATGGTCAAATTTATGAGCTGAGTAGTCGTCTGCATATCTTTCTGCAGTAGGGGGATGCATGGTAGGTAGATGTTAGCACTGAGGGGAGAGAACATCATGGCGACGCCAATCATCAGAGTTACCCCGCGTCGTTGCGACTTTGAGAATATTGAATGTGGGACTTCTGCATCAATAGCATGAGACTCAGGTAATTCATTTTCGGTGCTAACAGCATCTCTTTGAATTGATTTGGAGGTGTTCGTTGACTTCATAATGAAGTTGTGGTTTACATGGTGGACGCGAGCTATATTCAATATATAGGAATGCCGGCGGCTACGCATCGAGTGCAAAAATGGCCATGTCAACACGTAGCCAATCATAACATTGTCACTGGATATTCGTGAGACCACATTTTTCCTATTTACGCAAAAACTTCGTAAGTTACCTTCTACTTAATAGGGATTTGCTTCCCAGACATGAGCTTGATCGATGAACCCAACGCCCAGCAGAATGTCTCCCAGCCATGTCCTGTACCCAAGCCGCATTGCTGTTGGACTTATACTTCTTATTTTTTATGTACCCCTCACAGTCTATCTCCTCAGCACTCACTCTAGACCTAGGCGATTTACGAACCGGAACTACTCCGTTTCAATTCACCCAAACCGCTTGGAACTTTGGCCAGACTGTGCCGTGTCTTCAACGCTCGAGTTCCCTGATTGACAACGTCCTCTTCCACTTGCCTTCTCATTCCTATGATCTCCACCACAAATTCTCTTCCGTTTGACACAAATAAACGCCGATAGTAAAATATACCACCGCCCCGCAGCTTGAAGTGATCATACATACATTCTTCTAGATCTGCTCGAAGAATCAGCAAGGAGGTGTCCGCGCCTACGTCAGAAAAGGGCGGGGTTTCGATATGTGCAGTTAGGTGACACAAGAGGAATACATTTCTTCCATTTTAGCTACAAGATTACCGCCTGTGGCAATGGGACATCAAATCCCTCCGTGAATGAAGGCTAGAGATAGTGATACTCTACTCGCGGACGCGAGGAGGACGCGAATCAAATCAAGAAACACAAGATAGGACTACCTACCCCTGTGTCAGACCACGTCCGAGCAAAAAGGTAGGAGAAATGGGAAGCTCGATGTTATGCATGATCTGACGTGCAAGAGCTAACGAATCCAATGCTTAACTGCATCCTCAAGTAATCATTTTGCACCAGAGTGGCAGGTTAAAGGAGTGAGAGTGACTGCCCGACCTGTGTATATACGTCACATGTCCGGCCCAGTAACCACTTGTCGAACCCAGACCGTCTATCTTTGACTGAAAGAAGAGAAAACTCGGAGATCTTTCGTCTAGCCAATCATATATGTGTAAGCTCACTGTCGTGGTGGTGCTATTGTGGCCCACTAGGTGGTAGATATATCAACTCGCCGTCCAGAGTGAGATTCGTGCAGCATCAACCGTCAACTATGCACAGGCTCATCTTCGGCAACGGGGTAAAATCTGAGCAGTCACACAGCATGTGTCCCGGAGCGCATTATCTAATATACCACACGCCAAGAACCTCCCTTCTCTCTTCTCCCATAAATTTAAGGCAGAATGAATCGTCAGCGAACCCTCCAAAGTCTGGAGGCCGCACCCACATCTTCGTCTGCCCACGCCCTTACTTACGATGCCACAAGCGAGGACCTGAGCGGACCCCCTCCTACCTTCGTACCTACTGCACGCAGCCTGCATCTTCAGGAGTATGCATCCAGGCTCACCGAGGTTGACATGAAATGCACACAGACATATGTAAAGCAAGAAGCGCATCAAAAGCAACCAAGACGTATGCACCAAGCCCGGGTCTCGGGACGCCAGTTCTTGCAGCTTCTCGCATGCCAAACCGACCATAAGATCGCATTCAGGTGAAGCCAAACTCGTTTCACCTCGCTGTATGTTCGTGCGAGCAAAGCACAACGAGCGCCAATGAAAAAAAATGCAGCACACCTCCAACCGGATGGGGAAAGCGATCCGAGAGACAGCGGAGAATAGGGGAACGAGGTTGTGCGCAGAACAGATATAAAGGATGGTAAGCATGGATTACAGGATGGTCAGCAAAGAGGTCACATACATGCTGCGTAGATACAGAGATGATCAAAAAGACGGGGAAAAGGCGATCCGATGCGGTGTGATGTAAACGTGCAAACAGGGAACGCTTAAGTGTAAAGATTACGACAGAAAGGGAAGGGGGGGGGGGTGGGGGGGGGTGAGAAAAAAATAAGGGTAAACAGCTATCAGCCCTCTCGGGGGATCTTCGTTCGTTCTTTTTTCCTTCAACGTGCGTGCATGGTTAAAAGGGAATAGGGAAGGGGACCCCCGGATGTACTGTACTTTATGTAGGTGAGATATAGGTGCGATAGTAAAGGCGGCGACTCGGATTAGGTCAGGGATGGGGAACGAGGTTGTCTTCCTTCCGGATGTACCTATACAATGTAACTGCGCGGCGTTGAGAGACTTAGAAGAAAATCGTACGAATTTTCATAATAGAATGGTAGTATAGAACAAGAAAGGGCATTTCTGGGAAGGGAACGTATATGTACGAGTCAATTAAGAGTATACGGGAGAATGCAGACGCAGGGAAGCGCGCCGCGCTTCAATTTCAACAAAAGATCACTTTCAGCCCTAGCTATGCAGAAAAGTCGGTTAACTTCTTCAGCTGCCCTTTTCAGGCTTACCCGTACAATATCATATAATAAGGTGCTGTCAGACGGATGGATGAGAGAACGGTAACGCTGACGCTTCCCCACCTCTTGTGCTACACAACTCGACTCCGTTTTGCTCGACATTTAAGCTTCTTTCTTACCATTCCAGATCAATGGGTTGTAGGTGATGTACCAAATGAGGCCAGACGAGCCATTCACTTATTTCAGCCCCAAGCCTTCGTAGCGTCCGACCTGTATGTGAGGCACACTGCGGGGTTCTAGATGGGAAGAGAAGAAAGGGGAGAGGTGAGCTTAGCAGGTGAGTCGTCATCCACCGAAGCAAAGGTCTCGGTACTTATCCCCTCTTCTGAGCACGCCACCAATATTCATCATCCCGTGCCGTGGAAAATCATGCTTCGAAGAGCATCGACCTCAGCGGAAATGAAAGAGAAAAGCCACATCGTTGTAGTGACCTAACGTCTATGAGAAAGGTTTTGTCCGAAAGGTGGCTTTCTGCCGAACATTGAAGTCGACTACCGCTACTGGGACGGGGAGACGGACGGCTGGATGGAATGCTGTAAAGACAAGATGGCTTCTGGCTTCTGCACTCAAAATCTGGTAGCGAAGGTAGGCAGGTGATAAGCATGATAACAACGCCATGTAGTAGGGAGACAATTTATCTGCAGGCGACTCGTAGGCTGTGGGCGTAAGAATGGGATGATGAAGTTCGGCTTTTCCATTCAGCTCGTGTGCAGAAGAGAACCTTGCGATGAGTGGAGTGCAAAGCGTGAATGGGAATGGTCCTGCGCTTATCGTTACATCTAAAGTTTGTGTCGAAGCTTTTCAAGACTGGTGCTTGGGAAAAGGTCATCACGATGTTTTGCGTGGATCGAAAACGTAAGCCTAGAGGCAAAAGTGCCGCTGACCCGATGAAGATGTCGGAGGAAAAGCTGAAAAATTGGGGTCGAAAGTTTGGTTCAGTCCCTGCAATGTAAGATAGCACCCACCCACTACTGGTCGCGGAACTCATCACCTGGCTGCAAATCTGCGATGGCCTTCCAATCAAAGTAGTGTAGTGAGGTGATTCCATTTTTGTTTTCTTGGTCAGAGACTCATGAGGTAAAGCGACGACAGACTGACTAAAGGGCTCGAAATAGACTGTGTCTTCTTTTGCTCTTTCCCAACTTCTGCAATGGCAATCATTACCGAGGCTGGGAATCCACCCTGTGCGAAGCGAACTGGAATGTGGAGTTGTGTGGTCCTGTGTGGTCCTGGTCCTGGGTGGAGTATCGTTCACGGATAGGAAAAAAACGTTGCGTGAAGGGTTTTACTACTGTCATGGCAAGTATAACCAGTGATCGCCGCCACCATGTAGCTTTGTATCGTTCAAGTATCAAGGGGCTTCCAAGTAATCATCAATCTCGAACTGCAAAAGTTGCGATACTATCGACCAGTCCGATCTTTGCCTACGATTCAATCTCAAAACGATCCACCCCGCCACGAAATCTCCGAATGGAGGTAATCCCATAGAACGGCTAGATTGGGATAGGATAAGAGGAACAATGAAAATGGTATGTGCCACAAACTCGGGGTGGAATGGCTTCATTTTCAAGGTTCAAGAGAACCCTCGGTAAAGCACGACGTTGCAATGAGGCCAGAAGCGATCTATACAAAGTGATAATATAGGTGGGCATAACAAGGTCCCGGGTTGCTACCTAGGGTTGAACACGATAAATGATGTGGTACCGCGCGCAAAGAAATAAAGCTCGAGGAGACATAGGCTTCAAATCGGTGGCAGTACGGTAGGGTCGGCGTTGACGACCAATTAAGGAATTTGTCGGCGGCTGCAGATCCAAGTGCAAACGTACCAAGTAATATCAGCGATCTTCCAGGGTTCCTCTCCATTTGAACGTTTCGTATTGACGAACTCCAGATACCTACGGCACACAGAGTATCCAGCGTTTCCCGAGCGTATGTGTCTTGAATAGATTCTTCAACCACATCTTGTGGATTTCAAAAGTTCGGACGATGGCTGGATCTGGTGGCACATTCGTCGTAAAAAGATCGAATTGGAAGAGGAGAAAACATCAACACCCAGCAAGTAAGGATGGATGGATCGACGTGGACATCGCTACTGTACCTTGGTAGCTTTTAGGTACCCTTGACGCCTGTTCTCGAAGCTTTGAAGAAACAAACAGCCTTTCCATTGCCCATCGGCGGATTGCTGGACGCGAGGATGCTGGGTGTCGTAAGCAAGTTTTTCCGGGTGATCTTCCCCCGGACTGGTAGAGGTTGCGCCTGCTTCCCATGATCCTGGATGGACATCAAGATCCAATATATGCAAATAATATGCAGCCCCAGCCTGTTGAGCAACATCAGTAGAGTGTTCGAAAATTGACGCATTTTCTCAGTAGCAAGAAAAACCAGGAAAGTCGGGAGAAAAGCATGTGAAGCTTACCTATCCTTGCGACGAGCTCGTGATATAAATTAAATGGCCCATCTAGTGAACAGTCTGATTCGGCAAAGACTCCAAGCCCACCTGAAGAGTTGGGTTTAGGAGATGTGCTGGGAATTACAAGGTGGTTTCGTAGCCTTTGCGGACGTGCAGGAGTTGTCTGCATCGATATTAAATTTAGGGGGTTAAGAAGTGCACGGTGCAGACATGGCATTGGTGGAAGTTTAGGGAGCCATTCCTAATCGGGCTATATATAATCATCCATGGAAATGATCATTTTAATGCTTCTGATTCGAGATGTGTCTGACCTGGGTATGCCAATGTTCTGGCTCCTTTTTGTGCACAGTGAGGTCGGTTATGGTTCTTCATCGAGAGATACAACCTTTCAGGATAGGCAGATACACAACACCACCCGTTGACTCTCCCTGTGCTGTTGTAACTGTACTTCCAGGTTGAAGAACAACCGCCTGTCAAAGGTATATTTTCAGGTAGCAGTACATGGTAAATATATGTATGGCGAAGATGTTCAACGCTCTAGTGAATAGCTATTTGCACTGACACCTCACCTAGCAACTAGTTGCAGGTCTAGATGAGGAACTGTTGGCTAGGTGTCTTTACCGGTACCTTTAGGGTGGGTTCGTGGAGCATTCATGGAGTACCAAGATTTGACCTAAAAAGAGCACGTAGGGGCATGTTTTGACGACCGCGGGGCAAGCTTATTCTTTTTCTTTCTAAAAAAGCCCCCCATGTGGTCATCAACGATGATCCTTGGCCTAGAAGGACCGAACAAAAGCTGCTACTTTCAGGGGTGCTGGGTGAGTGTCGCTGGGATCTGGAGATCACTCTGCAGGAGACAATTTTAACACCAATCAAGATCTGGCGATTCAAAGAGATATTGATGCTCGATGACGATTTGTCTTCGATTTACCTTAAAAAGTCACTCTTGTCGACAGAAGGAATAACACGAAAGAAGCTCTCATTGGGTTCCAAGGAAGTATAACAGGATCGACAAGCGACGCTTTTACTTTCTCTTGCGACCCTACCTCCTATCCGTCATTTCATGGCAGCATAGTAGGTCGACAGCTTTGGACATGTCACACCATTCCATATGTTTAAATGATGAATCATAAGGCAATGACCTACTTTCGTAGGCATAACCATTTCCGACCCAAAAGGTCGACAGTTGATTAAGACATTGCTGGGATAGGTAGGCTGCTTGCAGAAATCATCTCCGAACTTCCCATAAGCACGAGCCACGATATCCTTATCACAATGCATTCGCGCCGCAGGGAAGATATGCGACATTCATCCAGCCCAAAACAATAATATTAATGCTACTCGCTACTCGAGCACAAAAAGGCACAGAGCATAGGTGCGCTCAAACAGCGAACGCTTGCGAAGTATAGCCCGGGTAGCGAACGCATATCTCTTGGCTCTGAACCCACATTGACAAGTGACGGACGTTGTAACGTCGAAGAGATAAGGAGTCAGGACACTGTGTAGAGTCTAGACGGAGGCGAGGCATAACAGCATAACATGAACGGCTACTTGCCTCGCAGTGATACTTCCTCTACTTCAGCCAGTTCATGCTCGTTGCTCCCAAAACACCTGATACGTACTTGTCCGCATTGACCCGAAGCGAGAAAAAGCCATCTCCGGGAGATCATCTGCCGTACGTCGAAAAGGCTTATGGAAATCCGAAACATAGCAAATCCACAAGGCAGCGGAGAATTTGGTAGAGCATGTTAGATGCAGTGATGTGAAATAGAGATCAGACATCGTTCTTTTTACCGAGTTTCCAAATTTGAGCATGAGGCCTGTGACGATGTGAACACCGTTCGTCACTACCCAGTATACGATCATCCAGAAATTTAATCACCTTTTTCTTTTGGTACAAGTCTGTTTCGTGAAACGAACTTTTGGCTTTTCTCGATCCCACATTTTGGTGTTGCTAGACTACTCCAGGTCTTTCTTCCGGACTGAGGGGAAAAGGTAAAGGGGGTTTTGCGGCGTCACAGTTGCATTCCAACCCAGAAGCTACGGTAGGTCTAGGTGATGCAGCGCAGCGCAGCGCTGATGCTGTACTAGGGCGAACACCAGAACAGCCATTAGTAAAAGGCTCGTACGTTCTTTCTCTTTTGTACGCCTCATGGCTTTTTTCGCTTTTACCAAGGAATATAGTCGCTCGTTGTCGCCAATGTCGTTCACCTACAGACTACAGAGTATATCCATCGACAAATCCGGTCACACCGCATTCAGGCCATGGAAGATTTTGGCAGCATGCCATGCTCTTCCTTCCTTCTCCCAACCACCTGTCAGATAGGACTTGCACTAAGATCTGCATTATCCGAGGCAAGAATGATCGCCATGGCGCTTTTAGCTTGATTATCCCTAACAAGGAGTGTAGCAAGGCCCCTGGCCGAGATGGCGAGGAGCAAGGGTATCCGACTCGACTCGACCCAGGAAGCTGGCCATGGATGCTCCCTAGGATCATATAACCGAGCCTCGTGTCTGGCTGGTAGGCTTGTGCAATTGTAGGAAAGAGCAAGATAATGACAGAACTCTCTTTTGGTGGAAGGTTCAGTGCGACGATGTCAAGGATTTTAGAGAGCCGCAGCATCACCAATAGGGGGAAGGCCATCGTAGTACTCCATGTCTCTTACCCGATAGGCAGATGGAACCCACGATAGGGTACGGAAGTACGAACCAGACGGTAAAGGTAAACTTGGTACGCCAGTGAGAGAGAGCTTGGCCGAGACTGTTACTGTACGAGACAACCTTGGAGTGGCTGAAATTGAAATGCATTTTGCCTGATCACAATCATCGAAAATCTTTCATGATCCTCAGAAACGCAAACGCAAACACAAAAACAGACACAGACAGACACCGGTCAATCAGCCCAAAACCCAGCTCGGTGATTCGAGTTAACTCTGATTCCTAAAAGGGATTCCACGACCGAGATTTGTTTATATTCCACACCACGCGTAGATTAATTAATGTCCCATTTCCTGAGAAAAGCACCAGATCGACTGACGACTCAAAAAAAGGTTTGGTGTCGGATCGCAAGCAGCATCCCGTGGGCGTTACACCAGGATAATCCAACGGTACTGATAGTTCGATTCCTCCGTAGAGGAAAAAGCATGGCCAACACGCGAAAAGCTCTAATTGGCCTGGGACACATGGGTAAATGGGTGGCAGCATTCTAGACTGATTTTCTGCCAGAAAAAGGTTCGACGAAGTGGCCGCTGGCCATGGAGCTAAGCTAATGAAATCTGACAAGGGCGCTTGTATAGGAATGATATTCATGAGTACGGGGTACAGTACACGTACAATTTCGTGATCAACGATCAATCATCGACAGTTTGACTTCCGAATAAGGCCTCCAACGTCCAAAGTACCGACGGGTGGATGATTACAAATGCTTCAACCTCAAAGGGGGCAGTTGAGGAGAGTCACTTCGAGCTCTGTTCAGTACAGGACACAGTAGGTCCATTGACGGTAGACAGGCATCCATCGTCACCCTTCATCCACCACAGGGATCAAATTCTTTCATAAGCCGCCGCTCATGCTCAACATCAGGTGCAGGAACCGGACAGCAGGAAGGTAACCTCTCGACTTCCGTAAGATCATCTTCTCCGGCACTTCCATGAGTTGTGTAACATAAGGTAATCTCACCTGCTGCCAGTTGGTCACCACATGCGACCTTCGGACAAGCCAGCTCGTTGTTTAAGAGGTTCGTCACAGCTTTGACGATATGCTCCGCACACCATGGCAGACCATGACACTTTATGGGTATTGATATCTCGTCTCCATCCAAATGAACGGAGGGAACCCTGTATCATATCACTTTCATCCCAACCTTTATTCACGGGCCCTCCACCAAAACCACAAGCGAAGACTACGCTCCGTACCCGGTAGAGACAATCCAGCGCGCGGACGATCGCTGGAACAAATCAAGTAAGGATCTCATACCAGATAGGAAGCAAGGGCATGCCGGTCCTCCCAGAAATCGTCCAATGTACTCCGTTTTTGGAAGTCACAATCTGTATCAAAGTATCACCAGTGCTTCATTGCAGCTCTCAAACCTGTAAGGTCGACAAACTCCTCTGCCAACGAAATTCCATGAGCGACAAGTATCCAGATCGATAGCGAAGCATCTTATAGTTCTTGGATGTCATAGTTACGTCGCGCGATACAAGTCACCTCCGGTAGGCACATATTATCCACATACAGCTTTGTCGACATGCGTCTGCTGGCACTCGAGTACTCGTATGTCTACGTATACTGAGGACTTCATACATGAGAAACAGATAGGCTACCGATGCTTCTGCCAAAATACGAATGCTCCATTTTCAGATTACCCGACCTATTCCCACGGCAGTTGCCAGAAGATGTCGCGAGTCAAAAAACGTTCTTTTTATTTGCTTTTTGTTATTACAGTTACTCGTACATTTGACATGAGTGAGTTACCCCCACAATTCATCAACATCATTCAAGCATCAAAGCATCACAAGCATCACAAGCATCACAAGTATCAGAGCTTTTTTGCTAATAATCTCTTCGGAATTGACTGTTTTGCTTTGCATTGTATAATCTCATTTGCCGAGTCGGTATGTCCTATGCAGGAATGCTAAGAAATAGGGAGAGTACTAGAGACTAGAGTAGGACAGGACAGGTACGAAACCAAAAGTAGGGGTTTACTTATAACATCAGCAGATCCTGATATTATTTTCCTATACTGTGGTATTCACCTTTTGCGCGTCACCTCGTCTCATGTACCTTTTAGCAAGCTGTCAAAATCCTAGTCCTAAACCATCTTTTCGAAGTGACAGGCAGGGTAACCCTTCGACAAGTCCAAAACCTGAAAAATTCAAGGAAAGAAAAAGGATCCACGAACATCTGAAATAGGTTATGCTCCGAGGCATGCCTGCTTGCATTAAACAAGCATCTTTAACCCTGGCCAATTGCCTTCGCTTGCGGGTGCATAACGAAATCAACGGTCATGGCAGGCATTTGCAGGCATAGACCCCTTAGACCCACTCCCAGTCTATATCCTGGAAGAACCATCAAACCCATCCTCATCACCCTTCGCCCTTCATACCCATACAGCCGTATCCCATACAGGACTGGTATGTGGCCCATACAAAGCCCACTACCCACCTATTCACCCATACTACACCATAAACACCCTAACCCATACCATCACGCATACCCATTACCCATACCCTGACCCATACCCATATCACCCCCAACCTAACCTGCAAACTGCACATCCACATCGAGGTACGCAGTACCGGTCCAGCACTACCCAAAGGCGGCGAAATCCCGTAGAACCAATATGAAGCAAGACGGTCCTCCGGATCATCCCATCCATCGAGTATCATTATTGCTGTGCCAAGTTTGGGGCATCTGAAGTCACAGTCCCGGAAGGTAGACCCACACCCAATTTGTGACAGCAAGTGTTACTCTGGGACCTTTACCAGGATCTCTATAGTGGATTCGCGCTGATCGCCCACACCCACTGTCTTCGGGACATCTGATAATAAATACAAATCGATCCCTCGCCGCACTTTTCACGCCTTGTATTCGCAGGCGTATTCGACAGCAATAGGGTCAGTTTATATATACGAATCGAGGAAGAAACATAAAGGACGAAACTCAGAAAGTAATAATCATCCATCTAATCAACATCGACCTTCGTACATCTCCGTCTCAATTCTTATTCGACTTCTTTTTTCCAACTGCCGAAGGTAGAAAAATCTCGACTTTTAATCAACTCCTCCTGTTGGGCCATGAACCTCTCTAGTCTAGTACACGAAGGAAGACATCACCAACAATTTTCACAATACAACAATACACAAGCAGTTATGGCTTCGACTTTGGTTTCGAACCCTTATACCGCTCAGCCTATGGTCCATCAGGCCTCTTACGCATATGTCAATGCACCACAACCACCACCATCGCCACCCGTGGACGAAACTTCAAAATGCTCTCTACCATCAATCTCAAGTCTGTTAGGGCTGGCTGATAGCTCAAGTCCTACAGAACAGATGCAGCAACAGTCATCGCCACAGCAAGGTCAGTTATCGTGACTTCAATATTTCCATCATCTCCATCTAACGTCCCTTAGCGCCTTTGCAAAAATCAGAATCTAGACCTCAATCAGGACATCAATACGGACACTCACCAGCCATGAGCTCAAGAGGCGCTCTTCCTCCAACACCTCCAATGCACTCCGAGGGCGGATTTGATGGCCGACAATCCCCATCGCAAGCCTCTACCTCATCGTATTCAGTAGCATCCGCACCAAGCTACTACTTCAACCCCTCCCAGGTATCGGCGATCAACAATCTTGAACCCCATGCTCAGCGCCAGCCGATGCCAGCAGTGCCTCGAAGACTCTCGATGCCAGCAGGTACAATGGCTTACACACAGTCGCCTTTCAATGGATCTTTCACCATGTCGCCCGGTGCACAATCGATGAGCTCATTCTACTCGAGTCCCATCCAGGTGCCTCTTCCCCAAGTCTCAGGCTTGTATTACCAAAGGTCACTTCCTCAAGTATGTACTCTCTCTCCTGACCACAAAAGAATCTCCTCACTAACATCACGCAGCAATTCCCACCACCCATGATGCCCGTGTCTGTGACGCTCACCCCATCATCCGGTGCTAATCCGTGGCAACACCACCACTACATCTCGCCCTCTTCGGCGGCCTCGTTTCCGCAATCGCAAGACAGGTACATCTGTCAAACGTGCAACAAAGCCTTCTCGAGACCCTCGAGTCTTCGCATCCACAGCCACTCGCACACCGGCGAGAAGCCGTTCAAGTGTCCGCACCAGAACTGCGGGAAGGCGTTTAGCGTGCGAAGCAACATGAAGAGACACGAGCGGGGATGTCACAGTTTCGATAGCGCGTCGCTGGTATAATCGGTCTTCTACTTGAACGGAGAGCGACGGTTCAACATGTTTTTTTCCCTTTTCTTTTTCGAGTCATCTAATGTATAAATAAATATCGGGGTATTGTGTAGGCGGATGGATGGATGGGTCTTTCCTTTCCTTATCACGATACCCGATTCCCAGTCTATATTTTCTACCATTTCTTCTGGGTGTCTCTACATACACTCAATTTGTATTTATATCACGAGAGGACAGGCGGGCGTCTCGGGTTCTGGGAATAATGGGGATTGGGATTCAAAGGCGACGGATAATGTCAAACGGAGTGCACGCATTTACAAGGGCGTTAATGGCTATCAGTTCCTCACAGAGTTATACGAGAGAACGGATTCTTATTATGTGGGAGATACGGGCAGAGAAAGATATAGGGAGACTATGTATTTGGTTGGGAAAGACACGATCGCAAGATCTTGGGAAAAAGGAGATGCTGGGAAGGAAAAAAGACTTGAGCTATTATGAGATATGCTTGCAAGTCCGTCCATCGAATCATTCTTGAGAGAAAGAATAGAATCGTATGGCATTGTAAATTATGGAAAGGAAGAAATGAATAAAAGTCATTATATCAAATCAATCTGAATGTCCAGTCGCAAATTGTTTACCTCTGATCTCCTTTCGAACAGGTTCTTCAATTCAATTCAATTGATACCCAACAAACCAGATCTCCCAGACGCAACAGACCCAATCAAGATGGCGGAAAAGGCAAAACCCTCATCCAAACCAAACCAGCCCAGACCTAACTCTAAGTTCTACAAAGTACTCCACTCTCCGATGATCATTCATCTACGGAGGTTTCCATCTCCTACCTCCTATCCACAAGCACGCAACATGAAACCCACCCACGACTTCTCTCCTGTCAACTGTCTTCTCCGAAGATCTAAACCTCAACTCCGATCACTGCTAAGCCGTTGCATCTCCACTTCGCCTGCTTCTCGATTTCCAACGGTTTCGTAACGTAATAGCCACATACATCAAAGCAAACAGGATTGTTTCCTTCTTCTACGGCTTCTCTCGATTCCAACGGTCTCTCCACTCTTTCTTTGCTTGGTCCTTACTTACATAAACTCCTACAAATAACCCATCCTTACTCGATGGAGTAAGTAATAACTGGGTCGATCCACAGCTCAGACACGCTGCATCATACCCATACCCTGACAGTAACTCCCGATCTCCAGAATCCCTCGCTCTCATCCCATCGCATCTCATCTCTATATCTCCATTGAGCCATTCCACCCCAGCCCGCCAAGCGGTGCATTACTGGATTTCGTATCTCTGCCATCTCAATTCCCTGATCCACTCCCGACTCCTCTCTCTCTCCGCCAAGAAGCGCACCACTCTTCCCATCGGCAATTCCCAAACCGGCAACGAACAACTGGGTTCAACGTCGGCCGGCCGCCGGCCGGCCTTTGTATTTGACGTCGCTAAATATACCGTTTTGGATCTGAGGGCGGTAACCTTACGGAGTACTTTTTTCTATCGATTACGGCGGCTGTGCAGGCAAAGGGTAAATAAGTTAAACGGTTGTGTGTGTGTGGGAGGAGAGGAAGTTGGGTTAGGCTTTTCGATAGTTTGATTTTGCTTTTTGGAGGAGAGGGGAGAGGGGAGAGATTCTGGTATGGTATCGTGATTCATATTCATCCGATCGCAGCATTCATTGCAACCGGAAAGTCCGCTGCAAGACAGCTTGAGCATTAGCTTCCAGTTAAGTTACGAAGGAAAGAAGGTCCAAGAGCTGGCAGACCATTATCACGATAGCAAGGCTATCGCAGTCACCTCAATTCCCAATTCCAAAACCACGGAAATGGACGAGACATGTCAACCAAAACGTCATCTAGAAGTCTCAATTCAACTCAACTTAGCATCACCGCCCCAGCCCCAGCCTCAGCCCCGAGACATATCGTGGAATTTCGTCACTTTCTCATCACCGACCTTTTGTCAGATATTACTTACAGACTCTCCACTTCGCAAATCCCAAACGGGCACTCCTCCCCGCGCTCTCCACTTTGCACCTGCAAATCCCATCCATCCCGTGCCGTGTCGTGTCGCTCACATCCCCTACCTACACTTGAGATAATGACAGCGGCACATCTAGCTTCTACTTCTACTTCTACTTCTATCTCCGCCCCAGCCCAGACCCAATCGGATGCTTGTAGCCGTGTGCTTTGCAGAGATATCTCCGATGGGGGATGTGGATGCTCCACTTTGCGATGTGATGAGATGGTTTTGCGCGGTCTTGGTACTGTGCTGTGCTGGGCTGTGATACCGTATAGTAGTTAATGATTTGGGAGCTGTGAAAATCCTATCTCATTCAGATGTACCTTTACTGTATTCTCCGGAGATAGCTACGCTTCCATGATCTTCCAGATGTGCATATCGAGCGGGAGATTTGCTTCGGTAAATTAGTCCAGCCACGCGAGATTTACAGTACAGTACTGTATTTCCCTATTTCTTACTCGTAGATACCTTTCGGTTACCGATTATGAGCCTATACAGTACAGCACACCGTTTGATTGTTTTGATAATTCACACAACTATACCCCCAATATCGCAATTCGGTATCACCGCCCAAATGGAAGCATTATCCACGATGTGGGGGTCTTGTTTCGCACCACTAATTACCGTCACCGTAAGCCCTACAGTGCTAAAATGTCTCTCTCTTTCGAAATACAGGTACCTACCTATCTGGGTACATACCCTGTGTATATCACAACATAAACCCTATAGCACATCGCGTAGAGCTGCGCACAGGACAGCGTGGGAAAAAAGAAAGGAAGGGAAGGGAAGGGGAAAAAAAGAAAAGGTAATTTTACCACGTGGAGGAGGATGGGATCAGGGCGGGAACCGGAACAGGGAGTGCGCGGACTGGGTCGACGTTCTCCTCCCTTCCTCCTTGTGCGGATGTTAGTTATATCGGTCGGATATTCAATCAGGTACAGCAGCGGGGACTGACCTGACCTGATTTTATTCTATCTGATGCACAAAGACCGAGACATACTTGGTCTTCAGGATAAATAAATGTATCCATGTCGCTCCACGTTATAAGGTCGAGCCAATCAGTTAGTAAACAGAATATGATTTATACCATATGATTGGTTGAAATTTACAGTGTGGAACAACATGGATACATTCATTTATCCTGGAGACCAAGTACATACACAGAACAACAACAACTCCCCCCTCCAAGCGAGGCTCACAAATCCAGTAACCTTATGTTTCACAATTATGCACGCAAAACGGTGAAGAAGAAGAAAAGAGATCTTTGCAGGCAGGTCCTGGGTATGCTGTTGACGGGGGAGAGGCCTGATATGAAGAGGAGCAGACCAGGGATTCACGACGTTGAGGTTGCGCTGGGAGGGTCCTTGCTTTCTCTGTCTCTCAATCTTAGTACCGTTGCGTTGTGTGATTATTGATCCCATCCCAGCATCTCAAAATCTCAATTCCACTGATCTCAAATGGTAATCAATCCCTGACGCAATCGCCTCTCCCATCTCAATCTCATCACCATCACCATCTCCATCCCCATCACAAACACAGCTCGTGTACCAAAAAAAGCAACGCCATTTCTCATTCCCATCTCACGGCTAAAAAGCACCTTCCCACTCCAGATACGCCGCCGCAGATCATCGTATGACAATTCTGCGGCACGGCGGCGCTGAGTCCAAGCGTTCTGAGACATTAGTCGGGTCGGGAGAGGTTGCCGAGATGGATTATATCAGATAGGTTAAGGGAAGGGAAGGTAAGTTAAGGTAAGGTAAGTTATGGTAAGGTAAGTTAAGGAAAGGTGAGTTACGAATTGAGAAGGTTTTGCCACGTTGCGGCTGGCTGGATTGGATAGGATAGGATAGGATAGGATACGGGTATAATATGGGATAGGGTATGGATTTTGGATAGGGTATGATGGGATATGGAGATGATGACATACGTCATCGGTGCTGATTTGGGATGGGGAGAACGGGGTGGCCGTTTGGAGTTGCCTTGGCTTTGGCTTGTCTTTGGATTGGGATTCCGGATGCGTTTACGAGTACGTACTGGTCTGGTAGGTGCATGGTGTTGTTATAGATTGGATGAGACTGGGCTTGCGAGATAGGATGGAATGTAATGCTGTAGGGAAGTTTCATAATTGAGAATTGATGAGGATAGGGATCTGAATGGGGATTACTTGTAGGAGATATGGATGACATTGTCGTTCGCTTGGTAACTAGTTACAATACAGTAGATACAGTACAGTACAGTACTAACAAAGACATGAAACCATCAGACAGCATACCAAACCATGCCAGAGAACGGATGATCATCCCATCCCGTTTAGCCCCCAAAAGTCTATGCGTGCATCAATTAGTGTTCTTAGACGCGTAGTTAGTGCTTCACATGTCAATCGTGCGTTTGCTGATGAAACATCTATAGTTTGGACGGGTGTCATGGAATTAAGGTTTGGGGTTTGGTTTGGTTTGAGAGGAAGTGTGTTACATGAGATGAGATGAGATGAAACAATCAGGTAAGGACAGACCTGGACGGGACGGCGCGTAGTTGAGTGCGTACTTGGTGAAGGCCTGGGTGAGTGCGCGTTCGTGCAGGAGTTTTCTGGGAGGGAGGGAATGTGCATTAGAAAAGGAATTCGTGTCTGGGATACGGCGTCAGGGAGTTTCTACTCGGAAGAGGAGGACTGGGTGGGAAGCGGGAGAGCTTTTGGGAAGCGGGAAGGGCGCGATCATCAGATGGAAAAAACATTGATCATCAGATGGAAGAAATGTGTCAAGATTGTGGGGGAGGCAGTGCAGTATCCTGATTGCGGGATAAGGCGAGACGGCGGGAAGAAGATGGGATGAGATGACAGATCTGTGGAGGAGGCTGTGTAGTGGGTGATCAAACTGTCAACTCGGGAGTGAGAGAGTTTAGTTGGACGTCACTGTTATACATTAAAGATACAATGATTTTACCGCTGGCATGAAGACGATGGAACGGTAGTTTGAATCTGCGGATGAGGCTGGGCATTGGGTGATCAAATTGTCCCTCGATATTGTAGAAGTTTAGTTTGACATCGTCGTTATATATTAAAGGTACAATGATTCTACCGCTGAGGCTCAGCTTCCCATACCAACTATGACTGGTGAAGATGGTCAGTAGCCTTGCTCGTCGTTCCACTAAGTTTGGTCCATTAGTATCTATGGGATCAAATTTCGAAAGCTCTAGTTTAATATCTCTGCCTTCAAGTCCCAAAATTTTCGACTGGCGAGATGATATTGACGAAATAGGGGATTGGCTTACATAAAGTGTATCATGGAATACCTCTGGTCCTGTCGCGTACAATGGCCAGTTGAACTTTGTCTTAACATACTGGATTAGATGACTAGCAACCTTGATATGGCCTACATCTGTAGGATGGTATGCTGGGCCGATATCGTTGTGTTGCATTATTCCGGTAGTGTTGAAGTACGAGACGAATGGTGCAGAAGCCTTATGAGACGAATAGGTGGAGTTGGTGCGAGGATTATAGAGAGTAGGGTTAGATAGATACTTTTGGGTATTGAAATATTGATAGACGCCATAAATCTCAGAGACGAATCCTTGGGATTGCGCATATGAGTTTCCGTATGCGTAGAATCCTTCCCATAATGACTAGTCATATTAGTGATGAAATATAGAGTTCTTCTTTGAGACGGACTCACCATGATGATGACCTGAGCATCTGGCCAGACAGCATGAATACCCTCGATCAACTTAATATACGAAGCAACGTAGTCCGTACTGCTAACATTGTTTGCCTGGTTACTGTCGTTGGTTCCGATGTTGATGATCACAAGATCTGCAGGTTTCTGTTTGGAGAAATCCCACAATACTGGTTTATCGCCATAGATCTGGGTCGCTCGGTAGCTAGTGTCAGATGTATAGAACCATTGATGGACCATTCCTCGAGCATTCCCAAAGCACAGTTGATCGTACAAGCAAATCCCTGGGTATGCTGTGATAGAGTATTCCGTGTTTCCAAGGCCAGCACCAGTTCCGTAGGCAAAACTTGAGAGCCCTTCCAGACTGTTCGTATAGCCCGAGGATAGCGAGTCTCCAATAAATTCGATGGAGCGGGAGAAGTCGGGAATCTTGAAGAGCTTTTCCCCTTTGCCAAGGTGCACGGCAGAGATTTGAACACCATAAGCCCAGTTGGTAACGCGCAGTTCGAAGGTTGAGGGGTTTACTGGATAGGTCACGTTGATAGCAGGCGAACTTGGGCTAACAAGTAAATGGGTAGCATTAGACGTGATGTTGGTCAGTTGCCAATCTTGACCATCCACACGATACCCGACCAAAACACCGTTCGTAGTCAAAGATCCAAAGGTGATGGCTACCTGCTGCCCGCTGAATCCGAATTTCAGGCCTGGTGTTCTACATGATGTTTAGCTTGACGGTCATCTCGGATGTTTGGACTGCAAACGTACGACCACCAAGAGACATGGTTGCTATCCCATCGGCCCTTGTAGCTAAGTTCCGACGAGTTTGGAGAAAATGTCGAAAAGCTATAACTCGTGGGGTTAATTCTGGTATCCGGATAGTCGGTGATCCTGACTTGACCATTTTGATATATGGTTGCGGAAACCCCGGACACGAGGGTTAAAAGCAGAGACGGTACCAATGAGAACTTCATTTCAGCGGTCTGAAGTGGACAATTGAGGGACAAATGAACAAAGAGTGGACAGTAACATGTTGTCCATCTTCGTATCTTTATATAGAATAGCAACAGAGGCAATGATGCTCAGGTCGCCATGGAAGACTCGGTATTGGAGAACCTAACCTGCGGGGTAACTAACCGGTGCAGATTTATTATATTAATCCGCAGATGGGATTTTGTTCTCCCGACGCGGCTGTATTGATGTTTGCATATATCTCCATGTTAGCGCGAGGTAAAGATGCATCAAGACGCATCAAGACCCATAACGGAGTTGAATTCAACAATATCGACATCGATGTCTGGCTCCAAACTACGACTTGTTGTGTGCAACCATACCAGACACGGAGATGGAACTATACCTTCCGTGAATCGGTCATATGATGCACTCGCCATGAAGGGATTTCCTGGTTTCTATGGCCATCCATCCGGCCGGGCGTCATTGCTGACACATCGCACTGCCATCATACTTGGGATGTTGTTTTCGAACGCTGTCTGTGTTGGGGAGTTCAAGAAATGTGTGAAGTGGAGTGAAAACGAGCACAAATTGCATAAAGCAGTTTAAAGTTTATGTAAGGTCATAACCTCATAAGCTCATAAGCTCATAACCTCTGCATAAGTGAATCAGGGGCGCCATACCTGATATTGCTCTAGCGCGGCTTAACTCCCGTCCCCAGATTTTGTATTTTCCCGTATCTGGACGATTAGAGGTCTCGACTCAACGACCAAACATTAACTTCTCTTCTCCGCCAGTCGTCTTCACCACTTTCCTTTCGTCTGGTGTATAATTTTTTATTTTTTTATTGTTTAATTGAGTGTCCTTCGAGTCGACCATTCTACCTATTACGCCCTCGGATTCTGCTCACATCTGGAGAATACGCCGAACTACAAGTAAAGTGAGGGACGCCTATCAACTCAGCTGATCCATTCATTCTCAAAAAGCAAGCAGCAAAAAGCAAAGGCATTACACAAGGGAGGAAGCCATTGGAGATATCTGACCACTGCATCTCTAAAATCCTGTCAAAGCACAAACTGTAATCAGGATCGAGGAGACAAGGCCCCCGCAATGATCTTTCCGCGATCGCAACTACCATGAAGCTTACAGCACCTTCACAGCTCTCTGTGAGGGTGTCGAACCAACTTGATACTTGTCCAAGGTATTCGCTCTTATCACCTCCACTTCTTGGCGGTCATATCCAATGTCCTCACCACCACAATCCGTTCCCGATACTCAACTCGGCTTAACAGCCGACGAAGTCGCACTTCTCCGCCATCATCAAGCTCAAGCTGCCGGAACAACAGGATCAAGTTCATCCCGCGCAGCCTCTCGCGCGTCTTCCCAGGGTCTGCTGCTTCTTGATACGACCTCTCTCGCAGCGCTGGGTCGGCACTTCGACCGACTCATATCGCAAATCACCGCAAGGCTAGATTATCTCTCTGAGCAATCGGCGATTGTCGCGCAACAACAATACGATAGCGCAGGCAATGCGATTGCGATGGCTGATGCTGAAATTGCGCGGTTCCACGATATACTTCGACAGATTGATGAGTTGGAGTTGGATTTTGATCGCATACGCCATATTAGGGATATTGTGAGGGGTTACAGGCAGAGGGTCGAGGAGATGGAACAAAGTCTAGAAAGAGGTGGGAGCTCAAGTGGGGGCGGGGGAAGGCACAGACATAGGCATCATCATGAGAGTTCTGGGAGCTCCAGAAGACATCGAAGATGAGAGAAGCAACAGTCGTACAATAATACTGAGGCTGGGAAAACAGAACAGAAGCACAGCCAAACCATTTGTCATGATCACACCTATATATCGACACATACGACGAACCAGCGTGCTCAGATCCTACGGGTGGACCAGAGGAAGAGCAAGCAAAATGCACAAAACGGGAGGATGGGTTAAAATATGCCTCACGGCTGGAAGAGAGATGGCCTCGCGGCCGGCGTTTGATATGGATATATTGACAATATTAATTAGTTTCCTTTGTTGAATACTTCGATACCCTCTTTTTTGTATTTGGGTTGGTCTTTCAAATTGGTGGTTATTTCCTTTCTGGGATGTATGGAGAAGCTGGGAAAACATTTTATCGGATACTTCTCGTACAAATTTTACTAGGCGAGTCGTCTCTTGTTCGTTGTCTCCAAGCGCAATACTTGGCCCCATGTTCAGCTAAGATTGTAGAGTAGGAGATTATATTCAGTGTTCTCAATTATATGTGTCTTTTGTCAGGAAGCATCACGGTTCTGCACCCACCAGATAACAGTCTATGTGAGAATTGGTATATTGCCGGCCAAGGTATCAGCAATGCGATGAGCGTGCTCAGATTGAATTGCCTAGTCACCAACATTGAATCAGTGAAGACTGAAGAAATGAACTAGACTATGCCGGGGAGCTGGTACGTAAATAGATGATCATTCTTCTTCTTCTTCTCAACGCCCCATATCCTTTGATTCCTTTCTCACTACCTCGCAATCTATCGAATCACCCATCCATAAAAAGGAGCATAAAGTTCATCCGCAGTATAGTTTCAAAACTATACATGGTGTTTGATTCGGTTTGAATATAAGTTGAGCCTTGAAAAGCGCAACGCCGATTCAGTCCCCCCCAATCGTGCGCCCCAATATGGAGAAGAACAATTATACCTTTGAGAGTATGATTTTATACTGCCGGCGACCTTAATTCGCGCCTTCACCAGTCGGTCTCGGAAGTATCAATAGCAATCATCCTATTGTCTATATAGGATTCAGACATTGCGGGAGCAACATACAAGCAAAGTTAAACAGCGGAAAATCGAAGACCTGGAGGCAAAGACCGAATATATATAACAGGATAGAACAATGAAGTATTGCCCACTCGTGATAGAACTTGAGAAGTAGTATCAACAATTGTGACGTTTAGATGCTTCGATTGGGGTCATCGTAGAAACGTGAGGGGGGTCGTCGCACAGCACAGGATCTATCTAGTTGATTGCTGAATCGATGAATCGACGAGTATATGGATACTAAACTGAGAAAGGGATCTCAAGAGGTTTAAATCTATAAGTTCAATTCGTACATTGACTTCGTACATTGAATCCTCGACAGGACGTCGGTGGTTTAGTTCTGAGTTGGTACAGGAGTGGAAGTACGAAAAAGTAGATAGATGCATAGACCACCTATCAGCTACTCAACTCAAAACACACCTCGTGCATCTCTCAGTCAAAGCAGCAAGAATACCAACAATAATCAAGTGATATTTATATTTTCAATTAAAACAAAATCTCTTTCGACGAACTTTGGCAGCAACTAGCATCCTCGGCTCCATACCCAGAGCATCTAAATGAAGGGGGCTATCCTCGCTTAGCCACCCACCCGCCCGTTTCCGTTCCACAGCCGGAAAATTCTCTTTGACCCATCCCACCACTCAAATCGCCACAAAAAATCCCTCAAATTCCACACACCTATTCATTATAAATTAAATTAAACCATTCCCTTCCATCAAACAGTAGCAGCTCACAGCAGCTCATCTGGCTCTGAAATCACAGGCCTGCTGGCCCAATGGCAAGGCGCTTGACTACGAATCAAGAGATTGCAGGTTCGATCCCTGCGTAGGTCACTCATGAGATTTCATTTTTTGTGTTTTTTTGAGATTTTTACTGTTGAGAGAGAGGGAGGATAGAGAGATTGAGAGAGGTTTGAGGGAGAATAGATGGTTAGGGGGTGGAGTGGGTGTGGTGGCTGGGTGGGCTTGTTTGGGTTTAATCGTGATAATGGTCTACCCCTCCATATTGTGACTGTTTTGGCCGAGGAGAGGGACTATTTTCTATGAATCGAATCATGGAATAACTCTAGTTGTGATGTTCTCTCTTTACGTACTGTATAGTATGTTTTTGTATGTCTTTTATAAACAGGATAAAATAGACAGTCTGCAAATAATAAATTAGAGAAAGCTCCTACTTTAGTCAACAGTGGCTCTCTAGAGGAGAGAAAACAGGCGATTAGGGACAATACATTGGTGCTAATATACTGTCGTCAAATGAATAACCCGGCTGATTCAATATTATAATATAATATGTCCATTGTCTAACTGTCTTTGAGGAATTGTTGTCGGCCTGTTATTTCTACGCTGGAGAGAGGGTCTATAAATAAAAATAAACGCGAGATAGCTCACTACTTCACTCAACCGTTTGTAGATTATTACTTCAATCATTACTATCTACCTAAAAGTAGTATATCACATATGCACAACAGCCTATTGCTATCCCCAGACCCTTTTCATGCCATTTTTGTCAACCAAAACGCCTCAGTCCCAGAGAAGATACTGTACAACCCATAGAGACTATTTATTGCTTCCTTCCTGCTATTTTAAAGACTTCCACCCGGCACAGGCTTGATTCCACTATTCCTAATCTCCTCTTTCCTCTTCCTCATTTCCTCCAGTAATTTGGTTTGTTCTGCTATCTTTCCTTCCCGTGATTTCCGTGCTTCGTCTTCGGCTTCTTGCCAGACTGTTGGAGTTTGATTTGTTAGCAATGGTCGCAATTGGCTTTTCTTTGCAGCAGTTCTCTTCCTGTCCTACAGTGCTTCAAGGGAATGACGGCATGCACATACTCGGCTTGTCGCTTTTACTGTACTCCTTCAGTCGCCCTACGAAATCATCAAAGTCCTTTTGTTTCCCGACTCGGTTCTCCAAACTGCGCTTTTGTAACTCGGGGTTGTATTTGAGGAAGAGCTCTTCTTCGGTGGGTGAGACGTAGTAGATGAGAGCGGGTCCGCCGACGCTGAAGAAGACGAAGCTGGAAGGTGAAGGGTGTTAGTTTGTTATCTCGCGGTACTTGAGCGGTAGAATAAGAATTATGATCGGGAAGGGTGTTCAGAATGAGGGGTCTGTAATGGAGGGGAAGACGAACGTTGCGGCCATCTTCGAATACATGCGCCAATTCGTTGGTTTGGGCGGCATTTTGAAGTGCGAGTGTCTGAGGCGAGCGTTTGGTCAAAGTCAGAACTCAATTACTGTGATGGTGAATTGGGCTGTTTGGATAGCATACGAGATCAAAGAATACTGCCGATAATTTGTCGATGATGTGATGATTTTCCCAGTGTGGCTGAAGCTGATTGTGGAATGGCTGTGTTTGCGGAGAAGCTAAATGTGGCTGGTGATTTTGTAGGGAGAGACAAATCAGAAGTTTGGGATTGGATGTTCATGCATGAGGTTAAGGTAAGGAGGCATTGGGAACTTCTAAGCCGAACTGGTTCGGCATTACATGAGACTTATCTGGCTATCTGTGCGCATTAGATGGCTGCTTATGCTCTCTTATGCCATCCCACTGGGCGGTACTGCTGAATGACTTGCTGGACGGGATGGCCAGCTTCTGACATTCTCACATGTATGGGCTTTCGACAAAGGGAGTGAGCAACACAAAAACTACCGTGTTTGCTAGCTTCAAACTATGACCTGGTTTCTGGGACGATGCTGTAACCTTGACAAGTAGTTGGGTATTTCAGACCAAGGAATTTGACGGATACTAACACTAGACCTCCATCCTGCCATCCTGTTGTACCGTACAACCGGCCTAACCACGACCAAATAACCTCATCTCTGTCGCAACTTATGAGTAAGACTAGACAATAAGCGCACAATCTTCCTATCGACTTATTTCACTTACGTCCATTCAATGGGCATGAATCTATGAAGTCTTGGAAGCTAACTTGCCACAAGCTGAAATTGACATCACTCAAAGAGAGCGAATACATCACAAGATCCGGATAACTAACTGCGCCTAGCACCGCCATGTTTCTGTTATTTGCCTTGGTATTGCGGGTCTCGTGGATTTCGTGGAGTAGGTTTTCTATGTCTAGATTGGCTTATTAGCCAATCGTTGTTCTTCCGGACCTGACTTAAGCATGCCTCAGCATGGGAAGGCCCCCTTGTCGTATATGTAACACGCCAGAAAGAATGACAGCAGCAGAGCAGACGCAGCCGTAGAGTTCATATCAATGCTTTTATGCCAAACACCCTTAATTAAATCGCAGCTCCCCTTTCATGCTATATCTCTTACTTTGTAGACACGAATTTCGCATGAAGAGGGAGACAAATTTGTTGAATCAGAAGAATATCCATACTCTGGCTTGGCAGCACCATTCACAACAGACGAATAGAATTTGGTCTGAGAAGGTCTAGAGGCCAGCAGGCGTTTTTCAAATTCAAATACGGTTTACACCAAAATAGTTGCACGAGACGATTGGTATTTCACCTGCCAACAAGATCTAGATATCGAAATATCACGGCAGCCAACCAACAGCAACAGAAACCATAACAAAAACATTCACCAAACTTAATACTGATCTATTACTGTGGTCCGTCCGAATGCACATCTGAGGCAACGACAGGCGCAGTAATAGTGGTAGTACTTTGGTAAATAACAACAATTCCCGCCCGTTAATGAGTACCCGACCGCCGAGCACCACATATTGTTAGCGCGCCCCCACTCCACATTCTCTGGATGATCGTATTCTACACTACTCGTCAGAAGGCATTCTTTAATGAACTGCGCGGCCTCAAATCTAAACAACCTTTTGTACAGTCCGACATATTTGATATTGTATATTATTGACCGCGACATACGAACCGATTTCTGTTCTTATTTTCATACGGAATTGAGAAAACCCGCCCTCGAAAATAGCTACGCAATCCTCAAACTCGAACTGTGATAATACAACAAGCAGTCCACACAGCGGGATCCTTCCGAAACGTTGATCATTCGCGCCCCTTTGGCAACAACAGTTCGTCTCATTGACCGGGCTTTCTACGGTTGTTCGAATTTTCACGGGCAAAAGGACAGCAGAGTCGCAGTGCGCATTGGTTGGATGGCTTGAATATTCTTGAGGTGTTGTTTACTTTCGTAGAGATTTTGCGCCAAGGGATTGAGAGCAACGAGGAGCTGGTTGGGGCACTCACCAGGCACAATCATGGCACACGATCAGAGTTATTATCAGCAACCACAGCGACCGTATAACGGACGAGCTGCGCAAAGGCCGATGCCTGCGCAAGGTTATTCGGATCCGGGGCAACAATATTCACAGGAGGGTTATGATGAATATGGTCAAGACGGATATGGTTACGACGACTACAACAATGGCTATGGACAAGACTACAGTGGAGGATATCAGGATATGAAGGGAGGAGGGAGGGGAAACATGAATGGCGGAGGTGGTTATGGGAATATGGGTGGTGGTGGAGGAGGAGGTGGTGGAAGAGGCGGTTATGGCCCCCCAATGAATGCGCGTGGTAGGGGTTATCCACCGGATATGAACGGCGGTGGACGAGGTTATCCGCCGCAGAATCAGAACTATCCCCCGCAGCAGGATTACCACGGAAATGATAGGGGAGGAGGAATGCCCCCGAGAGGTGGTGGACCGGGACCGAATGGTAGAGGAATGCAAAGACCTCCACCAGATCGGGGTGGATCTGGAGGACCACAAGGTAGAGGAGGCCCTCCCAATGGTGGTCCTGTCAATGGACCTGGAAGACCGATGGATGGACCTACGAACCCTGCACGTAAGTAGCATAGAGTTTGTTAATCATAATGTGAATCACAATGCTAATGTTATGTAGCACAACAACGACAACGAAAACCTCTGGTCACCCCTCCAAGATCACCAGAAACTTCATGGGACAGCCCTTTCCCATCTTTCCCAGGATCGAAAAAGAAAACTGCATTATCGGAGGAGCAGGATATGGCCAAGAGGCTGGGCGAAATAGATATCTCAAGCCCCCCTTCAGCGCCCCCTTCGGGTCGACCTAGAACTGCAGGAAGCAAAGGAAGCCAGGATAGATACCCGCAGCGAGGCATGTCAACAGACGATTACGGCAGACCGTCTCTCGACAGCCAAAGAAAC
Organism: Rutstroemia sp. NJR-2017a BBW; assembly: GCA_002946425.1. NCBI lineage: Eukaryota > Fungi > Ascomycota > Leotiomycetes > Helotiales > Rutstroemiaceae > Rutstroemia > Rutstroemia sp. NJR-2017a BBW. Next base: position 114,539 of record NJPT01000015.1, read on the forward strand.
ATGCCTAGAGGATACCCGCCCCAAGGACCACCCCAGGGTCCGCCGGATCAACGAAGAGGTCCGCCCAGAGGACCACCACAAGGGCCTCCTAGGCAAGATTTCGATCAGAGAAGAGGGCCCCCTCCTGGTCCAGGATACGGAGGCGGACCGAGGCAAAATGGGTATGGAGATCCAGGATATGATCAGGGTTACGGGGGAGATAATTTTGGTCCTCCACAACGCAGTATGACCATGCCTGATAATAGCAATTCAATGGGAATGGGAAATAGAGGTCCTTTACCACCGGTGAGCGGACCTGGACCGAGTGCACCATATAACGGTCCTATTGGACGCAGCATGCCCGTGCGTCCAGCAACCGCAACTGGATCAAGACCGCCTCCACAAAGAGCCTATCAAAACCAGCCACCTGCACAACACCCCCAACAGCAGTACCCACCTGAAAACGCTTATTCAGCGGGCGGTTATGACAATCAAGGGGCTAACGAAAGCATCGGTGACTTTTATGATTCTTATTACGAATCACCGCCTCCAGTACATAATAGGACTCTTTCCAGTACTTCTGAAATGCCAGACTTTGACAACGCGGCTCCCCCACGGACATTGCACAGAAGAGGTACCTCGATTGAAGCTCATATCCAACCTGGAGCAGGAACTGGACCGGTTCAGACGAACAGGCAGTCATATGAGCGGGACGGAAATTTACGTCAATTGAAGCCCGCCAAATCCCAACCAGACTTTAGAGCTCAAGCGCAACCCCAAACAGCGGTCTTTGAAATGGCAGGTGATGCGCCGCCAATACCGGATATGCCCCAACAAGCCTACCAAGATGGTTGGGGACAGCAGAATGCGCAGTATGATGCGCCGCAACAGCAAAGGCCGCCACAGGGACAAGGAAATCCGCAGTATGATGCGCCACAGCAGCAGCAACGGCCACCGCAGGGACAAGGTTATGGATCTTATGATGGGCAAGAACAGCCTTTCGTGCCACCTCCTAGGAGTGCATCGGCAGCTCCAGGGGCAACCCGTGGTTTTGGTAATGGCCCTCGACCTGGCTTTGGAGGAGGCTTACCAAGTGGTCCTTCGCCTCAAAATGGTGGATTCCAACTCCCTCAGAACGGTGGATTTCAAGCTCCTCAAAATGGCGGTTTTCAAGCTCCACAGAATGGCAGTTATCAAAATCAGCAGAATGGAGGCTTTCCAAACCAGCAAAATGGAGGGTTCCAGAATCAGCAAAACGGAGGCTTCCAGGGTGGTCGTCCGAATAATATACCTAAGCAAGCTACTCCGGAAGGCGGATTACCTCCTCACGCGCCGCCTGTTCGCCCTGGTCTAATGCCAAATTCGTTCGCAGCTCAACAGCAGAATATCAAACCACCACCAGTTCGCAACTACGCAGGTGTCAGTCCTGGATCTCAACAATCTATTCCCACGCAACTCTTGAATTCCGCTTCTCCTGGTGTTCCCAGTCCATCTCCTGTTGCCTCTCCAGCAGCCCCATCACAACCAGTTACCCAAGAGGAAATTGATCGATTGCGGTTAAAATACAAGAATGGCAATCCAAACGACAAGGAAACGCCGCTTCTTTTCGTAAAGAAACTAGTTGAAGCTTCCGAAGTCCTGGTAGGCAAACTCGCAGATCAACGCGCACGCAACAAAGCACGTGAAAAGTACGTCTTCGAAGCCACCAAAGTTCTCAAAAAACTACGAGAACAGCAACATCCCGAAGCTATGTTCTATTTCGCCGATTGCTACGGTCGTGGCGCTCTTGGTCTCGAAGCCAACGAAAAAGAAGCATTTACCCTCTACCAAAGCGCCGCCAAACTCGGCCACCCAGGCGCCGCCTACCGCACAGCCGTCTGCTGCGAACTCGGCAACGACGAAGGCGGCGGAACCCGTAAAGACCCCATGAAAGCAATCCAATGGTACACGCGCGCCGCCACCCTAGGCGACACCCCGGCCATGTACAAAATGGGCATGATCAAACTGAAAGGGCTCCTCGGGCAACAAGCCAACCCGCGCGAAGCCGTCGTCTGGCTCAAACGCGCCGCCGAGCGCGCCGATCCCGAGAACCCCCACGCGCTGCACGAACTCGGGCTACTGTACGAAGCCCCCCAAGCGAGCGACGGCGCGCTGCTCCACGACGAGGGATACGCCCTGCAGCTGTTTACCCAGGCGGCGGAGCTGGGATATAAGTTCTCGCAATTTAGACTGGGACAGGCGTATGAGTATGGGCTTTTTGGGCTGCCGATTGATGCTAGACAGAGTATTATGTGGTATTCGAAGGCGGCGGTTCAGGATGAACATCAGTCGGAGTTGGCGCTTAGTGGGTGGTATTTGACGGGGCATGAGGGCATTCTGCAGCAGAGTGATACGGAGGCTTATTTGTGGGCGAGGAAGGCGGCTATGGCGAAGTTGGCGAAGGCGGAGTATGCTATGGGGTATTATTGTGAGGAGGGTATTGGGACGCCGAAGAGTTTGGAGGATGCGAAGAGGTGGTATTGGAGGGCTGCTGGTATGTTGGGTTTATTCTTTTGTTGCTTCTTTGTTCATCATCTCCCGGTTGTCTTTCCGTTATTTGAGTTTATTGTTTTTCCCCTGACTATACATTTACCGTAATAAACCACCCGCTAACCCATCTCTTTCCCCAGCGCAAAACTTCCCCAAAGCAAGAGAAAAGCTAGAGGATCTGAAGCGGAACGGCGGAAAACAAAACAGCAAGGGCAGAGAAAGGATCTCCAGATCAAAGGGCGCTTCGTCGAAGAATAATGAGGAGTGTTTGGTCATGTGATGCGAGTTTGATTGTTTGGTGTTTATTGCTATGGAGTTGAGAGAAGCGGAGGAGATTCATATGGGATGATGATGTTAAGTGCAATCTCTGTATAACTGTATATATGAATGATGTAGGTCTGGATGATGTATGATGATATCAAGCTAAGGAGGAGCAAGCAAGAATGAGAAACGGGGACTGGTTTCCTGTAGGTCTAGAATGTGATTGATGATGGAGTTTTACGCAATATTGGATGGATGGATGGATGGATGGATTTCTTTGTATTTCGGATAAGGGGGGAATGGAATACGGAATGGAGTATATATATAGTTGTTACAGACGGTATATTCTTGCCTTTTAGGTTAGGGTAGAAGGCTGAGTGTTCTAGATTGGGATTTAATCTAAGTCTAGAATAGAAGATAATTGGAATTGATTGAGGGGTGATGTTTTTTGTCTAGTGAGTGAGATATAGTGATGGGTATTGATTTGAATTGAGGTGTTGAGATCGCACAATAGATATAGATATATATACCTTGAGAGGCCCCAGCTCTTTCTTTCCAGATATTTCTCTCTGCGACGGTGATGCAGATCCTTGACTGTAGGTAAGTCAAGGTTGTGGTTCTATTGGAGGTAGAGTATATAGAATCGAGCTTTGCTCAGGTTCTTATTGGGTATGATAGTTGAGAGCGGAATCTCTCGATATTGGAACTTACCTGGAGGTTTGGTATGCAGCCTTCGTCATCAGGGAGGTTGTTATTGGGTGGCTTGAGAGGGTGGTGTCTCTGTTGTTCACCGAGATTCGTTCGAGTCTCAGTATTGGACTGCTGTCTCGGTGTTTGCAACGAGATGGCGTTTTATAGGGACCATAATATCGACGCGTTTTTCTTACATTGAGAATGTGTACATTGCTTACGGACGCTGAGACTTGGTAGAATCTAGAATTTTGAACTCAAAGATTAGATGTAAAGTCATTCGTCTGGTTGCAAAGATATTCGCCAGGATCATTTTGGAACTGTACGAACCTTCTAACAAAGACAGACTGCGCCTGTAATCAGGGAGTGCCCATCGAACCATCCACTCCGAAGTAAGAACCTCGTCAACAGTTGGTCGGTCCCTAGGTTGGAATGCCAGCATTCGGCGCATCAAATATAGAAATGCAGCTTTCTCATCCTCATCAATTGCACCTCCTAACTTACGTCTCCACTTTTGAATACCCATTTCAAATGAACCCTCAAGAGAAGGCCATCTGTTCTTCCGATATGACTCCGTCGGGTTTCACTGCTCATCACAGAACAAACGTCGTCCTTTCCAATACCGCCACCATTCCGAGGGCATAGACCCCAGTACATCAACATGCTGAGCTACTATTTCATCCTCAGATACAAAATCCGTACTAAAACCCGCCTTCATCCCAATAATCTCCCAGATCGCTGTAACTAGACTCCAGATATCGGAGGGATATGAAAGCAGAGCCTGCGGTTCGAATTTGGCTTCTGGCGCTCGAAATGGAAGTGGTGTATGACTGTCTCGACCAAGGCGATTCTCTGATGCAGGAGAGACAGTCTCACCGAAGTCACCGAGGAGCAGTTGTGCATCGAGTAGTGAGAAATTTTCTGCATATTTCCCTAGAAATAGAGGAACCACAGCCTTGGCTGGGACGTTAGGGGGTAGTGGTTCTCCATCACATCGTGTGACTGGGACAGTCTCGGGCTCGCCATATTCCTGGTACAATTGCTCGATAGAAAGGTGATTAAAGCTTGACGGGAGCTTCATGAAAATGTTGTTTAAATGAATATTTAGATAAAAAGCATCAATATCATCAGCACATTAGCTCCAATGTGGGAAGGTATTGTGTTACAAACCTCCATGTACAAAACCTTGTGATTGGATATAAGCAACCGCTTTCACAAGTCCATATGATAGTGCTCGAGCAACTTCAAGAGGGAAAAGTCGGCTAAAGGAGATCTCTCTGAGGTTGCATTGCGCAGGAGTCATTGTGTAACAGGTGTGCTTTCCATTATGACTTTGGATTTCGAACTCATCTAGCAGCACGGGGACTAGCTCACGCCCTAACTATACAAGTGAAGATGGCGGAAGTGGAGCAGACAGAGCCTTGAGGACTCTTGTCTCGCGTGGAGGTGTGCCTGCCATGTTTACTTTGACAGCAACATATCGCTTGAGATGGGTATCTTGGGCAAGCCAAATAGTTGAGTAGCCGCCGAACCCGAGTTTATCAACAATGTGATATCGGTCGTGGAGTATATCTCCAATCATAGTAGGATGGTAACCCCCGGGTGTATATCTTTCTAGGGCTTCTACATCCTTGATCCAGTTGTAGTTGATGTGATGGTTCTTCGCCATTGTAGAGGTCCACCGTGCAAAGCGGCAAGGGCCATGCTTTTGAAGGCACCGAAGGGATGGTGTAATGAAATTTGGGAGCCGTGGCGAAATCGGCGTTGGAGAAAAGGGTAAAGCTTTTGTGAAATTGTTCAAGTAACGTGCCATGGTATGTTAGGTGAATATTTCGAAAGGGTATTGGGCATATCCGTCGAGACAAATATAGTCTGCGGCTCAGTTTTTGCGCCTGACTATCCCCAACAATATAGATTCAGATTTTGTTTCCGGGGTTTTCTATTTGGGATGCTTTTTATTACTTTTTTTATTTCACTTATATGTTTCTGTATCTGCCTCTGCTCTCCTTCGTTTGTCCATCCATCTAACCCGATCACAGTTCTGTCTCTCGCGCAAGCATAGAAAACTAATCAAGTTTTGAATAATCCCGCACAAATTTCAATTCAATTCAATTCATTTCACGCTCATACACGTGCTTGCCTGCCTGTTTTATTCGATATCATCCATCTCCCACCAGCAAACCAGTCCCACCAGAAGCCAGAAACACATTCCCATCCCGAGCAGTCTGACACACCCCCAAAATCACAGCCGTACGTCCATATCGTATACACTGCCCATATCAATCACCACACGTAGAGCAATTTCTATGCCTTCACAGCATTGGCGATCTTATCCTTAGCCTCGATAGCTTTATCCTCAACCTGTTCGAGAGCCGATTTATTCTTCTCGCTTTGGCGCCACAAGAGGATACGGGAGACTTGAACGATACCGACCATACCGAGGAAGAAGTTGACGGTCGCGAGACTGTGGGTTGGTTGTTAGTAAGGAGGTAGACTGGAGAGAGGGAAGCAAATATCTTGCAAGAGGGTATAAAGAGGGAGTAGAAAAGGTATACTCACAGAATGTTTCTAGGCTTGATAATCAAACACCATCTAGTCCAGATGATACCAGTAGCAGTAAGAGCAGCATTCTGAGTCAAAGAGAGCTTTTCCGCAGGACGAGCAAGATCAGAAATACCAGCTATAACAAGTGCCCACTACCGAGAGAGTTAGTTACATTGCGATTGTGGAATAGTAAGCAGAATGTGTAAATGATCGCTCGAGAGGAGGCTCGTAGAGGAAAGTAGGAGATAAAGAATATTTCATACCTTCATAACAGGTGCCCTATTGAGAGACGTATTAGCTTAGGTTCTTAAACATATCCTTTACCATTCGCATCACATTCCCTCTCCCATCACCGTTCACTTCCCAAAATCCTCCCTCCGTTCCCCTCTTCAAACAATTCCTCTACCATTCCCGTCACATTCCCTCTCCCATCACCATTCAATCTCCCAATCCTCCCCCTCGCCCTCCGTCCCAACACCACCAACCCAACAAAAAAGAGAACTCAAAAACCTACCAAAAATGCACCGTCTTCAACCCAATCGGACTATCCCACATCCTCTGCACCCAACTCTGCTGAACCCCCGCGCCCGTCGCCCCCGCAGCCGTCGCCCCCGTTCCCGCCGCCGCCGCCTCCGTGCTCTGGAACCGTTTTCCCTGCATCATTGTGCGCTGCCACGCATGGCGGATACTGGCTTGGGCGCGGAGACTCGACGCCGCCGAGCTGGAAGAGGAGAAGCGAGCGCTGGAGGAGGAGAGAGTCTTTGGGGAGAATTTGGACGTTGGGTTAAAGCGAAGAGCTGGGCGCGCAGCGCGCACGATATGGGCTGCTGCGGACATGGTTATGTTGTGTATGTGTGGTTTTGCGGAAAGTGAGGTTTTGGTTGAGAGTGCGTGAGAGTGAGATGGATGGAAATAAGGCTGCGAAGACCGGAGTTAGCAGGTTTGTTGATATCAATTGAGTAATTTAATTTCACAGTTTCAAGTAATCCAGAGGGTAATTAGGAGTTGAGGTAAATAGATAGATAGACAGAAGAAGACTCACAACAATCCAATATACTTTCCCAGCTCGCTCTCGACAAGTTAACTTTCCGGAAATCAGGGACTTTGTTGAACGAACGAATGGCAACTTTCAACTTTCTCTTGTGCAATCCTACTTCGGAGTCCGTTTGGTGGCTTATGCAAAATTGCATAAACAAGAATGTGGCTTGATTATGAAAGTACGGAGCTCGGTTCGAACTTTATATGCAGTTTCTGGAGCACAAGCACCACATTCATAGCTTCGGAATTGCGCAAACTAAACTATCTCGCGACAACGACATCTCGTACCATTGCGCAAAATTAGGAAGGGATTCGTGGAAGAGGATTACTGTTCAAGATGTCGGCCAAATATGCATTTTCGAACGCCTTGAAGGAAGTTAGGTTTCTGTTTTGTCAAACGGCGGAACATAGTGGTGCTACGAGGTATGATTGATTGCTTCGCATTTACTGTTTCCTGCTCCTTCAATTGAGCGGCTTCTTCTTCCGTGATTTATTATTACTTCCGCTTCTATATCGCCTATCTCACTCCTCCTCATCTTCCTCCTCAATCATCTCCCACCCCCTCCTCTGCCCTCCCCCGCTCTACACAAAACACAAACTAACATACATATAGATCCTTTCTAGCAAGAACCTACCCAACGATGAAGAAACACAACCCAAATACGCCGATTATGTTGCGCGAAGCGGCGGGAACATCGCCTAAGGTGTATGCGAGATATGAGTTTGGGCGGGAGAGGAGTGAGGATTTAACGGGTAGGTTTTTTGGCTGCTTTCTTTTTGTTTTGAGGGGTTATTATTTGACTGGGGAGGGAGCGAAGAGAGTTATCGGGGGAGAGGTTTGGTGGGGAGAGGTTTCAGAGTTGAGTGGAGAGGGGAGAGGGAAGATGAGAGAGACGGGTTTTGAGGGGAAGGGGGAAGTGAGGGCTTAAGGACTTGTGCTTCGCGGCGGGATGGTGGATCAGTGAGGGCGTCGAGTTCTCAAGAGACTCTTCCAACCCTCCATCACAAGACTGATACAGCAAGCGCTGGAGACCATATACCCGCCGCGCACATCCCATCTATCCTAGCCCACCTATCCCGCCCGCACTCAACAGCAGACCCCCACACCCGCACAAGTGTACCGGGAAACCCCCCCAAAAAGCATCTCCAAGCAACCAATTTCCCCCACTCAGCACTAACTAACAACTTCCCCCCCCTCTAGGTCTATCTGACAAAGAAATCGAAGACAAAGTAACGACATTAGTTAAAGGCGAGGCCTGAACGAAATGGAGTAGGGCGGAGGAAAGGAAGATCAAATCAAAATTGCTATGCTCTCAGACGTATGCAGCGAGTGGACTTGTACATATGAATCAGTGGATAAATAGACGACCAGAGGATGAAAAGAGCACGTTTACAGCCAGTTCCAGTTATGTCACATGATATCATACATTCAGTTTCTCTGCATTCCCAGTCGGAGTGCAGTTTCCAATATCACGGTAGTCAGTTGCCAGTGGTAGACTGTACTATCGAAAGATCACGAAAGTCATTGAAACAATGAATATTGGGTCGCTGTACTATCGAAAGATTATGAAAGTCGTTGAGACAATGAACACTGTGTCTTGGCAATTATGCTGAAATTTTACGAAGCCACCGTCAAGACTGAAGACGACTCTGTATCCAGTACCCCGCACAACCTTAGCGACTCATCCTCATCAATCCCCACCTCCTTCAGCCTGCGCCGAAGCTCCGCCATATACACCCTTCTATACCGCTCCTTTCTTTTCATCTCCACCAGCTCCGCCATCAGCGCATCTTTTTGGCATTTGTATGTACTTATCATCTCCTTATATTCGCTTATCCGATCCATATAATTGCTTACACATTTCTGATATCCCTTTACGCTCTTCCCATACAAGTTAAGGCATCCCTCGTATGCGATTCTGTCCTTCTCATATTGCTTTATGCGGTTGTACTGTACATGGCGACCGTTGGCCGGCCGGTCGCGGGAACTGTCGAGCTTAGTTGGAGGTCTGCTGGTGTGCTGTGTTTGGACTCGGAGGTTGATGCACCAGTGCCAGACTCATTCTTATCCTTGCGGCCCCGGGCCTGAATATCGACGATGCAGCTGTAGAGGGAGAAGATCACCATGATAACTCCAGCCGCAAAGACCTATATAACAAGGCGCGCATTTGGTTGTAGAAGTGATGGCGTGGTGGTGTCCAGTCGTATGGGTGTGTGATTGGTCGATTATTGTAAAGTTGCTTCTTGATTCGAGGATCGAATCTGATGCTGCGCGTACTAGTATTTTAACGGATGGCATCTTCGTGGAGAGTTGTGAGATATTATGTGAATGTTAGAAGGCTTGTATCAAAGAGGTTGAGGTTCAGATTGTCAGTAGATGATTGATTATATAGAAACTCAATCTACTACGGTGTAGCCCTAAGTGTAATTAGCTAGAAGATCGCGTTCTTTTATACACCACCACATACTTTTGAACTTTTACGGATTCGGTTATTGTCAGACGGCGTGGAAGAAGGAATGCAATTCAGAGAGTTAGGTAATCACCTTCAGCCTAGTGATAACCAGTGATGGGAGTAGTATCAGTAACAAACAGATGAGACTGTGAGACGTATAGCTTCTTAAGAATCTATTCCTAGTGATAAGTATTAGATTCCATATTATAACTGACAATATACTGATTTAAATACCCAAATCTAATGTACTCCTAGAAAGGTAAAGAGTTCAGGAAATCTAGTTGCCTAATTGGGGAATTGTGAAGCTAGGGAGAAGGCCCCCAATCCCCACCTACACCTACTTACTCTCTCCTCTAAGGGACTGGCACTGGCGCTGGCACTTTTTATTAGGGCGACTCTTGTATTTTCCATCGAGTATTCCAGTATTTCAGTATATCCTCATGATTCCCATACATACTGCCAGTGATATGGTATGTTTTATTTAATATTGTAGGTACGAGTCTTATTCAGTATGGCTCTGAAACTAGCTACCGTATACTACTCCCATTACTGATAATAACCTGAATCTATTGATGCCCTAGAGAAATCTCAACCCAAGAGTAACCTCAACACCAAGCTCCATTGAACCTACTACTACCTCCCCCCTTTCTCCATCCCCTCTCGCCAATCCTCTCGTTCCCCCATACCTCCTTCCTATCCAACCCAACCAGTAACCATCAAACCACCTATTCCATAATCTACAGCACGAGTTCAATCAGTCAATCAACAAGTCAACCCAAATCAAGTTCAAAAAAGATAATCAGAATCTCATATATCCCCTTCTTCTTCTTCTTCTTCTTTCTCCTAACCTGAATCCTTCCTATCTAACATTCATTTCATCTCATCTATCTCCCCAAAGTATAACCCTCTCTCCTCTCTTCCCCATCAAGGATATAACTTCATCTTAGCAATCGAAACATTAAACCCCCCAAACCCAAGGTAATCATTCCATAACGCCTACATAGTACATACATATGATATGATATGATATTTTCATTCCATTCCCCTTCCCCTCCTCATCCAGCAAGTAGACAACTCACTACCCCATCATTCCACACCAAGCAAAGCCAAGCAAATTATTCACATTAAGAAGCCAAACCCCTCTCCCCCTTCCCCTCCCCCCTAAATCTAAAAAAACCCACCCCCCGGCACCACCAAAAACACGACCGTCGCAATCCCCCCCGCCGTTACCCCGACCAACAAACTCTGCAAAAATATCACATCCTGAATCTGTCTCAAAGCCGGTTCCTGAACCCAGACCTCTCTGTCGAAGATCTTGCGGATGATATTTCTCTTTTCGTATTTTTTGACCCAGGGGTAGTCTTCTTTTGGTTTCTTGGTTCCTGCGTCTTTTTCTTGTTTTTCGTCCGGAGAGGAGTTAGGTTGCGGATTAGAAGAATGCTCCATCCCCTCCAAACCAATCTCCTCTTCCCCGCACTCCCACAGCTCCCACGGCCGCAAATGTCTATGATGCAGCCCATGCAAAACCACACACATACCCCTCCAAGCCGCATACAGCGTCGAAATACCCAAGACCCAGAAAAACGCAGCGAACGCTCTCCAGCCACGACTCATACCGCTGAGGGTCGTCAACAGCGCATACAACAGCCCAGCGACAATGAGGAAGGCGCCGAGACCGTGGGCGAAGACTTGTCGGGGTTTGTTCCCGTTGCAGATGGACCAGCGGACGAAGTTGGGGTGGGCTTGGAAGCGGAGAGAGGATTCCACGGATTTGACGACAGGGAGGAAGGCTGATGGGTCGGTGGTGGTGGTGAGGGCGATGAGGAAGGTGTGCCGGAGGCGGAAGGAGAGGTTGAGTTGTCGGGGGGCGGGGGAGGCGATGTAGATGGCTATGATGCGGTCGATTTCATCGCGGAAGGGGAGATTGGTTGCTGGGGGGTGTTAGTTTGTTGTGAAGGGTTTATTATGGAAGGACTTTGTTGTGAAAGGGGAGGAATGGAAGAATGGAGAGGGGAACAAGCGGGAGCTTGATGAACGGGAAGATATGATGAACATAAAGACATGATAAGAGATAGACAAGATGTAACATAGTGCTAGGTAAATAACTTACGAGGAACTTCCAACCCCGCCTCCGTAAAAGTCCTATGTGCAATAGCACGATAAGAAGCCTGAACCGAAGAATGGACCTTCGTGAGCGAAGGATCCTTCTCCCAATCCATTTCCCAGGGTGCGACACTGCCGACCTCTGGCGTAATAGCTGACTTGGCCTGAACCTGAACCGGAACCGGAAGATTAATCGGGCTTTCGTCGTCGGCTTCGGCGTCAAAGGAACGAGCATTGCTGCTCGGGTATTTGTAGTCTGTGGGCGGAGGGTTGGGACCCTCGGATTGTGCTGTGGGTGGAGGTGTGGTGAATGGGTTGTGGGATTTGGATTGTGATTGTGATTGTGATTGCTCGAATCGACGGGCGTAGTCGCGGAACCAGAGGAAGAATTGGAGGTTCTCGGGGGCGAGCTCGATGTATTCGAGGTAGTTCATGAACTCTCGGACGGTCATTGGCTGGGGGTGATGTTAGCTAGATGATTTTGTGCAAAGGTGAAGTATTCGAAGTTTCTCGCCGGGACATGTTTCCCAACTGGTTATGATGCTCAGAGAACCAGAGGCCATGTATCATGTGTAAACATTCCCCTCCCCCAAGACAACGAAGACATTCTATGAATGAGTTGATCAGACTTACCGGACAAGTTCCACCGTTAATAATCCTATCAAAAGACAGAGCCTCCGGAATCCCTTGACTCTTCGCCGACCCTGTAGATTCGGTTTGAGAAAGATCATCCATACTGGCAGCACTCGAGCTCGTGCTCACATAATCCGGACGACGATAGTTGACATTCGCAATGACCTGACCAAGATACGGCAGGAGACCCATGATTGCAGATATATCCGAGTACCGACTAGCACTCACTCAACAACAAGAAGCAAAGAAGCAAGATAGCAAAAGAGAAGCAAGACAGTGACGAGAAGTGAGGCAAAGGGAGGACCAGTAAATAAATAGAAGATATAACGAACGAAAAGGACTGAAACGAAGTGAAATGAACGATCGTGTATGAAGAGCCAATAACACACGAGAAGCTTGAGCGGAAAGAAGAAGCGAGGAATAATATACTCTCGATATAGAGGTAAGAAGGCACGGTACGTTCGTTTCGTTACGTTATGTTTCGGCACGAAAGTTTGGGGAAAATGGGTTTAGATAAAGAAGCTAATCAAAATCATCCATCCATGGGTAAATCGATGCGATTGCTCGACTCCACCGGGAGATCGTGGCAAGTAGATGGAGTAGATGGGTGGACGTACTTGACGTCGGGCGGGATGCTTTCATCTATTGGAGCACGGTGCGTGGGTAACCGGCTCAACGGGTTCACAACTCGAGATGTGCAGGCACAAGGGACGATGACCTTGGCCCATGCCATGCCATGCCAGGCCATACCAGGCCATGGACCGTGGACGACGGCTCAGCGCCATGGAAATGAAGGCCGAGTCACTAAGCCAAGGCAAGCGTTAGCCAGAGAGGGCGAGCGAAAAGTTTGCAGCGCAGTGCGTGCGTGTGTGTTGGTTCTCCATGTGATAGCGACAGGCCGGCAAGAGAGACTGGCAGGCAGGTGAGCAGGCGAGCAGGTAGGCCCAACCCAACAACACGGCACGCAAAAAGTTTCAGATGTCTCGGGAATCTGCCCAGACCAGGATCGCTCTGTTCGGCTCCACTCGAATATTCCATCTCCACCGCACCCATCGCCCATACAGTACTTGGTACAAGTATATCCACTTTCCGCTTGCACTTCCACGATCCTCGCTTAACATGTCTTGATCGCGATGGTGCTCTCTCCCTCGCCAAAACAAAGCGACAAATCATATAATTTTCGCCGTGGCGCACTGATAGACTTTTCCCACGTTTCTCGGAATAAACTTACTGTACTAGAAGGTTATGCATGGTTGCTGCGAACTCAAAGATCCGAATAGATATCATAACATAATCTCACACAAGTGCGCTCTTGGTGTTCTCCTTTCATACCGGCAAGAGATGCTATATGCGAAGAAGATCTACAGCGCGACGTCTCGATACGTAGTATCCTCATCGGACAGACGGACGATCCACGAGCGAGATGCACGTTCGTTCGTTGTCAAGCACGCACGAGGGAAAGGAGTTCGGTACGATATCCCTCCCTTGTTACTTAGTCGCCGGTCTAGGGAAGGCAGATGGAAGAATCTACTGTACCTTGTCATACTTTTGGTGCAGCAGCATGGAGTTTAAATTTGATGTGAGAAGATCGGACCCGAGAAAGAGGGAGGGAGGGAGAGAAAAGCTACTTCGTACGAAATACTTACTGGAAGTATACGTAATACGACTCTGCATAAAGTAAATCTGTGTTGGACGTGTCGCGAAGTCTATTCTCTCTCCCTCTCTCCCTTCGCGCTTTCTAATGTGATATATCCCACCTATTCCACTCTTCACTTCCTTCCATTCATCCTTCCTTCCTTCCATCCATCTTTCCAGTTCGGCGAACAGACGGCGAACAGACCTCAAAACTAGACGTTTCACTAACCCAAACACTACGGCCGTAGACAAACGTCCATAATATACATACCGTACCGTCGCCCGAGCCTTGACCGTTAATAGCATGTTGAGTCGAGTTGGGATCAATAGTTGAGCCTGGCCATGGACGACGAACTACTTACCAGCTATTTGGGTTTGGCCGGAGCAAACTGTATGCACGGGATGTAACCCCTGCATTGCATTGCATTGGATAAAATTCAATGTCCTTGCCCTGGGCGCTGTAGATTTGGAGTCTTGGTGTTTCTCAATTAACCGGTTGGCGGTTCGTGCACTACCGTACGAGGAGATACGTACATTTTGTTCGGTTCAGCTCAGTTCAGTAATCCGCCTCTGAGTAGAAAAGAGTACTTTGTAGATACATCATAATTGTTTCTTCTTTTCTTCTTTCCTTCTATTCATTCTACAAGTAACAATACCTATTGTACCTGCATATATCGCTCCCAATATCAATATCCAATATCCAATACGACAGAAAATCTAACTTTGCACCAAGAGTCGATCGATCGTAATCACCAGCTAGCATCTAATCTACCTCTCCACTCCACTCCACTCGCCCCTGTCCCCCCTAGCCCTGCTCAGTGCTCACTGAGCATTCCCTCCGCAAATCTCTCTCCCTTTTTCACAACCTACTCGGTATGATTTGCGAACGAAAGTGGATCATACCAACAATCCCATCACAGGTCCAATCCTACCATAAGTCAATTCCCATGCTATAACCGACAACCCGGTACAGCAGCAACAACCCCCGTCATCCCATCCCGCCGCCCACCCAGCCAACCTTCCCCAAGCAGTAACTCGTCTCCGCGATGTGCCGTGTGTGGAATGGACAAGCCGGGAATACCCTCATAAAATTGCGGTTTGATATTTTTTGTGGGAGAGGCTAGCCAGAGGACCCAGTTAATGCACTGGGGAGGTGAGGAGCTGAAAAACGGGTATGTGGATGGATAGATTAATAATCTACGGCCTTATTGTGCTGTATACGGATGTAAGGCGTTCATTCGGTGGGAGGGGATATACAGAGAGGGTACTTGTAGGGTTTGGGGGGTTTGGGTGATGTATGTACTGGGGCTTTGTGCTGTAGGGTAAGTTTGCTGTATGGAGTAGTGTACGAAGGAGAGGTGATGGATGCGCTGGTTGGGTAGGCAGATAGATAATATGATGGATATAGCTGGGGAGCTAATTATAGGTCTTTTTCAGAGCTGGAAAGCTGGTAAGCTGGTAAGCTGGTAAGGACTGTTATTTTCTTCTCAACCTTCTTATACTTCGGTCTCTTCCTAACCTGATCCACTTTTCCCCCCTCCCTCTCCTCCTCCATCCTTACTTACTATTCCGCTCTCCCCCCATCCTCCTCTTCCCTTCCACCACTCTCTCTGTCCTCCTCCCTCCTCCCTCCTCCCTCTTCTCCTCCCCCTTTCCTCTCCTCCCCCGTCCTTCCTCCTCCCCCTCTCACCAATCCTCCTCCCTCCCAACAACCCTCCTCTCTCCTCCTGCCCTTCTCTTCCACTCCCTCTCCTTCCCCTCTCTACCAGTGCTCCTCCCCAATCTCCACCTCATTAACATCCACCACCCCCTCCCCAAACCACCTCTCCCCCACCCCCAACTTAATCTCATTCCCACTCATCTGCCTCTTCCGCATACGTCCATCCTCCGCAAACGTCCAGTCCTCCAGCCCATAACACCTATACCACTGCCCCTCTGCGTCGTGGTATTCGTACCAGAATTGGACTGCGATCTGTAGGGTGTTGGTCTGGGGAGTTATATAGTATAGGATAGTAAGAACTCACCTTATCACCACTAAAAGCAAACAGCTCCTTCCGCAACCGATACCCCTTCTCGCGCTCCCATTTCTTGGTCAAGAAGTCTACGATGGCGGCCTCGCCGCGGAGGAACTGGTCGCGGTTGCGCCAGATGGAGTCGGGGGTGTAGGCGTTTTTGATTAGTTGGGGGTTTCTGGGGGACTGTTAGTGAGGAGAAGGGAGGTGAGGGGTGGAGGAGTGGGGGGTGGATGGGTGGTTGGTGGAGAAAGTGGGAGTATGGGATAGAAGGGAGGGGGATGGAGCTGGTTTGTATATGAGATGGGACAGCATGGTGCTAGTAGACTGAGGAGAAGGTAGGAGATAGTATGTACTTCGTATTCCAAGCATCCTGCGCAGCTTTCACTTTGATACGAGCAGTTTCCTCGGTGAAGGGCGGGAGAGGTGGTTTTGGGGCGGTGGTGGAGGACATGTTTGATAGTTGGGGTGGGTAGTTGAATCTGAGGTGTGAAGTCGAAGACAATTGTTTGTTTGGCTAAGTATGATAATATGTCCTATACATATAAAGATCCGACTGGATATGTTGATAGATGTCACAGTAAGATGTCGTGTTCTACCAACAGTTCTACTTGGTGTCGTCGTGAACATTCCCCGCTTCATCAACCCCTCTCTCCTCATCTTCTCTCCAAATATATCACCTCACCTTATCACAGTCACTTCACGCCCTTCGAGTGATTCTATGCCCATTCCAATTCGCATTCGCATCTCCACATCTCCGCGGCATTTGAAATCCAGCATATAATGTCCATTTTGCACATCATAAGCCAACATAAGCTTGTTCCAACAAGTCAATATTTCAATCCCCGGCAACCCAGTCCAGTCCGTTTCACCGACTACGTCCGTACTCCGTACTCGATCCCGAAATGCCGCTCTCCACCGCTCCACGTGCCGCACTACCCACGGACGGTACCGACGGAAAAATCTAGAACTATACGATTGGTGAGCACAACTGACGTAAGTCATCGGTCGGACTCGCTGGTGAGCGAGGATTGAGTCAATGGGGGTTTAGCTTCAGGAACGAGCTTTTTTAATTTGGGCTTGGATTTGTGTACTAAAGTAAGTTGTAGAGTGTATTTATGGTAGCTGTAGAGTGTATTTATGGTAGCTGGAAAGATAGGTACTTTGGTAGGTACAGTATAAATTAACATTAAAAGTAAAGAATAACTTATACCATTCATTAGGTGACTTTTATTCCAATGAAATAATATGCAAAGAAGATTGAGCAAATTTTGGCGGGGGTTGAGCAATGTAGTGGGGTAAACAGCTCACTCCCACGAGTCCCTTGTACCTAGCAACATATCACCGTCTTCGGAGCATAAAAAAAATGGTGCAATACTGAGTGTACAGTAAGTGAATATACGTGAATTCACCTTATCTTATGTAACCCCAGAGGGGCGAGACCGATCTGCTGAGATAAGGTGGAGCTTGCTTTCATAAACATCGATCGAGTACGTACCTTGAGAGATAACTTTATATATATCTTCACTTCGTCTCGAACCTTCTTGTGGTTTTTCTTTCTGCTACATACAACTACTTCAATCCAAGCAAACTCTCCTCAACAGGCACGATTCCTTGTCTCTCTACTTACATACCAAACTCGAAATAACAGAACAAAGACATAATGGCAGCAGAACTCAAAGTCGGTGATGCCATCCCAGAGGGTGTTAAATTTGGTTGGATTCCTCCGTCGCCGGAGACGGATGATATCAAGGCTTGTGGTATTCCGATTACTTATGATGCTTCTAAGGGTAAGTTACTCTTGTTCTTTTCTTTTGCTTGGTTTCTTTGCTTCTGCTCTTTCTGCAGAAGCTTGCTTGTCTTACTCTTCTCCTACCCCTCCATTCCGTGTCCGTCCCTTTTCTACCCCTCCTTCCTGTATCCCATCTCAAGTCCCACCACACCCGCACTGCTCCCCTCACCTTTCCCTCCCCTCCCATCTCCTCTCATCCAATCCTCCCCGATCCTCCCTATCTCAAAACCTCAGCTAACCCACCCCCTCCCCCACAGAATGGGCCAACAAAAAAGTCGTCGTCTTCTCCGTCCCCGGCGCCTTCACCCCCACCTGCAGCGCCGCCCATCTCCCCGGCTACATCTCCCATCTCCAAGACTTCCGCTCCAAGGGCGTCGATGTCATCGCCACCATTGCGTACAATGATCCTTTTGTTATGAGTGCATGGGGAAAGGCAAATGGTGTTAAGGGCGAGGATATTGTATGTCTCTCCCTTCCTTATATATACCTACCCCCCCACCTCCGGGACGCAATTCTTTTTATTGGATGGATGGTGTACTAACATAATCGAACACCAGCTCTTCCTCTCCGACATCGACACCGCTTTCTCCAAGAAACTCGGCTGGACCCAAGGTGAACGCACCGCGCGCTACGCATTGGTTATTGATCATGGAAAGATTGTATATGCGGAGAAGGAGCCTGCTAGGGAATTGACTGTTAGTAGTGCTGAGGCGGTTTTGAGCAAGTTGTAGATGTGTACGGGATACCATTTCGTGAGGGGAGGGGAGGGTTTATGATATAGCATGGTTTTGCGCTTAGATGATTTCTAGCTAAATTGAGAGGATAGATCGATAGATAGATAGATTTGATACCATTATGGTAGAGGGGATTGTGGAATAGATCTCTACTTTACTGCTTTTCGGAAACTAGTTACTTGACTTCTTCTTCCTTTCACGAAGTCGTTGGGTAATACCTCTATATACCTTATATCCATCCATTTCACAAAAAAAACACCCCCCCGCTCCCTACTGACGCCGTGATGGCTATCATACTACACTACTAATTCTATTTATACACCATATATATACTTCTAGCTCCCGAGATAGAGACAACCAGGTAGAGCATGTTAGTTTGCTTTGCTTTGCTTTGCTTTGCTTTGCTTTAGTATAGTTCTGAACTTCCGACCCCTCCTATCTAGTAGCTCCGCGCAGGGTTTGGGAATACTGGCTTTTCTGTCTTGGTATGGGGGCGGAGAACATAGGAGTGAGATGATGCTACGGGATAGACGAATAGTGAGTGGGTGCGTTGTTGCTACTGACTGAGGGAGTGATATTTCGTATTATATTATATTGTATCATATCAACTCGAGAATTGTAAAAAAAGGAAGCAGGGAAATGAGAAAGTAGGAGTAGAATGGATCTTGCGGTTTATCTGGATTCGGAATTAGGGGAGGATTGATGGTGAGTAGTGCGGGCTTGAAGATGGGCACTCTATCTAGAAGCCGGCGCTTCGCTTTCCTGAAAATCGACCGGGCGAGAAACACCCCGCGTTAAAGGGTGGGACAGAGCAACAGCTAGAGGCGGTAGAGATATCGCCGGTACTGTAGCCGAAGTGGGACGACGAGATATCGTAGAGTCAATAGCGTAGTTTGTACGAATGCGGTGTCGAAAGGAGAAGAGGTACAAAGTGAGGAATCGAGGGAAAGTAGGTTCGTCGTGTAGTTGAATATACAGGTTTCAGATGGCATCCCGAAATCCAATAGCAGACGTAATCTCTAATGCTGCATAGCTAGTAGTGCTATGAAACGCAAACAGATGATACTCCAGCTGGTGTTGGAGAGGATCGAATGGAGTGGGAAGGAAGGTAAGTATTGAAAATGGAGAGAGAAAGGCGGGCTAGGAGACGTTTCTTATACGAAACGGATTTATCAATTGGTTGGGCTGAGGAATGAGGAGTTGGGGTATCAGGGGGATCTCGTGGGAGGTAAAGGTGAAAGGATCTCGAGACGGGTCAGTACAAACTCGAAGCTCTACTGTGATGCTTTCGAGAGGAAGTTGTTTGTGCCCGGTGCGAAAGAGATCGCTATCTATCCTCGGTTCGGGCTATCTCCATAATTGTGATACTCAGTATACAGGAAACTTGAGGTAATTTCTTAGAATTCTACAGTAAAGAAAGAAGAAGATAATAAGAATCGAGGTGGATCATGTGCCTAAAGCAGTGATCCCTAAGGCGCAGTGGGCGTTGCGGCAGGGCAGCCGCAAGCGTTGCGGGTGCGATTTGGGTACGAATCGTTATAAGAGATGGAAGAGAGTAAGAGAAAAGAGATAAAGAATAGAAAGTAAAAGATGGAGATAGAGAAGATAAACCAACGAAGATATTTATATCCATCCTACTTCATCTAGCAGCTATAAACGTCTCTTCCCTTTTTATATAGCATACACCCCTCCCCTATCTACTCACCTGACAGTATGGTAGGGAGTCAAAAGCTACAAATATAATATACTATGATGTGTTGTATATTCATCTGCTCCTAACGTGGAGTAAATACTCTTTTCATCATCTGGTCGTCTGTTTACCCATCAATCCATTCATCTACTGACGAACTGATTCATATGTACGGAGGAGTTGAGGATGGTGGAGTAGATTGGAGTTTAAGAGGCCTTGGATTCGTCACTGTGTTCTGCGAGTTTCTTTCATTCCTTGTTGAAATGACTTTTGTGATCGGATGATAGGATGGTCTGTTAATTGGCTACAGCAACATGCGAAACTGTACTCAGACTGGAGTGGTAGATGTGGAATCGACTGTTGCTGGCTTCGCGGATAGCTGGGGTATGGGGTTGTTAAAACTATTTGGGGATGTGGGGGGAAAGAGGGGAAGGAGGAGATGGGGAGGGAGAGGCGAGAAGGAGAAGGAGAGGGAGACGGGAGACGGGAGACGGAAAGAGGAGGAAAAGGAGGGGGAGATATAATTTGATCTTATATTGTCTGGTATGATTCTATAGAATGGGGAATATGGAGTGGAGGTGGGATGATATGTTGTTGCTGTGTGCTATATGCCGTGGGATTAGAGTAAGGTTGAGGGGTAAGAGTGAGGTTAAGGGGTGAGAGTGAGATTGAGGGGTAAGTATGAATATTATGGGATAGAAGTAACCAGTAATATATAAAGGATAGAAGAATAAGTAAGGGTAAGAGATAAACATAATATATATGAGATAGATATGAAGGAAAAAAGAGAAGATTCAAGAAGGGTTAAGAGAGGGGAGGGGGTAGGATGAAGAGCCTTGAAGGAAGATCTACCAAATCGTTTTATTCGACTTTCCAAGGAATTCATTCAAATATAGAGAAGTGTAGACGGTCCAGTGAAATTTGTAATTGTTGAGAACAGCTACCCAGTGAATAAACTAGATAGTAAAATGTCCCAAACTAGATTGTATAATGGTTCATTTATCCTTATGATTTAGATCTATCGAAAGAAACAAAAAGTAGCTTGGGGTGCTTGTTGGTTAGCAGGGCGAGCGCGCGAGGAATGTAGGAGTTTTATTGTGCTGTGCTGTACTTGTTCGGAAGTGAAGAGTAGAGGGCGGAGGGGAGGGGAAAGGTTTAGGAACTTACTGTTGAAGGGGTTTATAAGCCTGGTGATGGAGTAGTGGGGAGTGGAGAAGGGAGGCGAGGAAAGGTAGTGTGGATAGAGATGGAGAAAGAGAAGACGGAAGAGAGGGATTAAGAGGAAAGAGAGAAGAGAGTTGGGAACCTCTTGTCGCTTTTCCTGATCCATGGTTGACAGGTATACAGATATTGTAAATGTTGAGATGGAAGTGAGACATTCACATTGTAGGATTATATAGAGGGAGAAAGAGGAGAAGAAAGAGAAAGAGAAAGGAGAAGATAAGAAGTACCAGGAACCTCATAAGACGAAAGCGAAAGCGTCGGTCCAAAAACCTGTGAGAAGTAGAATGAAAGTGGTGGGAAGAAGGTAAGAAGTTGTGAGAAGGATTTGAAGCTGTAGATAAAAGTCAAGCTGCAGCTCCCAGATGGGTGTATTGATCTGGTTGAGTATCGCGAAGGGAAATAGGAGGGAGGTATACATGGAATGATAGTGGTAGGGCAGACTTGTGACTGGATGCTATGCTAAGCGGTGGTTAATTAGGGGGTGTGAGAGAAGAGAGATGGATGATAGGGTTGGGAAGATAGTAGTTACAGGGGAATAGTAGGTTCAGGGAGATGAATGGGTCGATGGTTTGGGAAGATCGACAAGTCCAGATTCATTACTCGACTCTGGCATGGTAGAAGAAAGGAGCAATCGAGAACAAGGAGTCGAAGTGATGAGCAAGTTCGTTGAACGCAGAGCACTGCTTATATTGCGTAAGATGTCTACAAGCATTCAGAATGCTCGCCGTGGAACTGAAAGACATATGCAAATATAGATGCTTCTTGGCGATGAGATCAGATCTAGTAAGACCCGCAGTCGACCATGAAACCAATGACCATGTATCTGTCCATTCTCTGGACAAATCATTGCGTGACGAAGGCTGAGCCGACAGCCCACTCAGGTCATGACGACGTGCAGCACTTGCTGGGAGTTTCAACATAAGACGACCAAGGATAAATTTCGAGTCGGGTCATCTTTTCCCATGCCCTTCCTCAACCCTGCTAGACTAGAGCAAGGTCCATAGGACAGACTTTGCGTGAGCATTGAGGGGATGAGAATGTGCAAGGAATGAACCTGCCGACGACAATAATGAAGTCGCTGAATCTGCCATCAGCGCAACTGCAAGTGTCCTAAAACGGCTCGAATTGTTTTCACGCAGTTTCAACGTGAATCATAGTTTCACAATTCGAAGGAATGTCATGGATGGTCGGGGCTGGCTCCGGGAAAGTACCAGATGAGGAGCAGGGTGCAGATCCTGTGGCGCTCAGTAGAGCGTGCTAACGGACGGCAGACAGATGACAGATACTTGACACATGGCATCTTTAGCAGTTTTACCCGGTTAGTGATCGATCGACCGCATTGATGGGTTAAAGAGATGGCAGTGGGAGGAGATCACGTGTGTAGTTGGAGAAAGGAATGCTCCTTACGGAAATCTTTATTTCTTTCCGGGTTTGCGAGATCGTTCCGCTGTTTTGGTTTGCATCTACCGGGATATTTTATTTGACGGGACATCCAATATAATGATACTGTTTGAGATAGTCGTGTCGCGGCAATCTGCGTATAAAACATACGGAACGTCGGAAATAGTACAATTTATGAAGGTGCACCAGTTAGCTAGCACCAGTTACGGATTTGTTCCAATCAATTGGACCACTGTCCCAATGATCTGGTTAGTAGGGCAATTCCAGCTATCTTTCAGGTGGGTGAATATGCATTAGCTCTTTCTAATATCTTAAATTTGACATGCCCGAGGTCACCGAACAGAAGACTCTTCGATTGGACCCCTTTCTTGGCTGTGACGTACAGTACCGACAATATCGGGGTTTAGTCGTTGCCTGTCGGTGGCTGTTGAAGATTTCAATGTCTGCGCCATATGCTACTATAGTATTCGGCGAGGTCGTTGTTCTTAACCCACTTTGTATGCAGTACGAAGAGTTAGGCCTGAGTACAGTAAGAGTAGCAATAGCGAAATTGCTTGATTTGACGTAGGGGGATTAGGGACTATCTATTTGTATACCTAAGGGTGGGTAAATCGAACATATGAAGCAATTGATATCGACAAGGAACGGCCCGTGGCGTCATGGAGGAAGGACCAGAAGTTCTTCGATTCTTCTATGCGTTCCATGGGATTTCATCTTACCAGTTGAACCACGCGGCATTCCCATTCCGGGGCTGCGGAGTGTGAGCAGCAGTTACCCGGCTTCTGCTGTGTAAGGCGAGCCAAGATCAGGGACCTCATTTGACTGCCGCTTGAGGATTTGGGGATAATCTATCCCAAGGATGGCATGGACTAGACCATGCACTGGCCCATGGGAGACTGCGTTTCAACAAGATGGAGAGGATTGTTGCAATTTCTGAAGGGTGCGGACATGATCACTGATCAGTGGCTATAAATAACGTGTTAATGAAACAAGCATAAAATTGGTTGAGGGGGCAGAAGAGCATACTCATTGGTTGTCCCCGAGCGATCCTTCGCTGTGGGGGCCAAACGGCTAAATGCCATTTGGATGCCGCCCTATTCCAGTGATGCCTATCACATTCTCATCACATCGCAAGCGCCCCTTGCAAAAAGTGGGAAAACCGCCCAGCCACGTGCAAAAGCAGCACTAGATCCCCCTCCCCGAATCCTCCATGGCCGCCATGGGCTCGATGCTTCGATGCAACCATGCACCTGCTCGTGGCTGCCCTGCTGCCCTGCTCTGCCCAGGTTTTTCTCCTACTTGTACCACCAAGACCATACATACCGCCTGGCTCATACAACGAAATCCTAACACCGATACTTTATCCACTATTCCCCTCCCCAAAATGATGTGAGCCCATTCGATTTTCCTCCAACAGTACGACCCAGTTAGCTGTCTTAGAGCAACTCGAACCTGCAACCACTTGCCCCGTGAGTAGCGCGCATCGCATCGCATTGCATTTTTGCCGGCTATTGTTCAAACGACCCGCCTTTTAGACCGGAGGGAACACATACGACCCCATTGATTCAGTCGAGCAAAGGTGCCACATAACTAAACAGTCCGTTAATTCGTGTGCACCGTCCGGTGGGTGCTGCGTTCTGCACGTACGTTTGATAGCTTAACCTGCTTGCGCACCATCCCATCGAAGCGCAGCGCCGCGCCATCATGGACCCCAACATGAATAGCCAGAATCCGAATAACGACAATGCGAACAGCAATAACCTAGACGTAGGCTATCCGACACCCACGCCCTCTTCTACGTCGTCGCATTCGTATCGCAGGACGCCTTCTCAATCCAATCTGAATGCAAATGCAAATCCGGCGGGCTCGGGCAGTTCGGATCCGACGGCGCAAGACCAACAACAGCAGAAAAAAGTGAAGGCGCCGCGGTTATACCATAAAAAATCGAGGAATGGCTGCCAAAGATGTAAAGCGAGGAGGGTTAAAGTATGTATCCGGATTTATATGTTCTGATCAGTAATTGTTTGCGATTGCTTTTTGTTTGCGCCCCAACACCCATTTTGTTGGTAACGGGCATGCACACCGAGCGTTTCACGTACTTCGGACCTCCGGGGGGGGGGAGTTTGTTCGTCGGTCTGTTCGTATTACGAAACGTTGGCTCGCACTGGACTGGATCTGACGGTTTATGTGAGAGTGACGTGCAGGAAGTATCCTCGTCAGATTCTTATTTTAACGGCTTTTGGGTTTGGGGGAGCTGCGCTTGGCGGATTGCTAGTTGATATACGCATTGGTAGAACTAGTGTTCAATCGATTGATGGTGAATGTATATCATTGTTGACCTATCAGAATCGTTTTCATCCTCATCTTCACTGCCATCGCTGTCATCACTGCCACCATAATCACTGTCATTGTTGTCATTATCGTCGTCGCCGTCAACATCCTGACTAATTCTTGATAGTGCGACGAAACAAGACCCATATGCAACAACTGCATCCGACATCGACTAGAATGTGTTTATCTCAAGCCTCCACCACCTCCTAACCCAGAGGAAGCCCTCAGAATCACTACGACCAATGGTTCCTCACCAGGAGAAAGAATCAGTGTCCACGCTCTCATCGAAGATCTAAGCACCAGTTCCTTTCGCCAACCCCGGACAGGCCAAGATGAGATCCCACAGTCCATCAACCCTACCTACTACGAAGACATACCCGAGTCTAAAAGCCGGCGCATGCTGGAGCTCCGTCTTCTTCAAAATTACATTATCAGCACATCTCCCACCTTTCCTGGCTGCCATACCGAAGAAACACGGCACCTCTGGTCTGTCGAAGTACCTAAACTTGCTTTCAATGCACCGAATCTTCTCTACGCTATGTTTTCCATCTCCGCTCTACAGCACATAGTTGCCGATCCATCCAACTCTGAGATGCAATCGGCGCGGCAACACTACCTGGGATTAGCTCTGCGCGAACATCAAAAGGCTGTAGCTACGTTGAATAAAGACTCTGCTGACGCAGTTTGTTTTGCCTCGATACTCATCCTCAACGATGCATTCTCAAGCTTACAGATTCGTTCGATGAAACCGTACACAATTCCCATGCATTGGTTACAAATGGCCCGCGGCGCCGCATCCGTGTTCCATGTTGCTCTGAACCTAATAAAAAACAACCCGGACGCCAAAGCCATGGCTTTACTGCGGACCAAACCGGCGCTGACCAAACCCGAGGAACTAAATCGTCCATCTAACTACGCCAATTTCGCTGCCATCCTTTCCCATCCGCCGCCAAATTCTTCTGCCGCCTCTACCACATCCTCTATCCCATCATCACATCCTTCGCCGTCAACATCAATGGCATCACCATCTGCTTCATCTCCCGCTTCATCAGCTTATTCCCCGCAGTCGCAACATCACATGCAAGGAAACATCCACACTCTTCCTATTCACAGCACGGCCCTTCCACATCCGTCCATTCCTCCCTCCCACCTCATCGCCTACCAATCCGCACTCACTTACCTCGGCTCCATCCACCACGTTATGACCTCCTCCCCTACAACAACATCCTACTACCCATCCTACGCTCCCTGTCCCCCATCATCTGCCTACTCCTCCCCACCCTCAACCCACCACTTCCCACACTACCCCGCCTCCCCCGTCACCATCCCCTCCCCCACCACCTCCACCTCCCAATCCCACTACCACTCTCAATCCCACCGTCCCTCATACCCATACCCATACCCACCCATCCCACCAGAGCACCCCCTCGCGACCGCCCGCCGCTTCACCGCCTTCGGTCTCCAAGTCCCTAAAACATTCATCGATCTAGTCGAAGCGAAAGAGCCGCGCGCGTTGATCATCTTCGCGCACTACTTCGCGCTTGCGAAATGTTTGACGCTAAGAGAGGATCCGATGTTCTGGTGGATAGGTGATACAGTGGATCGGGAGGTGAGGGGGCTGTTGGGGATGTTAGGAAAGGGGTGGGATGATATATTGGGGTGGGTTAAGACGGTGGTGGGGATGTGATAGGGTTGGGAGGTGATGGATTATGAGTGAGAGAATGATAAATGAAAGCTCAATGATGGTCTTTCAGTAGCGATCACGGGATTCGAATGTGCGAGCGGACAGCAATGGACCGAAGCGCACTCTTCAGCCATTCGGGAGAAAAAGAAGGATCCAAAATATCTGAAGACTTGGAGAAACCCGTCCTGGATGTATCATGCGGATTTGGTAGAAACCACTCGTCTGTCTTCCACTTACTATTCATTCTATGGTAGCCTCGAACGAAGCATATCGATTTACAGGCTGTAGACGGATGAATATACGAATACCTCTTGTAAAACCGAGAAATGGAATCTCATTGAGTCTCTTCTCCATCACAATCACATCAATCATACCACAATACACAACACAACACAACACACTTCCGAAACTCCTCAAGGGCAGCCAAGATCGAGACGGACGAAATCGAATATACTTTCCTCGCAAGACAGGTAGCAGCGTAATACCATGTAGACTCATGGTAGCATACCACACCACATCACACCATACCATACGATCTCTGCTCTCATCAGAGCGGATGAATGAGTATCGATGATGACGAACTGCCCCGCAGTGAAGATACACGCATACATACGCGCGGAAAGAGAAAGAGAAGAAAGAGGGAGAGAGACAGGAATCCTCAGCACACGAATGAAGGAAAGAACGCATATAAAAGCAACATTTCGCTTTCTTTCTGAACCTCTGGGTTCCATACCATATTATAACATCTTATACTATGTTCCATTACATCGCCATATTTACGGCTTATGATCTTGCGGGAAGCATGGGGATGCGTTGGATATGCCGCATTTTGGAGACTATACATGTTCGAGAGTACACATTTTGGATAATCTACATGTTGGAAACCCCACGCATGAGAAAAGCAAAGCGTTGAACAGCAGGGTATTTAAGAGCAAAAGCTGGTAGAGATAGATCGATGTAGAAAAGCATTGTCGGATTCTCAAGAGAGTAAACAGCATAGTATAGTACAGTACAACATATAGTAGTATAATCTAGTATCTCAAGTTAGATGAATATACCCTCTATTCTACTTCGATATAGCCACTGCTACTCATTCAACTTACCACAACAGAACTCGACTCGTATAACAATCTAACCAAGTCACCTCGTTCTCTTTCTCCTCTTAATGCTTTACTTCTTTCCCTTCTCTCGAATTATCTCCATGTTCCTCTCCTATTATTATACTTTCTAGTTCCAGTTCCACTTCATCTAGTCTACCACCTATGTTACCAAGTCTATCTAGTCTATCTATTCCAGTTTATTCACTTAGTTCACTTTATATACTCACCTCACTTTCTCTACTTACTTCACTTTATATACTCACCTTACTTTACTTTATTTAATCACCTCAGTTCACCTTACTGCACTTATACCCAAACATCACACCCAAATATCATACCCAAGCCAGCACCAAACCCACCACCAAACCTAGCACCAAACACCAAACATCCCCCCCACACCCAACCCTTACACTCCAGTCCCAATCCACTTAACCTTTACACTTCAACCCAAACAGCATACTCAATCGCAACATATAAACTTAGATATATACTTAACAAGTAATGCAATTTCCAATTCCTAATCTTCAATTCGTGTTTCCAATTTGCTACACCTCATGTACTACATATCCGTCCCCCCTTTCCTCTTCGCTTCGATACTATTCACCCCACTTATCTTAATCTTCCAGACTGAACCAAACTTTGAATACTAGTATCTCTGTCCCTCACCCCATCCCACTCTATACCACTCCAATTCCACACCAAGCATATCACCACCAATATACCTTCCCCCCTCCCTCAATACCATTCCCGCTTCTGCTTCTGCTTCCTATAAAACCCTAACCCAACCTTTCCATCCACTCACTTCCCCCTCCTCCCCTATAAACCCCTCCCCCCTTTTCCTCCCCTCCCAAGCCCCCTTCTAACTCCACTCCAATCTCTTCCACCCGCTGATATAATATACTATATAAACTAATTACAGAATCCCAACATCACCATTATACTCACCTCTCCAAACCCCGGAATCAGGACTCCATATCAAACATTGAAGTCCGAAACTAATCAAGCCGAAAAAGTAGAAATTAACTTCATTATTCTCCCATTCATTCTCCCATTTCATCTCTCTATTTCATTCAAAAAGTAAAAAACCATTAAATGAAAAGCTTCCCATTCCCATTCCCATTCCCATTCCCATTCCCATTCCCATTCCTATTCCTATTCCCATTCCCATTCCTATTCCCATTCCCATTCCCATTCTCACTCCTATTGCCATTTTCTTCCCAATTCCATCCAACATTATATTATCCGTATACCTTCTGTCCATCTCTATCATCAGTATCACCCACCCACTCACACTTCACACCCCAAAATCATCACATCTTCAAAACCACCAATCAATCAATCTAAAAAAAAACACAGTAGACATAAAAAGCTTTACTTCAATGATAGAGAGTAGTACAACCATGACATGAATCAAAAACCCCCCACAAACCCCAACCGCAACCCCATTCGCCCAAGTGTATTATTTGATTGATTCCCTGATTTGATTCCATTCCTTTAATTCCCCTCTTCCTCCCCACACATACACACAATCTAACCTAACCCAAGTCAACCCATTCACATTCATCCCATCCATCCAATAGTCAAACCGCTTCATCTCATCTCATCTCATCTCATCTCAACTAACTCAATAGAAAAAAGAAAAAAGAAAAACGCTCAAAGCAACTGCGGCGTCGGCAAAGGTTTATTCTCCACTCTCGGCTTCCTCGGTCCCCCCTTCAAACTCTTAACTCTAGATAAAAATCCCCCACCCGAAGCCCCTCCACCATTTCCATCACTAGTAACTCTTCGTTCGATTCCCGGCGGGCTAGAAGGAGCGCGGGTATGCTGAGGGCGTTGCGATTCGACACTAGTTAAGCTTTCCTCCTTGATCGTATCGTCTCCTTTGCTGAACTCGTTGAAGAAAGGGTTGGCGTCGTTGACTCTGCTTCCACCAGGAGTGTAGGTCTCAGGAGAAGGGAATGAGCCATCTGGGCTGGTGACGCGCCCAGAAGGACCGTAATCGCGTCGGCTGTTAATTCCACGAATCTTCTGTGCTAAGGACTTTTTGCGCGACAAACCGCCTTCCATCGCACTGGATTGATTTTGTTGAATGGCAGTTCGAGAAGCTGGAGCACCTTCCAAGAATGTGGAAGTTCCCAGTCCTATAGATTCCTCTCCGTGAACTGGCTCGACACGGGTGTAAGCACTTTCGATGTTGGATTCTGTGCGACTGGGCAATCCTGGTCGGCGTTCTATGCCGTCTCGGGAAAATTCGGTGAAAGCATCAATATCACCATTACCCATGAATAAAGCATGATCGGGCTTTGCGTTCAATGGTCCTCCACCTCCAAGAGTCATGTTAGTCGAATCCTTGTCGAAGGCTTGCATTGGCGCACGTCGGCTTCCCTTCCTGTTACGGCTGGGGTTGCATGCATCGAATGGTCCGTCGTGATGGAAAGCTGTGTACAATCAGTATTGAAATTCTACTTCTCTGGAATAACCAAAAACTCACCTCCAGTTCCGAAAATACTAGTAGCATCAAGTTGATCAATGATATCAAGTGGGTTCTTTGGCTTCCTGTCCTTCTCACGTCGGCGGTTTCTCTTTTCTCTCTCTAGACGTCGGCGTTCATCCTCCGGATCCAGCAATTTGCCTCCAACAATAGAAGTATCCGAATTGCGTCTCACTCTTGTCTTGGGACTCTCATTGGGGTCTGCGAAAATATCCAATTCTAGGTTTTGCCTGGCTTTCTTCGCACGCAACGCCTCTTCGTCGCGAGATCGGTTTATTCGGTGGCCACCAGGCCTGACATTTTCCCGCATACTTCCATAAGCTGGTGGTTGGCCTCGATCAGTGATTGATCGTGGTGGTGGTGGGGGCTTGTTGCTTCGATTGGGCACCGGCTTATCTACGAGTGTGAGCTCGTCCTAGACTTCAATGTTAGCAAATGCTTGTTTACCATTTCTTTTTCAAAACAAAGAATCAATCGTCTAGCCAGATGCGAGGCTGAATCAGACGAATGCATGAAATTGAAAAACATCGAAGCATAGATGACGTACAAATAGTTCAGCGGCGTTTCCTGTCAAAGCAGGTCCTGATGCGGTTGGCGATGTTCGCGGGAAAGCCGTGTTTACTGATGATGCAGCCATAGTGGTGGTGGAAGAATCGAGGAATGGATTTCGAGACGTAGGTCTTGGAGGAGGATCTTGGGGGGAACGCTGGGTAGAAGAAGACATTGCTGGAGAGGCAGCTCGATTCCGAAAGGGGTTGTTTGATGATAGATTGATGGAGAGCGAAGGTGATCGATTGCCTAATACGAAAAACAAGATCCCTCAAGGTCAGTCTGCGGGTTCATGCATACCAATGATAGAGCGAGAAGGGAATACTGAAACGCTGAACGTCCAAACTTGATACGTCCGAACCGTGATAAGTGGGGATATGAGTTTTGATTTCGCAGGCGTCGCGGCGCATGGATTACAGGAAGTTGAACTGACCTTCATGTGGTTGGATAGAACTTAACGACATATTGGTGATAATGACGCCGGATCCTGGGATTAAATTGTTTGTGATAAACCAAGGTTTGGGTGAATTGAAAGTTGACCAAGGAATTCAGTGATGGATGAGGCAGTGTTTCGAATTTCCCTAGCCGTTATTCGTCCGAGAAGGTTTGTTTCCGTTCCTTCAAAGGATGCCCTGACGTCGCTATTTTTCCTTTTGATGAAAGGAAGAAGAAGAGTTTCGAGGGTTGGATGAATGAGGAGGACGTAAGATAAGGTAAGGATGGGAAGGCGTAGAAGTGGAAGTGGAAGTGGAAGTGTGGAAGTGTAGGGTATGCAGGTGGGAAGCTAGGGGACCTTTTCAGAATAATTAGATTGGCAGATTGGTAACCTTGGTGGAGTGGATATTTAGAACGTTAACTGGCTGCTGAATAGTGAATGGGAATGGTTGCAGATGGGGGGTTTTGGGTTTTGTTGATCTTGTGGTCCTCTTGGGTCTCCTCTTTCCTAAACAAATGACTTGGATTTGTCCTTCGTGTCAGAAAAGTACTTGCAGACGATGAATTCCTGGTGCGGGTGGTGGTGCACCTGAGCTGTTTAACACGACAGTAGTGAAGCTCGGATTCCGCGCAGTCAAGGTACTAAATTATCTGGGTCTCTGATGTTTGGCTGTTTGGGTCTCTGGGTATTTGGGTATTTGGTATTTGGGCACCGGGGCACGTTGTAGGACAGGACCAGAGACTCCGGTGGAGATGGCGAGATTGGAGGTTGCTTCGGCCCCAAGAACGCGTGCGTTGCTTATCCAATCCAAATTATTATCCCGTCTGCAGATGCCAGAAGGAAGCGCGGAACGGTTTAGGTCTTAGGAAGCGTGATAAGTGATTCACAAATAATCCTTCGCAACACGACGATGATCGGAGGAGGCGAAAGAATACGTCGTAGTGTGCTTTGGTACTGTAGTATGCTTCGTATGCGATGCGATGCAAGACCGGCGATAGGGAAAAATGCACAATAATCACAATCTTAAACTGCCCGTTTGTTCCCCTTTTTGATCGTCCTGGCCGGATATGAAGTCGAGCTCGACGATGAATTATGATTCGAGGAATGCGTTGATGATTGTGGATTCGACTCCAACTTTTCCGACGATCTCTGAATTTCCCTAGGTCGGAATTGTGGTTCTCTTTTGATTGCTTGGCATGTGTAATCAAAGAAAGGGACGGCACGTACGATTCGAACCTGGGAAATCCGATATGCCAGGAATTCGCTCAGGAGAGGTGGGAATTGATTGCTCGAATCGGATTGGCCGTTCTGTATGAGTATGGTACTGTCCTTGGGTTATGATGGCGTATGGTGTACCGTGTATGAAGTAAAAAGGTATGAAATGAAAGGATTCCTCTCTGCCCAGCTATCTGCGATTCCTCTCGGACAGTGACGAGCTTTTTCTGGATTCCACCTGCACCTGGGGGCGATTTGGGCAAAAAGCGTATAAAGTGCAAAAGCGGGGGGAGAGAAGGGATCGTCCTTTAATCGGTACTTTATCCTAATTCTGCTGTGTCCGTACGTCCTCGTCCTCCTAATATCGGATGCTTTGGATGTTTTGGTGTTCTAAGGAGGTTGCTTAGGAATTCGAATCGAGCATGTAGTTTGTTTGTAGATGTCCTGTGTAGCTCTTATCTTCAATCAACCGGCCACGGCTTTTCTTGAATGTGCGACGATATCTGGTAGATTGAGGAGAGCTGCTGCGGGTTATCCAAACGGCAAAGAATACTGCTTCTCAATACGAAGGAGGGAGGAGAAATACGAAGTATGATGTGTGAAGTAGTAGAGTAGAGGGGGTAAGACGGCGGGGATCGTTTGTTGATGTAGGTTACGAGTAGGTATAATGACGATCAAGAGAGGAAAGGGAAAGGAGAGGAGGGAAGCTGCCTGTTTTCTTTCTTTTTCTACTGATACGAAGATGTAAAGTGTAGATATAAACTTCGGTTGAGGCTTGAAGCTGAGCTATCCTCTCCAATCACACTTTCCCTTCCTGTCACTATTTTTATTTTGATTTGTATTTTATTCTTTGGAATCATTGACTATTGATTATAGGATTTGTATTGCAGTTCCATCCCGCTCAGCTCATCCACCGTCTTCCCCTAGAGCTTTCGTTCCTCCCGTCGAAAGGTTGCATAGAAAGTCGAAATATATCTTCCGTCCAAATTTTAAGGGTCCCTGATCCGAACAAGGAAGCTGCTTAAGAGTTGGGGAAACCTTGCTAACATTTCTTTTTATCCACGCCTTCGCAGGTACCTTTGTACAGCAAAATCATGCAGAGTCCGTCACTTTTGCTGCCCTTGCTGCCCTTGCTGTCCAAGACCAGACCCAAGTCGACACTGCACTCAACAACTTCGTGCAAGTAAGCCACCAAAATCAGATGCTCCGCTTGATGAAATTGCGATCATCTAAGGTTATCCCCGCATCTCTGGCAAAAACGGTCTATGCCGATACTCTACACTTCACAGTGCACACGTTTCCAAAGGAACCGGCTGCTAGTTACTTTACAGTAGTAGGAAATCGCGGATCACCAGATCGTCCCTTTTCCGCTTAGCAGTGGCACTTTTGCCCGGATGGTGATAGTTAGGGAGGCTATTGCAGGCCAAGCAAAACCAAACCAAACCAAATGTCCAAGGTGGGGTGGGCATCGGATAAGCTATTGATATCTGGCAAGTCTTTTGCTTCATCTCGTTTCCATGGGGAGGGGAGAGGGGGAGGATATTTTGGTGAGAAGGCTCGGCTGGCTGCAAGTTGTAAGATTCTAGATTCTACCAATATCGACCACAATCTGGGTGAGCCGATATCCCCATGTTCGAAGGCCAGCCATCTCAGGGTGCACGATGGAAAAGCTATTTTAACCCTCAACACAAAAGCGCCCAGGGCGATGGTCTGGCCGACAGCTTGCTGTTAGAATGGTTGGAGAAATAGTAGTGGGGCCGGAGCACACAAACACTGTACACAGTACTTGCACAAGTAGCAGATCTCAAAGATAGGGGACCAATTAAGAAGCTCTCATTCCGCACTCCTCTCCCACCTTCAAACTGCTTTCTATTCAAAGCAGCAACGACTTTCCATGAAGGGGGGGGTTTTACTGAAATGTCTAGCCTTATCACCGAACTGGCATTCATGCAACCGAATGAGTGAGATCCTTTTTGCAGAATCTAGAAGCCCCTCCCACAAGCCCCAATTCATGCGACGTTAGGATGCTCTGCGTCGAGCATAAACGAAATAAAATTATGCTGCCAAATTTGTGCCAAGCTGGCCCTTGCATAAAGCAAAGCCGGTAACTGTAGCTGACTAAGCACAATTATCTGCAAGGCCAAGTCCTAGCCTTGCTCTTCAAGCTCCCACCTTGCGATTCGCAAGGTACTTGCATACTCCTCACCACCGACCGGGGAGCTTCAGGAGGTTCACTCGATTTTCACAATCGGCGCATCAAATCTCTCAATCGCTTGTCGCTTACGGCAAGCAGGGCGTCATTCGGGTGTTGTCAATTTACGCATAACTGGCAGCCGTGAAACATTCCGGATATCTCCCAAGGACGATCCTCGAAGCAATAATCTCCCCCCGGGTGACGATGTCGGATTCCGCGCTGCAGGATGTTCTGATGAAGAGCGATCAGTCTCCACCGCCGGTTCCGGATGATTCGAATGAGCCGAAGTTTGGAGGGTTCACTCGGTTTGAGATTGAACTTGAGGTAGGTTTGGAAGTTATTTCTTTGAGGTGCGGTTGTGGTTGCGGAATAAAGCATTCAAATCGGAGTTGCCGGTTGTTTTGGTCGGAGAGGGAGAATTGATAAGATGCGCATTCGATCGTTGTGGTTTGTGCTATGCCGGACTGCTCCAAGCTTTACTCATGTATGCTGCACTCCTATCATGTCGTCTCGTCTGCTTAAATCTACGTCGCATTTCCACCACATCCACCTCCTGCATCCCATTGCTATTCTCAAGCACCAAACCTCCAAACTAACATACCAACCCAGTTCGTAAACGGTCTATCTTCTCCTCTCTACCTCAACCATCTTGCGTCTCTCAACTCCGGCACTCTCCTCAGCTCACCAGCTTTCGTAGCTTACCTCGCATATCTACAATACTTCACCCAACCACCGTATCTCAAATATCTCACATATCCCGGTCCGAGTCTTAAACATCTCGAATTGCTACAGAATGAGACGTTTCGGAGAGATTGCTTGAGTTTGGAGGTTGTTGGTATGCTGCAGAGTGAGGATTATGCTGCGGTGGAGAGGTGGAATAAGGAATGATTTATTCGGGAAGATTTTAGTTATTGTTCATTGGGAGGAAAGGTTTGGCATATTCATTGGGAGTTCCGGATTGGATGATTGGAATCAATGCACGGATTAGGAGTTCGGTGTGGAAGGCACATATGCTAATTTTGTTCAAAAATGGAATTTAGTAGCCAGAATAGTCTGCTACAAGCAAAAGAGACCGACAGCCCATGAAATATATTTGACCGTGACGCCTCGCTGTAAGTGCAAATTCTATATCACTCCACTCATACAGTATTCCTTCGTGCCTAGTCCATCCCTACCACAAAGCTGGTACCGGTATCTGAAGACTATGATTGTCGTGAGGTACTCTATCAACGCGCGTGTATCGTCCAGCTGTGGCCCAGTACATAACCCTCCTGCTCAGAGTATTCCCATATCCAGCACTCGTTCAGTTTTCTCTCCATTGAGCTCCACACTTCATACACTGCACCAAAGTTAGCATTTATCGTTCGCGATCGCCATACACCCAACCACACTCTCTCCCTCTATGCGCCCACCCATCCACCTCTCTTCCCCATCATACAACAACACCTCCCCCTTCCCCCCACTATCCCCATCCCCCTCCCCTCTCCAACCCCTCTCTCCTCCACCCCCAAAAACCCCAAACAAAACAAAAACCTCACTCACCCTAAAAAACGAAGTCATCGGCTCATCCGCACTCCTAATCTGCACCTGCCTAACAGTCGCCTCCATGCCATC
Organism: Rutstroemia sp. NJR-2017a BBW; assembly: GCA_002946425.1. Classification (NCBI taxonomy): domain Eukaryota; kingdom Fungi; phylum Ascomycota; class Leotiomycetes; order Helotiales; family Rutstroemiaceae; genus Rutstroemia; species Rutstroemia sp. NJR-2017a BBW. The sequence continues at coordinate 150,871 of NJPT01000015.1, forward strand.
GCAATCGCTCACCGTACACTGCTTCTCCGTCTTATCCGCATTATCCCACATGCCCGGTCCGCCGAACACATCCTCTTTCTCCTCGCGCTTGAACGTTTTCCGGTCGTAGATCGCTTTTTGCAGAATATATTGATAAGGGCAGGTGAGGCATTCCAGACGGTTGAGTCCGGCGTCTTCGGGGGAGGGGGAGGAGGATACGGGGGTGGGTGAGACGGTGAGGATGTTGCTGCAGGTGGGACAGACTGGAGGGGGAGGGGGTTAGTTTGGGTGGTGGAAGTGGAGGGGGAGAGAAGGGAGGGACGTACAGAGTAGCATTTTGAAGAAAGGACGTATAAGTATTCTTTCGTAGTATTATAATAACCTCTTATTAAAAGCACCCGTTTCCCAATTCCAAGAACCAAGCTTCAGCGTATCTCAAAAAAATAAATCAAGCGTTCACAAACATCCCCTCAAGCGCAACCAAAAAAAAATAACCCCCAGCCTTGCGCCCCAAATTTCCCCCCTAACCAATCAGCCTCGCACCCACGCACCTCAAACACCGGCACTCCGCTATTTTTAGCCCCGCCGTGCAACTGCGTGGCTTGCGCTGGGCTGAAATTTATGTAATGTATGCTGTAGCGCTGCCGGGAATTATACTACTGGACTGTACTACTGGACTGGAAGCTTACTTGTTGTACCTGACTGGAAATTTCGAGACGTAAGACTACGGGACTCTATTGTGTTTACTTGCTTTGCGGATTGCTTCATTTGGTTTCTAAGAAGAACGATAACGAGAAGAACACGACGATAACGAGTTAGAAAAGCGGAATTGGTTGCACACCGGGAGACCCTGAAACAGAGGATCGAGATACCCGGGCTACGTCGTTTGCGTTACTCACCTGCAGACGGAGAGACGGAAGGACGGTGTGATTACTTGCGTGGTTTCGGTTTATTTGCGGTGTGGTTGAGTTGAAGTTGAGTTGTGTAGAGTTGAGTTGAGCTGGGAGATTGATTTTTGCTATTCTCCTTTTCTTTGGAGATCTCTCTGGCTGTATCCCACAGCATACCATCCTATCACACAATCCTCCGAAGCACGAAACCCGAAGTAAAGGAAAGACGACAGTCAAGCACACACCAAAAAGCAAGCAAAGCAAAAAGCGCAGCAATGGCGGACCCGCGTGCTCAACCCGAGCATGAAGAAGACATTGAGGTAAGTCCGCGTTCTAGAACCGCCGTTTCGATTCATCCCATTTATATACTAACACATACATCCACCCACAGGGCGCCTCCCCCCGCGAACGCCTCGTCGACGCAGCTCGCTACAACAACACCGATCTCCTGCAGGAAATCATCGACGAATGCGCAGATGCAGAGGCCGCTGCTACGCTGCTTAATAGCGCGAAGACGGTGATGGGGAATTATATATACCATGAGGCGGCGAGTCGTGGGAATGGTTAGTTCTTACTTGTTTTTTCCCTTTTTCTGTTTTCTATTTGGAAGACTTAGAATTGACATCCCCCAGCCGAAGTAATCGACCTCCTCCTCGACCAAGAAGGCTTCGAATGCGACCCCATCTCCGCCCGGGACGGCAACACCCCCCTACACAGCGCCGTGGACTGGGTAAACCGGCAAGGGCCCTCCAGCTGGGAAGAGGGTCTGGCGCTGATCCAGATGATGGTTGAAGCCGGCACCGATCCGCGCATCCGCAATAAAGCAAGCTTGACCCCGGCGGAGCTGGCCGATCCGAGTAATGTCGAACTGAGGAAATATTTAGAAGGGGCGTGTAAGGAGTTTGAGAATGAAGGGAAGAAGGATGAGGTTTTCTTGGATTTTGCGGATGACCTAGGGGAAGGAGAGAACGATGATGCGGGGAGTGTGGGGAGTGCGAGTGATAGTGATTTTGATCAGGAGGAGTATAAGAGGGTGAGGGAGGAGGAGAAGAAGAAGAAGAAGGATGGAGCGGCTTAGAGGGAGTGGGTGGGTGTGCTGTAGAGGTGGATGCATGCATAAGGGTTTTCAAAGACCGACTTGGGGAGAAAATGATGATGAAAACAAAAAACGAAGAAATAAGCATAGAGGCATAGATGGAAGAATCTTGTCGTGTGGGATTTCCGCATTTGAACATCGTCACGAGAAGAGAATTGCACAGGTTTTGCATCTTTTTGTTCATTGGGTGGTCAGGGAGGCTGGGAAAGGGAAGAAAATGGAAGGGAAGAAAAGAAAGAAGGGCTTCTTTTTTTGTGTCTGTGATTGATCTTGCATTGCGGTGCGGTGCGCTGCGCTGTTTCTTTGTTTATAGATGGAGGGATAGATCGATGGGTATGTTATGATAGCAATGGAATGGGATGGATGGATGGGTTATATGATATTGTGCTATGTGATTTGATATGGTATGGTGTGAGGTACATGTGCGGATGTGTAGGTATGGATGTGTAGGTGTGGTGTTGTGTGGTCTGTTTTTCCTTTTTCTTTTCGCTTTTGCTGCAGTGAGGAGACGGGGAGACGCGGATATGTATTCCAGGTTACTTAGTTGTGCCTCTGGATCTTACTCCATTCTTGGCGTGTTGCTTAGGGTTTAGGGAGAGGTGAGCATACTATATTCTCAAGCTATACAATGGATGTTTAATATTGAAATATCGCTCAAGTGAGCAAGCATATTTTCCAACGAAAGAGCGCAAAAGACGAGTTCCCCAATTCAGTTGGTAGATTTATTAGGATGTAAAGAGATAGATAGTTGTTATTTCTCTGTTTTTCAGAATGACTGTGGATCTATGGATAAGTGTCCCGGTGGGGAGGAGGGCTAGGAGAGGATGAGATAAGATGTATAAGTTATGTCGAGCTGGTGTGCATCTTTTTCTTCTAGTCTTAAGTTAGATGAAGTTGGGGATTTGTTTTTGCTTTTTAGAAGTTCGGTTTTTCTTGTCGTTGGTGCTGGCTGTGTGGATATTGTGAGTGCAAATGTTTTGTTGCGTGCAGCGTGGTGCAGGTTTGTTGTTTGTTTTGTATTGTGGTATGATATGTATGGCTCTGTATTTGTGTTGTGTTTGGCGTAGCTTGTAAGTACTCATGTTCTTGTAGTTCAGGACGAGGGAAGATGCGATGGTCACCGAGGCTGAGTCCTTGGCAAGTGTTAAGTTATCTATGGCTGAAGAATGAAATGAACACCTGCAAGTGATGCCATTATCTTCTTGAGCCGTGTGAGAATTACGCATAGTATGGTGAATTTGGTAGTAATGTGCATGAAAGTTCTTTCTCGTTACTGCTGTATGTAATATTGAGACGCGGGATAGATAGATGTCTAGATGATATCATCCTTATCGTTAGGGGTTTTAACTCCTATTCTTCGCTCGGTTGGCAGAGACTTGTTCAAGGCCTGGCTCGTCCAGTGCTGTTGTAACTTCTCTCGTTCCATTTCTTTTACATCTCAACATATCTACTACGCAAGCTCTATATGAATATGAAGTCCTCGGACGTGCCAGTGGTCAAGTGTCCGCTTTCAGAATTCTAGCGCTTTTGGTATAGTTCAGTAGAACGGTGATTCTCTTGTCGAACCTGAATGCAGTTTTGGAAGTTGCTGCCAGATGCTAAGAATGGTGAAGCTCATACGGTGTTGCTGCTTGGCGAGAAGCATCAGTCGCAATATTTATACTAAATTCTTGGTGTCGAAGCAAATGGGATGAATAAGAAGTATAGATACGACAATACGAGTGTTGCCCGTTGAAAGCCATGATGCCTGGGCTGTGTGTGTTTATGTGTAGCTCTCTTAGGGGGTTGGTTGGGATAGAATGGTGAACGCAAGTGATCAGCAGCGGAGATGGTCATAAGCACGTGTGTATATATATGACCGAGCTATTCCATCGTTCACAACAGTAAGTACTGCCTATTCGAGTCGTAGCTATGCAGAATTATACCAACTTCAGCGTCTCCATCTTCCATCCTTTGGACGTCATGGTTGCAGCCCATTGTTCTGCACCCTCAATTTTAATTTCAACATATCCCACGCGTCGATATGTAACTTCAGTGTTAGCATTTCTATCCAAGCCTGAATCGCTACCGGCATCCGAATTTTGATTCTCAATCAAGCACAATCCAAGCGCGCGCTTGTGATACGGTTGATCGGACCTAGAGGCACTATGCGGCGTGCCGCATCCTTCAATCGCAACAAACAAAAACTTCAATTCTCCCTCGGTTATGGAACCGTGTCCGCCCCGTATTCATATATAGCCATATACGACGATCCGTTGCACTCAGAAAGCCGCACGTGTGAATCGTAATAAGGGTTATCCCAGAGGACGTACCCAATGAGATTTCCGGAGTCATCGTCGTTCTGATACATAGCAAGTGTCATTCCTTCTATCAGTATACTACCCGCTTGGACGGAACCATACGGATTTTCACCAGTATGTAAAATATAGTGCCCAAGGAGCTTGGCGTCGTTTGGTGTTGACGGGAAAAGTCTCCTACTGAGGTTAATCGTACCGTCAACGACAGCCCAGGACCACGAAGGTGCCCAGTGTAGATGAATGGTGTTCTTAACTGGGTACGTCGGAGAATGCCAAAGTAAGCCTTCGCGGAAACATGAGCTCATGATTCCGGCAAGGTAGTGCCCGCCCATCAGGCTGTGGACATATGCTGCAATACCACCAAAAGCAGGAAGCTTATCCGATTCCCTAGTCAATTTTCGGTTGCTGTATGCCATAACCAGGCGATGATATCCTGCCATAACATCTTCAAGGCTGAAATCAGGAGGCCGCGAGTGCACATGAAAGCTTGGTAAGAAGCTCGCGTAGCTCTCAATTGAATCGTCGTGTACAGGTATGCCATCTGCAGCAAGGTAGCCGTGCAGGCACCGCCAAAATATTTGTCTACTGCCAAAGAACAAAATGCGAGGAGACAAAACCTGCTCTTGCAATGTCCAGCCTCGATGGCTCAAAGGTCCCGTGTTGTGTATAGTTTCGAGGGTCTCGCGAGTTTCGGCTATTACAGCATCCACAGTGTCGTCTGACTTCCGATCTCTCCAAATTGTGAGTGGGGCTTTTGCTCTATCAACAACTTCGTCATGTAATGAATCTAGTTCAATCCACTGTGTATCTAAGGGCCTTGCAAGGGACTTGGCATTGAGAATCCCATCATTCGCGTTAAGTGAGCGAGCCGCCGCAATACTAAGAAATGCATTCTGGAAAATATTTCCCATGTTAGTGGATTCTAACTCCCAGTCAAGTTCTGAGTCTTGTATGATACATAGCGAATCAATCCATAAGTATCTGAATCCAAGACCGCGAGTTATTAGCACCGCATCCCGGAAGTTTGAGGGCGATTCAGAGGATGGGATTTTCTCCTGGAACGCTTGCATGGCTGCCGAAGTCAGACAATTGCTTATAGAACCACCCCAACAGTGGCTTAATGCAAGATACTTTCCCTTGAGTCCACTCGTCTGTACCAGCCGCGGATCATTCCCTTCGGAACCAACGTCGACTAGTCTAGTAGGTAGGATCTTGTCTTCAACTGGACTACAGTGGGTATGCGTTTCAATGCAATTTTGAATCCACTCTCGAGCAATTCCAAAATTCTCTTCGGAGCCAAGGTCGTCCACAGGTGGAAAGTGACCGATCTGCTTGCCGTTAATACGCTTGGCATGTCCTAATATTCAGATTCAGCAATTGCCATATCTTTACTTCTAGAGACTAATACCTCTTGGCGTCCTTAGATCAAATTCTACCTTGTAGAATGGAACTAAATTATCGCCTTGTTTGTGATAGTCGGGTTTGGTGATAAAGACAAGAGAATCGAAAATTTCCAATTTAGGCGCCACCCCAATGTCAGTCCTTGACGAAAAGTACTGCTTCGAAACAACGTAAACAACAAGGCCAATATTTTCGCTATGTCTCTGGAAAGTCTCGCCCGGATAGCGGCAAAATTGAAATATCTGTTGCACTTCTCGTACGACCAAATTACAGAGTTCACAGTATCTGGCCGCTGCTTCCAGTTCGTTATATGTCGAATAGTGTTCCCAGTATATGTAATCAGCATCGCCTAAGAATTTTCTATTACGTTCGTTGGTTCTTTTCAACTCCATGAGATCCTCAACATTTAGACGATCGCACATTTGGCACAGCATAATGAAGAGCTTCAGGTAAGTCGGACACAGGAAAGTGTGAGTAGCAGCCTCTACAGCGGTATGACGAAATGATTGACGTAGGCGGCGGGCACTTTCGCTGGGTGGGAATGGCAATCGATGGATAGCAGGTGATGGCGAAGGTCACGGAAGGTGACTGACGAGGTATGTTAATGATACATTGAAGGTCTTGCAATGATAAATCCTGCAAGAATGGCGTTCTGAGCGACAGCAAGGGTGAATCCCAATCGATGATTTCGGCGTGAAGAGCGTTAAAAGTGAAGTTGGATAAAGTAGAGGTAGGCCGAAGCTATGCACGATCAAGCACGTGGTTGCACTGGTTGGAATACCCTCCACGAATCAGATGTGCGTAATCTCACTACCGTTCAGATGTAGGAACGTTACCATGTCTTTCACTTGAAATTCATGAATTAAGGAATAATCATCCATGCCATGCTGCTTTGAAGTTGTAGAAACAACGAGGGGCATTGCGCTGTAAAGGCGCTTGCCTCACGTGTGCGTAGGTGTGACTGCCTGACACTTCCGAACATGTATATTGAGCATGAGGTGAAGCGAAGATATCAAGTCCCAGGACCTACCATATGCTTCAGCGACTTGTCATATAACCTCCTGAGCTATTCTATCTATTTGTCCTCGTCTCTTTTGGTCTATTTCAGTAACCACTGTTTGTTGCAGCTATTCCTCCCCAATATAAAGTCTTACTTATCTCAGCAATTCCAACCTCTCAATCATCATATCACCTACACGTTCACAAACCAACTATCCATACAGCAATCTACTCTCACACGCTTCGTCCGCCTTATCCATCACTCTCCATTGTACGATCAAAGCATATACATCTGATATATACCGAAGGGTAAAAAACAGTGAACATGTCCATCATTACATCTCTCTACGACATCTCAACGCATTTACTTCATCCAGCCTATAATCCAAGCACTCAGGATCCACGCAGCCGTCTACTCACACCCTCCGTCCACCAAATCCATACAACCTCGCAGCACTTCCCCCGCCCTGCTCTCCCCCTCGATCATTCCCACCACCTGACCCAATACCCTCCACACCAGGCCCACCCCTCTCAAAAGCATCCCTCAACTGCACCCCATCCGTCCCAACCTCAAAACACCCCCACCTCTCCTCCCGATCCGCAAACCTCCTCCCAGCAGCTCTATCCGCCGCCGAAACCGGGCATTCATCCCTCAAGACCTCGAATATCAAACACTCATTCGCCTCCCTTCCATCTCCACCCGCATAAGCCATCTCCGCATCTTCTCTGAATTTCGGTATTCGTGAAATCATCACGTGCAATTCGACGAACTGGTCAAAGATACGACCGAGGGAAGGCTTGAGATGTGTGGATGCGGTGAAGATAGATTGGATGGTTGGCGGTGCGGGAGGTCTGCGAGGGGTGGGATAGTTGGTTTTGGTTGAGATGGTGGAGTTGTGGAGAATTGTTAGGAGATTTTGCGTATGTGTTAGCGTATGTATGGTTCTGGAGAGAAGTGAAAGGAGATTATGTGCTGCGGTTTTTTCGGAATGTGTGAAGAGGTGGGATATCAGATGGTGTATGTTATCTATTACGAGAAGCTCTGGACCGGAATCGATGGGTGTGCTCTGAGGTTTGGATACTACTTTAGGTGGTGGTGGTGGTGGTGGTGGTGGACTTGGTGATTGTAGGTCTTCTTCTTCTTCTTCCTCTTCACTGTCGCCAATTTCATTTCGTATGCGAGGCTGAACTTCCTTGTTATATGCTTCCGGCTCTTCATGCCATGGTGGACTATTCATGGATCCCTCATTGGCCTCATCATTGTTGACCTGGTTAGTTGTGCGAGCAATCTCGCTCAAGACCTCCCAAAGACCTTCGATATCGAAGACTCTACTAATAGCCACAAGATCCAGCATGAAACTTAGCTGCTGATTCTCTTCGTCATCAGTTCCAAGATGAGTAGAGTCATCGTGGCGCCCAGTTAAGTTATTCTTAGCTTGCATTTCACTTTTCAACTTGGAAAGCCGAAATCTCAAGACCTTGGCGAGCAGAGTAAGAGGAAATGATCCAGTTGTGTCAACTACAATGACTTTTGGTTTTGCGACATCTTGTGATTTAGAAGAGGATCTAAGTAGTTTGAGATGTGAAAGAAGAACGGATGCTATGGCGTGGAGTGAGATCTGGGAAAGAGAGTCAGCTTCATGACTTTGAGTATAATTTGTAACAACCAACGAAGATATCCAGCCAGTGTCGTTTCGTGCCCACAGTTGAGACCCCCCATAACTACCGCGTCATGGCGACCGAGTATTCTTAAAAGAGTCTTCACCATACTGAGTCTTTGAGCCACTTGACTCATTGCAAATGTTCCCAGAGACAGGCGTCTGCAAACTCAACCGAACCGCCATAACATCCTGACCCCATCTCCCACCCCAATCGGATAGGAGAACATATTCCATCGCCCATAAATAAACTCGTGAAAAAAAGAAAAGAAATGTGCCCTCCAAGATTCTATTTCAATCGAAAACCCCTCGAAGAGAAAGATAAAAATTCCATCCAAACCTCCAACCGGATAGAAGAACATACTCCTCGAAACCCCACCTGAAACCAAACTCTTTGAAAAGAAGTAAAGGAACCCTCCAACATACCAGCCGAACCTTAAACTCCAAGAAAGAAGAAGAACGAAACCCCTCAAAATCCCATCTGAACCCAACTCCCCCAAAACAAACAAAAAAACAGAAAAAGAACCTACCAACCTCGCACCCCTCCCCTCTCCCTCATCGCCTTCCGCCGCACTCAACCCGACCACAACCCCCCTTTCAAACCCACCTCCACCAATCCCTCCATAATCCTCTCCCCTATTCCCCTCCATATTCCCATCCTCCTCCCAATTCTCCACCCGATCCGCCCCCTCCTCCACCCCTCCCCTCCCCGCCACAAGTACATACCCATCAATTTCCTTACACCCCGTCGCAATCCGCCGCGCTCTCCCCACCCCCGTAAATATCTTCCTTTGCTTTTCTTCTAGCGCCAGTAATCGATCTGCGGTTATTGGTCTTGCGGGTTCTGGAGCCGGCGAGCTGGGCTCAGCCATTGATGGAGATGATGGATTGGTGTGCGGGGGAGGTGCGATTGATTGGGAAGATGGAGTGATTACCTCCCTCGAGATAAGACGGGATTTTTTTGCGAAGACGAAAATGTGCGTGTGAGATGGATGAGATATATACTTGAATAGTGATTCTCTTGGGAGTAGCGTCGCCTTTAGCTGTAGGTTAAGAAATAGAAAGGAAATGAAAGGAAGAAAGGTGAATAAAATTAGTTCGAAAACAATATGTTCACCATATACCCACTCATCTGTTTGACTTACCAATACCCTCCAACAAAACTGCCTTCTCCCAAACAGAAACTTTGATAAAGATGAAAGACGATACAAATTCAGTACTTCCTTGCTCACGTGCTATCCCTGCCCCCATCGTCAAATGCGCGCAATCACGTGATACTCATTCAACTCTGATCATCCTTCCAAGTTGCACATCTCCCAGAAAAAAAAGGCAATTTTCATATCCGATAGTTACAGAATCCACTTCATAGCACCGAAAGTCTATTCTGCCAGTCTATTCTCGTATACTCTACTCTCTCTCTCCAACACGTCAACCAACCAACCAATATCTCACCTCGTCTTACCTCACCGTACCTAAGACCCCTACCTCACAATTCCAAATCACCACTTCCAATCCCAAATTCCAAAACACCCCCATCTCCCAATCCGAAGCTCTCTCCTCCAATCCAGTCCCAGCACTCTCTTCTTTTCTAATCCAATCCCTTCCCTTCCCCTCGTATCCCAACCTTCAACCACCCGTTACATCATCCCATCTCATCTAATCCAAGTAACCTTACTCCATGCCTCCCCCTAAAAGGCTGGGCAAAACCTCAGACCTGCAACAAAAATCCTTTCTATCCCCTTATTCCCCCCTCTATTCCCCATCTAATTCCCTATCTCCATACCCTCGGGAATATCTCCCGTGTACTATCTCACGGATAAAGCTTACGACGCCTTCCCCCCCATCCGAAACGAGAAAGAACAGACGGATGTATAGATCCGTGCGGGACCGGGAATGAGGATCGGTTTTCTAGCGAGGGGAGGCGAAGGTCGAGTGGAATAAACGCTTTGAACTTATACTATGAAAATCATAGATATCTTCCTTCAGATCTATAAGGAGAATTGATACCAAGGGAGAAGAGAAGGGGAGAAATAGGTAGGTGAGGTTACATCTAGTTGTTGTAGGGTATAAATTTTAGCTATAAGTTATTCTTCTATTTACCTCTGCCCCCCCCTTCACCCCCCCTCCCGGACTGAAATCTATCACCAACTAGCTTAGTTAGTTGAAGTTGAACTTTACTATTATCAAAACGGTGTAAATCTAGATTGGATTTCATATCCATCTTACCTCTTCACCGTACTCACCCCCTCACCTCACCTTACTCATCCTCTCACCTCACCTCACCTTCTCCTCACTACCACCTCACCGTCACCATAATCATCATCACCATCACCATCACCAAATCATCTTCACAAAATTAAAACAACTTAAAAGCAAAACCACAATTTACAACTTAAAAAAAGAGTACTAGTATAAGTACATAGGGGGTATCTCATATCATCATCATGTCGTCCCGTCTCATCCCATCCTATATCCCTCTCCATCCATTATCTTATACCCATTTCCCTCTCCATCCACCCATTATCTTTCTTTCTTTCTTTCTTTCTTTCCTTCCTCCTTTCTACACTTACTCTCCCATTCAATTCTATAATTCATCGCCTGCCCCAGTGCCCCCCTTCTACTCTCTTACCACCCGCTCAGCCAGTCACCCAACCTTACACCAGCAAGTATTAAAAACCAAACCAAACGCAGAAAAAATCCAATCTAATCTAAACCCACCCTACCAACCCAACCACAACCCCCCCAACCCCGCCAGCACCAACCCCGCCCAACTCCCTCCTCCCCTCCCTCTCCCCGCCGCCCCACTTGTCTTCTTCGCCATCATCTCAATATACGTCCTATTCCCCGCCAACTGCTCTATCTCCTTCGTAACCCCCTTACTAGCCAACTCCCTCATCTGATCCCCCAACACCTTCAAAATATTCGTACTCCTGCCCTCGGGACAAAAAACAATTTCCCAGCCCCCTCCCGTCGGCACAATAAACGTGCTCGTCTGATCATCAAATGCATACCCATACGCATCCGGACAAATCTTATCCGCCACCAGCGCGAACTGTGTCTTTGGACACTTAGCAGGTTGATCGTATTCCCCCGTGCAGCAGTCTTTCGGGGCATTAGTCTTACTGCAGGAAGAAAGACAGGGGTCGAAGACCGGGCGTTGGATGTTGTCGTCGGGGTAAGGGTATACGCCGTCGCCGGGTTTGTCGGGAGGGGTTTTCTGCAGGTCCCAAGGGCACCATCGCGCGATGCTGTCATTGTCGGCGGTGGATTCGAGAGGGATGGGGTATGCGTCTGTGGAGGCGTTGCCGTTGGTGCCGGTGGTGGCGGGCGGGGCGAGGTACCCGGCGGTGGCGATGCAGGCGGCGTTGACGAGGTTGGGGGGGATGGCTTGGAGTTTGGGGTTTTCGCCGGGGATGTAGATCACGCCCATGGGGAGGTTGTAGCCGTCGACTAGGGAGATGTCGTAGAATGTTTGAGAGCCGCCGTTTCCTGCGAGATCGAATTCCGCTAGGGTCACGGGTGTTTCGCCCTATTTTCAGTCAGGCCTATATTCTACCCAGTTGAGCAAGTGGAAAAAGAAAATCTTACAGTAACAGCACAATCCAACCGCCCACCACAATCTCCTGTCATACAAGCAGCGCCTGCACCATTATTGCCATTCGCATTACTAGCGCTATTCCCACCGGGAGCAAAAGAACAATTTGTTCGTCCCCAAATTCTCCCCTGCCAATCCGGGCTAACAGTTAAACTCTTGGTCTCTCCCATCTCGAGCATAAATCCACCCACACCAGGTCCGGTTCCTGCTTGCGTGCCAATTCCAGGCCATAGCGGCTCCGGACACATATTGGTGACAACCAAAGGAATCGATCCATCTCTCTTCGTTGGAGGACCTTTCCTCACAGGTCTTGTAGGATCATGGTTTGGTTTCCAGCGATCTCTACTGTGTAAAGAGGCATCCGCTATAGGGAGTAGCGCGAGCAGAAAACCCGCCACGAGTAACTTTCGTGGAGTCGAGGAAGCAGATTTCCGTGCTCGAGGCGATTTTGTAGAGCTCATTGTCGCTGTATGCATCCTTTCTTCCCGACACATACGCTGCGCTACCATATCTCCGTGTATCATTCAAGTTCGTGAGGGTGTAAAACAATCTTTAACATAAAAAGTAAAGACGGGATAGGAAAAATAAGGTTAAAAAGAAAACGGTCGGTGGCCACGTTCCTTGAGCTTGATATCGCAAACCAAGATTCGGCTCGCCAAGAGAGGAAGAAGTTCGATAAGTTTATCGTCCAACAAGACAGCGATACAGCCAGCAGTGGGGCAAAAGCGCAGAAAGGGTCCTTGTAAACCTAGATTCCTCCCAGCAAAGCAAATGTATTCAAAGGACTGCCCAACTACATCCAACATTCAGGAGACGACCTGCATCTCTATTGTGACGTAAGGTACTTCGCGAATAAAAATGGCGGGGTGTGAATGGATGGACGGTTGTTATCAAGGACCAGGGTAAGGGTCCGCGATCTTGATTTTTCGACACCAGACAATCCTGATTTCCAGCCCAGCCCTGCGTTGATCGTTGAGAAAGAGGAGAGACGCCGACTGATTTGAGGATGAGGATAATAAGTTGAGTTAAAAAAAGAAAGTAAAAATGTAATCAATCGACGACTTTTAAGGAAGAAGGAAAAGCGAGTGTGAAGGTGAGTTATCTAGCTATGAATGACTGACTGACTGAATGAAATGTTATATAAGGGGAAGAAGAGGTGGAGCGTATGAGTGAGTACAAGAACGAGGTTGGAGTAAGAATGAAAGAATATCCCATCCCATCATCGACAGCCAGCCAAACAAACAACCACAGTATAAATAAAGTATATTTGCTCTTGCCCCATAACTCAAAACCCAGGTACGCTCGTACGATGACGCAGAAAGGCAAGAGCTCGGCTAGTTTAACTCGCACGATTGGATATGCGTTCACGTTGAACTAAGGGTTTAACTTCGGGTGCTACCGCGAGCGTACCGAATGGAGGGGATAGACTGGAGCAACGAAGCGCTCCCGTCCGCAGGCGCTTGGTCTAAAGTAATTACATTAAGGGACTGTCCCGTCGAGACCCAATCGACGGCAATAGTAGCTTAACGATGCTTGATTAGATCCGGCATGTATAATAAATACAGTTGAGAAATAAATATAGAACAGCTCCACATATCACACATCTTTCACCAGACAGAAGAACCACACTCTCGGAAATCATATATCATTTTCTCCACACTCAAGCTACCCAATACTTTAAGATACCAACTTTCTTTCCCATTCCCTTTCCCTCTAAACTACGTACGTGCGGTATTGGTCCCCGATCCAATCATTAAAGTTGTTAAGAATCTTCCTGGCATACACATTGATCCATCAGTCCACCCATTCATTCCTCCCCATCACATCATCAACATCGTTATCATCACCGCTAAATTTCGTAATGATCCTGCCTATCTGTCCATCATCCATCCATCCATCCATCCATCCATTCCATGTGTCTATCCACAACCAGATCCTCGCCGAGCACTCTAACTGACAGCACACATCCTCACCTCACCCAGCCAAGTCTTCCCCTACGCTCTGCATCTCCAGCCCATCCCCTCATCACAAAACCCATCCCCAAAATAAATCCCATCTCCCCCTCCTCAAAAATCCTCTGAAACCCCATCCATCCATCCATCCCTCGTCTCCGGCGCCGTAATATTGTAGATATATTTTTCAACCCCCGAGAAAAGATCCGCTAAAATAACCAAAAATCAATCCCATCATCCAAATCGCCATCAACTTTAGAAATTTGATAGATGAAAAGCGATTATCTGAATCTGGACGTGCAACGACCCATAACTTCTCCCTGACAAACCAGCTCCGCGTTGAACTCCGATCCATCAAGAGTAAGGTAGATATCGAAGTACACACGGTAGAAAGTACCTTGTGGGGTGTCCATTCGCTCAAAGTCTTTTTCGAGATTCTTGCGAGAGAGATCGGATGTGAGGGTGACGACTTCCTTGACACCTAAGAAATGTGTTAGTAAACAAGTTCATGCAGAGAGGATAAATAAAGACTTACGAGGATCCTTGGTATATTCAGGGCAAACATCGTCATCACAAGCATACAAGATGTCCTCATACATCAGAGTAGCTCCCGGTGCAACTTGTCGGAAGAAAGAGACCTTCACCGGCTCGCCAATCTTGACTCTCTGTCCCTTCTGCACGAAGATTTGTCGAGTGAACTTGCAACGATCCTTACCGTCAAGAGAAGGCACACGGTAGGCTTCCGGATGGTGTCCCTCTTTGAACGGTTGCAGAGTTGCCATGAGGTAGTGACGACGAGCAACACGGGATGTGACGATTCTTTCCGAGATACCAGCAGTGACAGCACCCTTAACAATAGCTGCTACAGAGTCCATCGGTCGAACAACCTTCGCTTGGAATTGAGGTGGGACATGAAGCTTGATTTGTTGGAACAGATACTCCGAAGCACCGAACCCACCCACAACCAAAACATTCTGTAAAGTCCTGTTTTGTGCTTGGATAGCAATGATTTGGTTTCGGACCAACTCCAAGATCCTGTTAACAACTGGCTCGAAACATTGCAGAATTTCTTCATTCGTGAAAGTCATGTAACCTTCCTCAATGCCTGCTTCTGGGAACTCGGCCTCGATACCAACATCCACTGCCCATTTTTGGTTGTTGTTTCGGAAATCCGCCTTGATTCTGTTCTCGAAATCCATGATACATTTAGCGTAGACCTTTCCAGCAGTTTTTGATCCTTCTGGCAACTTCATCTTTCGGATCTTAGTTCGTAGAATGTTACTGAAATTTCGGTTCAGAGCTGTAGATCCGCAGGAGTCACCAGAACCGGCTGTACACTCGGAAACCGTGAAAGGTTGTTCTTCTTCAACTTCATAAGCAATCAAATCGACAGTTCCACCACCACAATCGACGATAAGGACAGCGTCATGTATTTTAAGGTTCAGCAGACCAGTCTTCGAACAAAACAGCGCTGCAGCTTCCGGTTCGGTAATCAACGTCAATCGGTTATCGTTTTCGTCGCGCAGGAATCCGGCTTGGATAGCAGCAGCTCTGGTCGCAGCCTTACCAGCATCGTTCCAAATAGCAGGTACTGTAAGATAGTACCGGATATCCCGCTCTTCTCTGGTGAAAACTTCGCCCAAAGTCTTTTGTAATTGATTGCGCATAGCCTGTCTGAGCTTAAAGAGGTAGTCGGCGGCAACATCGATTTCGGACTTTCCCGGGGGAAGCGGAGGAAGGTTAATAGGGTCGATATATGTGTTACCGGAAAGCATCAGTTGAAGCTTGAACCACTCTACCTTTTGCACACCTGGCTTTGGGTAACCAGTGGGCGCCAAGGCATCTGCGATATCAGGACCCCAACCAACGACTTTCTGGTATTGATCGTAGTAAAGAACGGTAGGAATCTAGTATAGTCAGTATCGTGTCAAATCAAAAGCTATCCTCTTTGAAAGTCGTACCTTCTGCTTTGTATATGATCCTGCGCCGGGCCATTCTGTAATAATATCTTCTTTAGCGCCAGTGTTGGTCGCGAAAGCGAAAGCTACACCGGAGAAAGTAGTTCCCTATCGGATATATTAGTCTTACAGATCAGATGGTTGATGAGGTTATCATGCGCTTACAAAGTCAATACCGACGATGAGCTGAGATTTGCTTTTCCCAGCCCCTTCAACCTCGACAGCATTGTGTCTGTTGCCATATTGTGCGCCCGGCGGACCTTGCATAGGAGCACCGCCGGCGCCGTACTGAGGAGGGAGATACTGCGGCGGGCCTGCAGGCGGCGGTGGTCCTCCCATGCCGCCTTGGTGAGGATGAGTTGGAGGATAGCCGCCGGTAGCAGTAGTATTAATCGGAGGTGGACCACCCATCATTTGTGTTGGAGGGGTTCGCGGAGTTCCTTGTGCCATAGGACTGGTCGTGCGAGGCGTATATTGATTTGTATAACTCGGCGGTCGTACGCCAGCACCACCTGGGTGATTCATAGGGAGACTGGCAGTAGATGAAGAAGCAGTTTGTGTTGGAGGAGAAGGTTGGCCGGCTAATTGAGAAAGTTGTGGCGAGGAAGAAGTGGGGTTTTGAGGGATCGTAGAGATATTGTTTGCACTCGATTTGCGTTTGGAACCGAACCCAAGGCTTTTGAAGCGGGCGTTCATAGAACTCATAAGGATCTAGGAAGGGTTATATGTTTAAGCGGGCAGCTTTTCTCTTTTAGAAAGGAAAAAAGGCAAAGGGAGGGGTGGGAAGTGAGGTGAGGTGAGAAGGCGTCGAAGGAATTGATGCGATGAACTCCCGTCGCCTGTCTTGTCAGCCAACCTATTGATTATCGCTAGCAAACTAGCGACCTGGGGCTGAGTTTCAATCGAGGTTCTCTGACCTGGTCCGAAGGATTTTGGGTGTAAAGGTGTTGTGACATGAAATCTGCAGGAACAAAAGTACCTAGGCAAAGAAAGTGGCTCTGTATTTTGGAAGTCGTGGTTTTTAGTATGTTGTCGACCGTAACGAGTTGGTCGCAGCAAAGCAGCTTAAAAACAAAGAGAACGCACTCCAGATAGACGATAGATCCGGTAAGTATTCCACGCGGAGTAGTTTTAGATTGCTGATGAATAATTATATGTGCGGATGGACGGTAGGTAAAATTGGGTCTCAAGGCTGATGGTCTGATAGAATAGAAGCAGTAACGTTAATATGGACGCTTTGCTTTGCTTTGCTTGGCTTGTGTTATGGTGGCTAGGTAGGGCAGATGGCAGGTGGCAGAGAGCAGATAGCAAGTAGTATGGGGAAAGAAGGTTTTGTATTTGCGTGATACGACTTGATATGATATGGGGTTGTAGAACAGTGGTGGTGTAGTAGCGGTAGATTGTCTGATTGATTAAAGAGCTTTGGCTACTGTGGGTGGAGTGTGGAGCGTGAAGCGTGGACCATGGACCATGGACCGTGGACCGTGGGCTAACAGTTGCGCGCAGTAGTTAGCGATAGTTAGTGAAAAGTAGAAAGCTTTCAAGGCTGGCGCAGGCTTTGTTCTCAGTCCAAATGTCCAAATGTTTGGGATTGTCTTGCCTATGCAGCGGCAGCGGGAGCTCTTTTACCGCCTATCATGAAAAAGATAACCCAATCTGGTGGGGGTAAAGGGGGCAACCACACAAAACAGTTGACTATTCGGTCAGTCCGAGATTGCAGATGAATTCGTATGGTGGTGTGGTACGGTCGCACAAATATTAGAGATCTTCTCGAACCCAAAGGATTTTTTTCATTCAGGAATGAACAGAGTATTCCAGAAGCATCTCCAAGTCGCAAATGTGTGTATGTCTCTGAACCAAGTGTGGATCATTCGGGGGGATGGGGAAGGGGGGGAGGGGATTTCTGAAGCAAGCAGCAAC
The DNA here is from genome assembly GCA_002946425.1 of Rutstroemia sp. NJR-2017a BBW. NCBI lineage: Eukaryota > Fungi > Ascomycota > Leotiomycetes > Helotiales > Rutstroemiaceae > Rutstroemia > Rutstroemia sp. NJR-2017a BBW. The sequence goes on from NJPT01000015.1 coordinate 168,616, forward strand.
AACATCCATCAGCAACAGCAACGCCAGTCAAAGACAGTAACTGATATTCCAAACCGACGAATGGGAAACCTATCCCGTTGTACTTTGTACAAACAAACGCCAACAACACCAGTGGATAGTGGCTTTATGGAGCAAAAAGGAAATAGTAAAATACTCAGCCTCAGTAACTGCATTTTCGCACTTAAGCATACCTACCTCTCAGAATCTACCTATGGAAGCACCAGGAGGCACAGCCCTAAAGTCCTTTCAAATTGGGCAACATCAGGCTCGGCTGTTTTGCATATTCTATAAAAAAAATCTGCCTTGTGGATAGCTTCCAAGACTTCAATTCCTTCCTGGACCTGGTTTTGAGTAGAAGTGGAAAAGCTGGAGCTTCACCGTTCATGTTTAATTCGATTCCTTGACCTGACGGGCCGGAAGCCTTCCCCCCTCCCCCAATCCGCGGATTTCTAATACTCTTACAGTCTACAGTAAAAGTACAAGTCCGTCGTTTTGCGTAACTTATCCTTGGCGCTGGACGATTTTTGATACAGCGTGGCCAGTTTACGAGACCCTTCTGGACCTCGTTTTGTTGGGTTTTCAGCCCCCAATCCCAAGCGCTGTTACCTCGACGCGATACGATTGGTCTGCTTGACCGCTCAGATCCACGGACCCTGGATGATTACACAAGACGAGAAGCTTTCTGAAGCATCAAGGGATGCATGGGATCTGAGGTTAAGTGCAAGCAAGAGTGGCCCGTTTGATTTCAAACCTTTGGCCGGTAGACGGTATGGAATCATCTTTCATGCGTTCCGGATCTCTTACCTCTGTGAGCTTTACGGTCGTGATACGAGCGAACGATATTGTAGTGTCCATACGAAGGAAAGTTATGGAATCGCCGACACGTGGAATCAGCACTATTTTATGAACGACAAATGAGAAATCAAGGATAATTAGCGGAGGAAGGATGACCTAATTTTTATATTACCATGTCGACCGGATGGCGATTTGGATAACCCATCAGGAACACCGAGTTAATTTTCCATGGTGATGCGCATCCAGCATTCTCTCCACCCCAGCCTTGTGATAGTACGATCTCGGTCGGTATCAAAAACCATCCATGTAGGCCAGCTCGCCAGGCCCAGCAAAGCATGAGAGTTCGGGAGCAGGACACGGCGCAGTTGACCCCGTCTTCGGTGTGTCTACGATGACCGTCTCGTCCCGGGAATCGCAGCAATCTCAGCAATCTGCTCTCAGACAACACTTCCGGATCCCCACCGTAGCAGCTTTTGACAACAAGCGTCTGGGGTTTACGAGGCGCAACTCTTGGCTTGGATGTGCGAAATGGCACTAGTTAGCTCCATTGCTTCGTGATGTCAGATCCGGAAGCAGAGAAGGAGGCATTCCCGCAGGTACAACCGCATCACAGGGACGGCTATTGAACTACATGCGGCAAGCTTGCGAGATGGGTGGTAAGTGGTGGGTGGTGACGGCTGAGGTAGGTAGTATTTTCTTCATATTTGTACTGTTATTAAATCCTGGGTGTGGATGATCTCTTGGCCTGTGTGGGTTCTTCACAACTCGTACGGACAAGCCATCATCCCCTCGGTATGCGTAGTGGTGTGACACGAACTGCGGGACGATCAATATATGTTCATGAGCCCGAGCGAGGTATATGGTGAAACGATAAGCAACAGATGAGGGGTCGTCTGAGAAAGAAGCATAGGTAAGCCTGCTTCAATTGAGTTGTAGAACTTGCTGGCAAGAACAAGAAGAGAAGGTTAGGTAGTGAGTGTAGTCAGCTGTCAACCCGCCTCGCCAACAGTCCACGATTCAAGCTTCTTGTATATCCTCACAATTCAACACTCCCCTGGTGCTTGTGAAAGCTCCTCAAAATGCCATGCTGTCCAGATCCGGGACAAGCCAAAGAGAGTTTTAAATGGAATCTGGGGAAACAACCCTCCGAAGGTGGAAACTGAAGAACCAATGATTGAGCACACACAGCAGAGCTTGGAGCTTTAACAAGTAACGTTTGATGAAAATGGATGCACGCTCCTTAACCACTTTTAATAGCATTGACTCAGTTACAGAGTGCAGTACGAAATACCATTATTCCCAGCCACCGCTGCACGCCAGGGCCAGCTTTTATTTTGCATTGGTATTGGGTCATAGGGCATGGATGATGGATGATGGATGTATTGACGAGTTGAGCTGTCCCCGCCAAAACTACAGTCGATGATGGCCATGGTCTCAGCCAGATAAGAACAAAAATGTAGAGAATCATATTTTCTTTTTTCCCCACAAACTCACCTCTCTGTATATATATCCGACCGAGAATGTGTATAAGTTTCCTCTTCAAACAAATCCAACTACTATCCTTCAATCCGAATGTGGTGGTAAATGTCCATGTCCATGTTACACCGCAGTCAAAATTGGAGAAGCTTCAACCGCAATTGTCAGCGCCACTTCCCTCGGATCCGACACCAACTGCAGCCACATCCACTGGCGTCGAAGGGGAATGCAAACCTAGTCAGGAGCAAGAAGAGCAGGACGAGGACGAGGACGAGGACGAAGACGAAGAACAAAAGCAAGAGCAGGGGCGAGAAATAGGACAACGACAAGTCGTGGAACAAAAAGGAGGAGATCGAGGGAAAAGTCTAATCTTGCGGAACGGATTTGCCTATGATAGCGAGGAGGAGGAGTCGGATTGAAAGGTGGCCGATGTAAACCGCATGGATCGGTCGGGAACAGCTGTTTGAGGAGGGGACATTTGGCCTTTACTTTGATGGAGTCTCGCTTTGGCTAACTTATTCTCAATTCTAAACTGTCGTCATCGCCCGCTTTCCGCCTGTGCACTTGACCACTTGACTTGGAACATTTTACCTGGCAAAACCCGGGTACAAACAATATAATATCAAAATCCCACCTTCACCAACCTCTCGACAGCAGACCACACCAGACCACACCAGACCACACCAGACGAATCAGGAATCACGAATCACGAAGCATATATAAAGAACACTAATCCGAGTACTTAATAGCAAAGGGTCGACTCTCTTCTTACCCTTCGACTGGGGAAACCGCGGGATAAGTTTCAAAAGCAAGCCAATAACTTAAATTCTCCAGAAAATCCTTAACTTTTCAATCTCGGAGTCCCCATCATTGACTAAATCCATTCCTCGTCTTCTCCATATATCCAATCCACAACCACTTTCGTCTCGAACACACGAGATACAAGGAAGAGGGAAGGGCAAAAGGCGCTTCTGTTTACGAGATCTACTTTCCACAAAGTATCTCCCCGAAGTAGTACATGCGATGCTGATGCTGATGCGGCTGCTATTGCGGTTGTAGAGTGCACTTAAGGTTACGACGTATTTCGTACTTGATTGCAATTCGCGCTCGACCTTCATCGAAACATCTGAAATTCTGAAATTCTGAATCGATTCGATTGCACGGGTCCGGACATATCCCCTCTCACGGCTAGACGCAGTCCATGCACCATTACAACATCTTTTCATCTTTTTCATGACCACCACCATCACCATCCCATACCATACACATACCACAGACCACACACCACAGACCATACACCACACACGAACACTCCCTGGTTCTTGACCGTATCGCGAGTGACCTGGATATATTAAAACGTTCATTGGATTCCTTTGAGCTCCTCCTTGTTCCCTTTTTCCCTTTGTTGCTTGATCCTGCCTGGGTAGCAGCGCGTTCCGCATAATACCGCAAAGACGGCCCTTTTTCTCAGACAGCCAGACCAAGCCAACGCAGAGCAACCAACCAACGTCCTTTTTTGACTCGGGAAGGTGGGGAAATTGGAAGCGAAATCCTGCCCCTCCAACTCCAACTTTCCCACGATTACACGGATAACTCGATTGCCATTCTTTGCTGCCCCGCCAAGTTGGCTGTTAACCTCCCCCATCTTAACCAAAATTACGTCCTCAATCAGCAAGGGCGCCCCGCCCGATCATTTCAATTCTTTGAAGAGAAATCCTTCAAATTCCTCAATCTCTTCTTCTACTTCAAAAACATCTATCTCTACTTCTATTCCGTCTTCTCCGACCACAATTGACAAACTCAACAACATCCCTTTGCCCTTCTTTAAATCTAACAAGCTCTCCCGTTCAAGCCCTATCAGCCTCGTACATTTAGCCTCTGCCACATTCTTAATTGTTATCTTGGTAAGATGATCACGAGTGCATCCAATTTTGCTTCAGTGGGCTGACTTTTCGAAAACTAGATTGCACAATTTCTATTCACTGACGAGCATACGTGGACTCCCTACTCGAGATCACCCCATCCATATTCCCCAACTTCATACTCGCCTCGAGCCAACATCTTAGATCAAGGCACCTGCGAATCACCACATCCTTTTCCTACCGAAGCGCCGATATCGAGACCACACAAGATGTCTTTGTTGGCAGAATCAAAGCGCGTAGCCGCTGAGTTCGAGTTTACGGATGACGATGTGCGCAAAAATGTCGAGGAGTTCATTGCGGAGATGAGTGCGTCTTTTCCCCTATGAGCATAATTGGAGCATCGAACTGACCTGCGAGCAGATGAGGGTTTGGCAAAGAATGCCACAAACATGAGTCAGATTCCTACATACGTCACTGGAGTCCCGAACGGAACAGAGAAGGTTAGAAATATGTGCCGCAGAATATTCCCAAGCATGGCTAACTAACTTATGTTAGGGACTTTACCTGGCTGTCGATCTTGGAGGAACCAATTTCCGAGTCTGCTCTATTCAATTGCACGGAGATACGACATTCAGTCTTACACAGTCGAAAGTTCCGATACCGCGCGAGTTGATGTTGGCTAAGACTGCGTCCGACCTCTTTTCATTCCTTGCGAAACAAATTGAGTTGTTCCTCAAGAAACATCATGAAGACCATTTCGACGCCCACATTAGACGACGACAGACGGTCAGCACTCCAGAAGGATACAGGGATGAGCACATCTTCAGACTTGGTTTCACATTCAGTTTCCCGGTTCACCAAATTGGTATCAACCGAGGAACCCTGATCAGATGGACCAAAGGTTTTGATATCCCTGATGCGGTAGGACAAGATGTTTGCGCATTGTTACAGAAGGAAATTGATAAACTCCGCCTACCCGTCAAGGTTGCTGCTCTCGTAAATGACACTGTCGGAACGCTGATGGCAAGATCATACACTTCTCCTGGAAAGACACAGACATTACTTGGAGCTATCTTTGGTACTGGAACCAACGGAGCCTATGTCGAGAAACTTGAAAGACTCACAAAAGATGTGGAGGGTGTGTTCGATAAGTCAAGTGGTGAAATGGTTGTTAACACCGAATGGGGCTCTTTCGATAACGGTCTGAAAGTGCTACCTAACACTATCTACGATCAGATTCTTGATAGAGATAGTGTTAATCCCGGCATTCAAATGTTCGAGAAGCGTGTCTCGGGTATGTTCTTGGGCGAGATTCTCCGCACGGTTTTGGTAGAGATGTTGAAGAGACCAAATGTTCATCTTTTCAGCGACCTCAACTCGGCCTCGAACGATTACTCCTCTACAACCACAATTGATGAGAAGGGACCACTCTTCAAACAATGGGCAGTCGATAGCTCCATCCTCTCCATTGCCGAAGCCGATAACAGCATCGGTCTCCGCGTTCTCCGTCAGGAAATTGAGAAATCTCTTGGTGTTTCCGCAGCTTCTCTAGAAGATGCTCAAACTGTCAAGGAAATCGCCCACGCCATCGGCAAACGTGCAGCCCGTCTCGCAGGTGTCGCCATCGGTGCCATCGTCCTCCAAACCGGCCGTCTCGAGGCCGTCGCTCCCCCCAAACCCAAATCCACCGCCGATATCATCGACGACGTCAAAGCTGGCAATCTCAGCGAAGCGGCTTCTGCCACGGCAAGCAAACTTGCGGATACAGCGGGCGTGGTCAATGAGGAGGATATTGTGGATATCGGAGTCGATGGCTCGTTGGTCGAATTCTACCCGGGCTTTGAGGAGTATGTGAGGGAGGCGCTGAGGACGATGGAGGGTATTGGGGCGGCGGGGGAGAGGAGAATTAGGATTGGTATTGCGAAGGATGGGAGTGGGGTGGGGGCGGCGCTGATTGCGTTGGTGGCGGCGAGGATGGAGAAGATGCAGACGCCGGATGATTATTTTAAGGATTTGAGGTCGAAGTATGGGGGTGTGGGGGGGAAGTAGATGGGATGGTATTATGCAGATATTCCCATGGTGGATGGATGGATAGATGGATAAAAGGGCTGGGAAAGCTAGCTTTATTGAGTGAGAATGGCGGTTGGTGGAACTTACTATTGGGAAAGGGATGGGGGTTGTGGCATGGATGGATCTGGATTTGGGTGGGCAGGTTGAATTGCTGGATGGATGGGTCGGGACTATCTTTTTCTTGTAGAAAGATATATTTGTGTATATTCGGGTTATGCTAACTCTTTTGAGAATGAATATAGTTATGAGTAAAGTAAATGTGTTGTTTTCTGTGTGTGTTGTGTCGTGTGCGTGTCGTATTTTTTCTCTCTTTCTCTGTCTCTATCTTTTATCTTTCTCTCTGCTTTATTTCATTCTTCGTCTTTTATTATATTTTCTTGTAACTCTATTATTCTCTTTCTCTTCTCTTCTCTCTATAAAGATGGGTAGAGAGACGGAGATGGGGAAGGCAGGTGTGGAGGGGAGATAGGTAAAATGTAGAGGAGAGTAGAGGATATTAGATTCATTCTTTTCCACCCTATCCTATTTAGATGTTGAGTGGGTGGGTTGGCTTTGTTAGGTTAATGTAATGTATAGTAGTACTGTTCCGGTCCTCCCTCATATATCACGTCGGCCGCGTCAAGGTAGCTCACTGCTGAAAGGACGGAGAGGGGAGAGGACTGTGGATTGGAGAGGGGAGAGGATTGTTGCGGATTTTATATGAAAGGGAAAAGAGCGGATTGATTACTCTTCATGGAGGAGGAAGGCGGGAACCTGGAGGGCGTGCGAGGGTTTAGTATGGCTAGTCTATATCATATATTGGTTGAGGGATAGGAAATCGGATGGGACTTGGATGGCGGTGTCGGTGTCGGTGTCGGTGTCGGTATCTGATATCTAGAGCCCGGAACAATCCACTCCAAGATCCTAGGACTGAATGGATGTACTGAACAGAACAGAACATCTTCCCTTCTAGCTAGGCAAGGCAAGGCAAGGCAAGGTGGATCGGGCCGGACGGATGTGGAGGTGGAGGATGAGAGGGAGGGAAGAGGGATGGACGGAAACGAAGATGCGGGTGCGGATGGAGATGGGGATCGCGTGTTTGAAGGAGGGAGGAGGTGAGGTGGAGGGAGGTTGGATGAATGATGCTATGGTGGAGGGGATGGGTATAGTCGTGGGGTTGCGGAGTGTGGAGAGGGGATGGGATGGATGGGAGTAGATGAAGGGGATGGTGTGTCTTTCGTTTGAATCAGTACAATTATTGAGTATTAGTAGTTGGGTAGTTAGCGGTCGATTGAGCTGCTTAGTTAGGAGTGTTGAGCTGGATTGGATGCAATCATTATATCTCCTGTCTCTATTCCGTTACTACTAGGCAAGGCGAATGCGGAGCAGTCTGGGAAAGCCGAGTTTTGGTATTTTCTGGAGTAGACTAAAGCAGAGAAGATGACAGGGACTACAATGCGGGAGGGGATCGCTTGATTAAGAGGGAAGCGAGATGAAGTGGAGCTAGGTTGGATGGTGCTGGAAGGGACAGTATGTTCGTAGATTTGGGTATTGAGAAAGAACATGATGATTATGGATGGAGTGTGTAGTTTGTCTTCGTTTGTGTTTGTCGTGGTGAGTCCATTGAGGCTGTAACACTGAATGGACCCTCCTTGACATTGTATTGACCGCGTAGATTGTACACTCGTCACCATGTCTTCCGTACACTCATCAACGTATGCATACCAAATCTAAACAGAGCAAGTCCATAAATCTCCCAACCAGGAATGGGCCGCCTGTCGTAGATAGAGGGTATGTTTTATCTTCAGTTGTATCTGTCTGTCATGGTAAGTAAGCCCATAGCAACTTAGACCCCTTAACATTAACCGCAAATCATACACTCGTCACCATTTCTTTCAACACTCATCACCATATCTTTCATACACTCATCACCATATGCATTCCAAATCCACATATTTGTACCGGTTTTGTCATTGAAAAAGCTATTCGATCAAGATCACGCAGAAAGCCCATATTTGCTCATCCATGCTTGACCCAAACCACTTTGAATGAATCTCATCCACTCATTTAATTCCATTCAATAACATCCCAATTCCAATTGCACCACAAACCCCCCAATCCGATCCTCACACTTAACGGCTAGTGTTCATTGGCTTTGGTGCCTTACCCTTCGCTCCTTGCTTGCTGACCTTGGGTTGAGCGGAAGCGTTGGTCTTGGCTTTCTTGGCCTTTTGTTGCTCGGCGCGGAGCTTCTTTGCGGAATCGATGGCAGCCCGACGCTCGGCGGTTCGGACTTCAGGTCTCTGGCTTCGGCGCTCCTTGATCACGTCGAGGGATGCTCCGACGATACCTCTTTGGGCCTTGACGGCACGACGGGTGCGCTTCTTGATGACTTCCTATATGGTGCGATATTGAATCAGTCTTCCATTTCCTCAACTCAATGCCAATGATATCATCATTTCCTCCATTCAGGGATGATATCCGCAAAGGGATTTCAAGCAGGGGTTCAATAATTCGTACCTCAGCAATACCCTTCTTGCGTTGTCTTCTGAATAGAACGGTCCATGCGATGCGACGGGGGTTCTTGCGTTGAAGGAAGAGGGACTCGGATTTACCGTTTTGGAAACGGAAGATCTTGCTGTCACCACGGACGTAGAGCTTTCCCTATAAATTGCCCAACACAATCAGCATATGTTTTTCAAAGAATCCCTCCAAGCAAAGTCCCAAAAACATCTCCTTCCAAGTTCATCGTGTTCCATCAATTCGATCTGCTGCGCCCTTGATTCCCACCATCGCCGGCAAGAATTAGGATTCAATTCGTACCTTTCCAGGGTAGATCTTTTGACCGGAGAAAGTGTCGTCGTAGGTACGCATTTTGACTAATCGCGTAGGTATCCGCCGATGAGGTTAGTTGGTCGAAATAGGTTGTTTCCTGCGAAAGTCGTGGGGCAGGAAAGTCGAGGTTGTCGTTGAAGTTCGATTCTCAGGCGTAGTAGTGGATTTCCGTGATGTCGCGAAATTTCGTTGTGGTGCGTGCTAAAATCTCGCTAATTTGGCCCTAAGCGATTGCTGCTGGAAGTTCAGCCTCATCGAGATGTCAACTGTAGGGAATGGATTCGTCATAGTGGATGAAGTGGAAATACGCCGATATGGATGGGTCAGCAGAGAATAGAGAGGGCAGATTGTATCTTCCCTGATGAATCATATCGTATGGATGTTGTGCTGCGCAAAAAACAACAGGAGGGAGATTCACACACAGTCACGTGATTGACCGCGACGTTCCCCTTCTGGCGCAAACCTCAGATGAGGAGATTTTCGGCATCATTTGAGAGAAGAAGAGAAGAAGAATCTTTAAACAAGTCATGTCTTCTGGGAGAGGTCCTGCTTTCGAGCCAGAGGCATTCTCCGCGGATACTGAGCGTACCCTGGAAGAGATTTCAGATCCTGCCAAGGGCAGTGAGTGGACGCCTTTACTCCATCATAAGTGCACTTTTCCCCCAGAGGTATTCTCACAGACTATGATGAACATGATTCGGAACCCCAACATCAATTCATCTCATCTCTTCCGTGCTGATATATCTTTGGAGCAATCATACGACGACGACTTCCAAAATGATGTCACAGTTCCTGCAAGAATCATACAGTTTCGAGGTTATACCTTACAGAAGGTTATGGTAAGAACTACGATTCCTAGGAATATGTTGAAAGATGAACCACTCGATCAGACATGTCTTTTCTACGAATCTGCAGGGCTTTCAGGAGAGATCAAGACGATGGTAGTATATCTTCCTCATGTCTCCTCACCCGACGAGGTCCCATTCTATCACCCTGCGGTACGTGGAATTGCTTTCCAACATTCCTTCCATCCAGAAACACAGTCAGGAACAATCTCAATTCAATATGCCTTCTTTGACGCCTTCCCTCGAACGGTGAAGCTCGAACGAACCGCTCAACATCTACTTGCCGCACTTTACAAACACGGCCAAGGCACCGCCGCAGGCTATGTTAAAAGAGTGCACCATGACACAATTATACCTCAAGCAACTGTACAAAATACATATGCACGTCTAAAAGCCAAGTATGCAAGAGAACTCATCGAGAATTGGGTCGAGGTAACGGATCCCGAAAAGCACGTTTTCGAGGATCTGAGTATCGCAGCCTTTCTCATCGAGCTCTGGGAGGAGATGTACAAAGAGAAGGTGTTCCCGGGGTATGTGGATATCGGCTGTGGGAATGGACTTCTGGTTCATATACTTTCGGAAGAAGGGTACAAGGGGTGGGGATTTGATGCTAGGAAGCGGAAGTCATGGGATGCGTTTGGAACGGGGACGAGAGAAAAGCTCAAGGAACTTGTTCTGATACCATCGATTCTATCCTCAGAACAGGAAGAGCATGTTGATGATGCTCAAGGAGGAACGCCGGGGATTCACGACGGAACGTTTCCTGGAGGAACCTTCATCATCTCCAACCACGCAGATGAGCTGACTCCCTGGACGCCTATCCTAGCAACCCTTTCCAAGTCTCCCTTCATCATGATCCCATGTTGCAGCCATGCACTCAGCGGAGCCAGATTCCGCGCTCCTCCGCCAAAAGACGCCGGCGCCTCATCTTCCGCTTATGCATCGCTGGTCTCATGGGTAGCAGAGCTGGCGAAACAATCTGGATGGGAGGTAGAGAAGGAGATGTTGCGGATACCTAGTACAAGGAATGCGGCACTGATTGGGAGAAGGAGAATCAAGGGCTTTGATGAGGTTGATGTGCAGCAGATTGTGCATGTGAATGGGGGCGCTGCGGGCTGGAAGGAGAATGCGATGAAGTTGGTTACTGGGAAAGAGAAGAACCATTGAGGGAGAACAGAAGTTCACAGGCTTCTTGAAGATTTGAAGCAATCTCGCATCGGCTCGCCATATTAGAGATGCAGTATCCGCCGAGAGCTAACTTGGCTGGGCACGAAGTCCCATCTTGCGCCATAGCAACGAGTCACTGTGATGGTGGCGTTGGCTCAGAACACAGAGGAGGAAGATACTAAGCAGGAAAATCAGAATTCTGAGACTCTTGGTCCAGGAACAGACTACATTCGTAGCACTTTCTACGTGGCGAACCCAGTCTTCAAGTCTTCACATAACGTAGCATATCAGTTCTTACAATTCACCGAAATTTCAAGGGCATGTATGATGTTTCTGTGCGATTGTGTTTTCATTAGATATCTTTAAGATGATACACTTCACAAAGAGATCGTATGGAGACTCTGCGTATACATTTGTACTACAGCCCAAGAAGGCGTATCTTATTACCCTCCTCCCCCTCCTCCTCCTCCTGCATCTACCGTCTTATCTTCACATTCAAAATGCCCGTGTCGTTCAATGATTATTTATTGTATAGTCAGGCTTTAAACCAGGGCCATTCGTCGAAGTAGTTGTTTGCTTTTGTGGGATTATTGGTTGATGATCGGAGAATCCTTCTTCGTTCGCTGTTGCGACGTCCGCTTCCTGTTCGAGAGGTCAGTTCTCCGTGAAGGTTGCTTGTAGCATCCTCCTCGCTGACGTTTTTGGCTGTTGAGATTGTCTGATCGTTTACGCATAGTATAGTAGGACGTTCGTTCTAGACGGATACGTTTCGTTGCCTTGATGATGTGACGGTGTGCTAGCATCTTGTCGTTTACTGGGAGCTTTATTTGAAGACCTAGATGGCATCGGATCGTTAATTATTTTTGTTTATTGTATTCGATTGAAGACATCCTTGTCTTATAGTCGGTCTTCGCACATTTCATAGATGTGATGGTTTTTGGTCCTCCTGATGTGCCCTGTAGTGAGGCTGCTGGGGAAGTTTTGCACTTTTTGCTTGATGAGGTTGTTGTTCTGTGGTATATAGTCGCGTTATTTTGTAATAGTATAGTCCCTCATCGGTGGAGGACATTTCGCCTTCTGGGGCGGGGTGGTTTTGCTGTGCATTGGTGACTTCCGTGACGAGGTCTTCTCGTACCTGGCCTGGGTGTAGCCTGGGTCTGTGGGAGGCATTTGCAAGGTTGCTAGAAACTTTGAATTAAGTGGCTCGAACCACTGCAGCCTATTCTGATTGAGACTAAGTGCTTGGTGGAGGTAGTCCTCCATTGCATGATCCATAGGCGTACATCTCCTCTTCCTTCAAAGGTGTCGGGTGTGCGTACCCTGGGCCGGTCTCACGACCCACCAGAGCTGGGTAGAAAAGACGATTCCTTTGCAGGCCAGAAGATGGGGATCATAGAGGCTCCGGGTCAAATCCATTCTGGTGATGTGATGAAGTTCTTCTCCACCGTAACCACGGTTGAGAAGTATTGAAAGGGTAGAGCGTGTTGTAAGACGGGGGTTAGAGGTCGCCACTTCGATAATTCAGTATGATTTGCGTCTGGAGCAGTGTCTTTGACATTCCTGCTTCGGCTGGTAGCGGGGTTGCGTGGTATCTCGCCCTCCTATGACTTGTGTGTACCCAAAAGTGACGCCGCTTCTAAGAAGTGACAATTGTGGTGTATATAGCTTGGCTGGCTACTTCACAACTTGGACTGCTGAGCTGTTGCCCGCAACGGCTTGATCTCTTCCTCCAGCTGCTGGTTTCTTTCCTTGAGCTGCCTCATCTCTTCCTCGCGCTGCTCCATCTCTTGTTCGCGCTTTTGCACCTCTTGTTCGCGCTGCTGAAACTCTTGCTCGCGCTTCTCGGCTGCTTGGGCAGCGTCATCTGCTCGTAGATGGAGTTTTTCTTGCATGGCCCTGAGGTGTCCCGCCCAGTCACAAAGCTCGTCCTTGGCCACCTTCTTAGTCAATTGTGCAATCTCAAGCGTGAGCTTCTCAATATCTTGCTCATGCTTCCTTATCAGTCCTTGAACAATGCTTTGATGAGCTTTGCCCCTGTCTCCGATTTCACCGTTGAGAACGATAATTTTCGCTTTCAACTGCTGAATTTCTCCCTGTGTCTTCTCCAACTCTTTGCACATGCGAGCCATCTCCCCCCGTAGCGCCGTGAAGGCCTGACCGTTGCGTCGAAGAGTCGACCGCATCTCCTGTACTGTGGACCTCTGCATAAGTACGTGGTGGTGGAGAGCGGGGTAGAATTGAGCAATCGCTCCCAATTGTTGCTCTATCAGAGCAGCGACCCAGACAGGCGGCTGTGTGTTGCCGAGGTTCTCAAGACCCTCCGGGAAGTAGTCGTCGACATGATCATCAGAAGAAGAATAAGCCGCACGGAGAGCATCGGTAACTGATTTGAAGAGGGCCTCTAACTCGCCATCCTCGGTATTTGTATCACGTTTCGAAAGCAGGTCAGAACTCTTTGCGGGAGCAGGACCTGGAGGGCTCTCTTGGCTCGAGCCCGAATTAACAATGGTAGCGTCATTGTCCGAATCGCTCCTGATACGTAGACCCGTACCATTGTCCCGACCGGTGTCGTTATTTTGGGTGGTGATATTGTCCGAGACGACACCCGGACTTTGGACGCCACCATTCTCCCGGACAGTATCAGCAATTTGAGTACTGCCATTACCCAAAAGGGTTACAGCAACGATAGTCTCCCCCTTGCTGGAATCAAGCTTGGTGCCTTGATTGACATCATTGTCCAAAATGGTATCAAGTAATGGGCCAGGGGCTGGGCCAACGGTGCTCAATGATTTGACACCGACGAGGGATGGAGACTGGCTATCGGCCAAAGTATTGGCGGCCAGGTCCAACTTGCTAGCTGGTGCAGCTGAAGACATGGAAACTTCGGCGTTGGCTGACATTTTGGAAGAGGAAGTAGACGGGTTGTTTGACGAGATGGTCTTGATTTGATGGGCGACGGGTTATTTTTTCAATGAATGCTTCGCTGGTAAGCTAAACGATGTTGGACGAAGAACTGATGCTGGATGAAGTAATTGATGCTGGATGAAGTAATTGATACCTGATCAGAATACCATGCCGGATGGGAGAAATAATGCTGGGAAAGGATATTGGATGCCAGTGAAGAAGAAGGGTATTTGTTAAGTGAAAGTTCGCTTGACGGAATTGGGTATCAAGTGATATGAGAATTGGAAAGACTAGTAATGCTTTTAGTGGATGAGTGGCTGAACATTTTGGGAAGAGGAGGAACGAAATGTGTTGGGAGGACCTCGACGTATATATGGAATTTCCATTCTCTTCCGTAACCGGACTCGCGAGTTTGGTACGGTTTAAACTTTTCCCGGGCCCTTACTTTTAGCATGTTTGGTTGGAACTGGAGCGTGATGCGAATTGGTCTTTAATAGCTTGCCTTATTTTCAATGCTATGGCTTGTTCTCACCGGCTGAATTTGTACGAAATTTTGAGGGACGTTCTGAGTTTATGCTGGGTTTTTGCAATGAAGCATTTCATCCATGTTCTGCTACAACCGAGTGGGAGTACTTCATAATGGGAAGGAAATCCTTAATTTCCTTCATCAAAATATCTCCATGTATTCTTCTTCCTTTTCCTCAACTTCGTGGATCCCTTCGAGTTTATACCCTTCTTCTCAGCGCGGACTTTTCACTTAGGGCAGTTCCTAGTATTCTAGCTTGTCTTTCTCACCACCTGGTTCTTGATAGGATAGTTCTTTAGCTTCGACATCCATTTTCCGTAGTCAATACCTTGTTGGGGAAGTTGCTCATAGAATAGGCGTTTATCTCATTCAGTACATCATCGATCGCCTTCCCTGACTGCTTCAGGGCTTCCTAGAGACGAGAGACATCCAACCCAAAGTCGCATGGGAACTAGAATGTATGAGAATGGACTATGAGGAACTTGAACGTCTCATACTCTCGTAGCTTCTCATCTTTGTTAGGTTGTGAAGTACGTTGCTCGCATAACTAGGATATATGGTCCTCTCTTGCGCAATCACGCACTTGCAAAGAAAACTTAGAAACACGCATGATGATCCAAATAAAGCTACCTAGCCTTCGGACTTAGTAGTAGAGGATATACTCCATGATCGCATAAATAGTTTCATCCAGATAACTTTCGATATACATACCCGAGTACAAGCCAACTAAGGACAAGCCAGCACGCTCTTTCGACCACAGCATCCTATGAGCTCACCCTCTGATTGGGCAGTATGTAGCTCAAGACGACCTGCATCACACCTCTCCACAACCCTCCAAACCCCAATCTCCTTACCCTAATCTCCACTTCAAGCTTCATTTTGAGCCTCATCCTAAGCGTAAACTCTAAACCAAACCACGTTGAGTCTAGGCATGATGATCTGGAGCTAACACCACCTTTTCGATTCTGAGTCAGAGGATAAGTATGGTACGAGCTAGCTAGAATGAAGTGATATATTCGTATGCTAGTGGAAAGAGACTTTGATATATATGCAGGTAGCTGGATGATATAGTGCTAGCACTAGGAACTCAGAACTAAGTATATTGATACGGTCTTGCGATGGAAATAGTTGGAGTCGACGAGACTGTAGAATCACTTTAAGCGTTATGGAGATGGCGCAATTGTGATCTAAATTTGCACCAGAAAATAGTTTACCATGCCTTCGATGTCTTGCCTTGGTGAGGCTTGCTGTATTTTCAGTTTAATATTCGTTTGTATAAGTCACCTGCAGTACTCGGATTCTCTCCGTACTAAGGAGCGCATATGACTTATTCTGGTAGAGATATTATTGAAAATCATTAAAAAGATTTAAATGGAGATATTAGGAGATTGCTCTATGATGTCAGTCAGACTGCAACAGAGCAAGATTCCGAAGCGGAGCAACTTGGATATCGAACTGTGCAGATTGTGTGCGGCGTTATATTAGGATAAGTTGGAACGCACTCTACGCACCAATCACTTGATATATGGATGATGATCACGTGACTAGAATTCTGTTTGTCGGAGAAGAGCCAGAATTGGTCCTTGAAGCTCGAGGCTAGATGGAAAATAGACATCGCTTGTGAAGTGAAATTCATGAGGAAGAACTCGATACGTAGAAATGATTTTTGTACAGGTGAGTAACCCTACGACTACCTGAAATATTGCTCTCATGCAGCGAGACGCCGTAATATAGCTCGAAAGGAGAGCATGCTAGCCCCCAAATCCATGCCGTTCCGGTCCTCATGTAAATCATCCCAGCCCGAATTATCTCTTTATATGAGAAATTTATTCGACTTTATCTTCAAAGTTCTCTCCCTCGACCAAATCGGGAATGTCATCATCATCTTCGTCGTCCTTCTTGTCTTCACCACCTTCTGCCTTTTGCATCGATTGGTAGCTCTCGGCAAGTTTTCGGAGGGAGGCGAGGGAGTCTGGGCCAAGTTGGTTAAGAATACCGGGAACAAGCTCGGTGAGCTCCTTGTCTTCGCCGTTTCCGTAGATGGCGAAAGTGTTGGATGGGACGGCGGCGTGAACTGTAGTTGAAAGTTAGAAGAATGATCCTAACTATGGTGCTGTGTGTAGAATCGCTATACCTTTTGGTGCAGCGAAGTGGATGACGTTTCCGTCAGACTTGAACATGTTCACTTCCTCAATAGCTTGGATAGGTTGAACGTTCAGCTTCTTCAGGGCGGTTTGCAGCTTCTTGTCGTCCATTCCAGTGCTCTTGTGAACATTCTTGACCTTTCTTCTTGGTGTACCCTTTCCACTATTGATTTTGTCAGCACATCTATGCTACCCCGCTATGCGCGCAATTCGGTTTGCGTTGTTTGTAGTCTAGCCGTCGTGGTCGTGATCGCAGATTCAGAGGTAAATGATAAATTGTCAACGTACCCTGAGAGAATGTTAGCTGATTGATACTGTGTGCAACAAAAGAAGAAATAGCCCAAGAAACGGAGAGTTGAATGAACAGTAGGGCATAGCTCCAGATTGTATCCACGGCCTCCGACAATTCCATTTCCAGATATCCTTAAATAGATCCAAACGTACCAGTTCGCATGCCACCTCGCGCCTGCATTCTCTTCAACTTTTCCATATCCATGTTTGCGTAGTAAGACCTTCGTCGGAGAGTGAGGGGTGAGGTACAGAAGGTGAGGATTTGGAAATGGTCCTAAATCAATGCGAAATGTCAGATTTGAAGCTCATCGCCATATTTTCCCCCGTATACTCTCGCAGAATTTTGCAATAAGACCGTGAAATAGACATACCGAAGTAAAGTTGAATCTGTTCCTATGGAGTCAATCTCGTCGTGGTGGGTGATTGAAGGATCTCGTCGCTCTTTGTGGGCGCCAAGAAATCCAATTTTAACCGAGAAACTTTTGTGGGGAAATTTACAACACCAACGACAATCCGCGAACCCCAAACATATCGAACGAGGGGTAATCCGCACTTACGATCATCAACCTGCAAAATGAAGCAACTCAGGAAGACTGCAGGGAGTTGGTGAAGGGTTCTTGTTCTACTTTTCGTATATACCGACCGTCGTCGCTAGTGCGTACAGTACGGACCTACAACTTGCCCTCATCATCCGCAAGGAACTGTGCCGGAGCAGTCACAACGTGGAGGTCGAGACTTACCGCATATGTACTGCCGTCAGGAAGGGGCTCTAAAGAAGATTATCTTCTCACCGGAGCACTCAAGGACGTTATTGCCTTGGTTGAGATACTTGAGCTGGGGATGCTGTTGCTTGATCCAGGGCTCTTGCACCGCCCTCCGACAGCATGTGAAGCCTCTCCGCGCGTTGAGTAACCAGTTATTCCTGTTGTATTTTGGATTGGAATACTTTAGAGTATGGAAAATGCCCTTTTACTATTAGCTTATGCTCAGGCTCAGACTCGTGGCAGCAATGGTAATCTAGAAGTTGGGACATCACAACTCTCACATATCAAGTGCTTCTTGGACCGAATTCTTTGTCCGGAGTATAAAAAGTCGCACTGCGCATACTACTTTCCTTTCTCGCCCACCTTTTCCTGCTTCCAAATTATGGACCAGCAATAGTGAGGCTGAGTGTAACTGTGGCTCTTAGTCCTAGCGGCCGTGTCTACGTTTGCCTATTCTTCTCAGCATGGTATTTCAATCTTTACCCGGCGACTCGAAATGGCTGTGACTGCATCTCAGAATGAGTTTCATTGTGTATGCTAGCAGTGGGTAGCAGTATTTCCGCGGGGGCGCCGATGGTCTGCGTAATACATCGTAAGACCGAGAACTTGGCCACCTACAAGGGGGTAGACATGCTGCGCAACTGGCACTAGATGCTTAGAATAGGTTTACGCTCTTATGCCGAAGTGTGGTATACCAACTTGTCTCTGATCTGGATATTTAAGACGGATTGCAGTAGACTGATCACTTCACCACAAGAAAACATTACACATCTCTCAACCAGTTCATATTTGACACCAGCCTTGAAACCAACCGCAATCAGCACACGTTCGAACACATCACATCCCCAATTCCTTTCAACACTTCCAGTATCTACCATGTCTACCGGACAGGAAAAGAAGGGAAGAAGAAGGTCCATTTCGTGAAGAGCAAGGAGTCTTTCGAGTCTAATCTATCAAACGCGAGTAACCCGGAGGATCCAAAGTTTCAAGGAACCAAGAATGCTGGCAAAGCTATTCAGCATGCGTCAGGAACCAGTGACAAAAAAGCCTCGAAGAAAAGTCCACAGGGGAAAACTTCTTAGGCTGGCCGGAGGCAGATATTGGGAGATGATAAACAGTTTCCTAGGGAATGTGAGAGATGGAATAGGATAGTGCAAGTGGCTTTGTCGGTTAAGCTGTTGTGTCGAAGACTACTGTGTCCTGCGCTGATTGAGTCATGTATTATTGCTTTTGCGCATTGGGGACTGGCGCTTGGGTATTCAATGCTATATCGCAACGACAATCATTTCGTTTAAAGCTATAAAGTTTCATAAATTTTGATTCCTAGTTTATCTACAAGTGATCTTCTCCAAGGTGTTGAAGACAGGTTGTCGGCCCTACACAATTCTCTTCTTTCAATACGACTAACACGAGGAAGGTGTAAATACCAAGCTCACGGATTGTGGATACATCAGTCAACCTCTTGTGGTGATGCAAAGATTTCTATGCAAGTTACCGGGAGTTTTTCAGCCTGGTCAGTATCGCTAGCGATCATTGATCTTCGTGCTCCGCCTATGCTGGAGAAACAGACATGATTTTCATATTTCTTGAACACCTATCATCATTAGTAGCTGTTTTGGCCTTCAGCTTCGGTGGATAGTCGGGCAGTTCTGGTCCTCCTTCATCGTTTCTACTTTCCGGGTAGCATGAAGGATAGTGAACGCAGCAGTTACGTCTTTAAATGAACGGTTCTTGATATTTAACTTCCAAAGTTACACTTATAGCTTGCAAGGCATGGGAGACAATGTTTTCACGAAAGAAAAGTTCCAGACTCCGTTGGTTTCTGCCTGTTGTTGGCCGTCACCTTAACCTCTGCGGACCGACAGAGATGAATGCATGACGAGTAGTGGTGGTGGAAACAAACCTACAGATTCCAAGAAAATGGTCGACGAGTAAATAAAATTTGGACTCGCGCGCTACGGCTGGTAATTTGGTCTGAAAGTTTATGGTGAGGTTACAGTTTCTACTCGTAAGTTTCTGTTTGAGGTGGGTTGGTGCAGTGTTGGGTTACGGCGTCTTTTTGGATTACAGCCAACCACTCTCAAGTATTTCCCCAAGATAGAAGGACATGTCATTTCATGTCGCTTGCTATTCGTATATTCTACTGGTACCCTTCTTCTCTTGAATGAAATGTTCACCACGTCTGGTGCCGGACCTGAACATTCCTAATACAAATGTCTGTGTACCTTTCTCAATCCCAAGGTGGCTTCTACCTTATTCGTGTTCTTTATCACCGGCAATTACCATACCAAGTAGGATAATTGTTGTCTATCAATCGTTGTACATCTTGAATGGGTCTTCTCACAGGCGCGGTCTGTTACAGCATATCTCACCCACTAGCCGATCTAGCGGAACTAGAGCAAGGCAGCCGTCCACGATATGTTCCAACCTTTCAATACAGAGTTTTCGTTGACCCTGTAATATTTACAAAATTGTTGTTGACAGTGCGATCTTTGAAAGGTATGTAAGAATCGTTATATTTACCTTCATGGTCAAACAAACAAAAGTTGATTCCATTCACATTCTTCATACTAAGGTCATCATTTATATCTTCAATTCATAGATAAAATTTCCAGATCAGAATTTGCATCATGTCACAAGTATCTGTAAGACCAAGTGCTCGCGGCGCTGACTCGGAGAGGGACCAGCGTAGAACAAACAAGCCTGTTGACAGGTCTCACTCCCGCTCTACCAGGCGAAGAAGCTCTAAAAAGCCGCACGTAACAACTCCGGGCAGTCCTTCTTCCGTGAGCTCAGACTGTGACTCTCAATACAACTTCAATGTCGGCCTTGTAGTGGAAGAGATTATTGGGGAAGATCTCGACCAGAGAACGCTTAAAAGGAAGATCAAAAATACAACTAGAGGACCACACGGGAGCAACGCAGTCTCGAATATAAGAGCTGCCAGACCTCCACTAATTAACAGTTCGGGGTATATTTGGAATCAGTGATAGGAGTAGTGTACGGCCGTATTACGGTGGCTGATATCGGCCTTCTAATACATACGTACATACATATTATCAGATTTGATACCACTGGGGATATACTAGAATACCGGAATTTAGGATGGAATGTAGGATAATTGCCTAAGGACTTACAGATTCGCTTCACAATTACCTAGTTAGGAAGTTCAAATTCCTGGAAGGTCTGGAATGTATTACATTCCAGTATATTAGTATACAGCCAGTATTAGTGATATCGAATCTAATACGTATCACCAGGAATATATCCTCAATAATCCATATATATCACTATAGTGGGGCGTATACAAAATACTGAAAATACTAGTCCCATCACTGTTTGGAATCCTCCAGATGCAGAGTTACTCGAAGCTCATGCAGCAAAAGCTAAGGTCAGCAACACAGCTAAAAAGCCATCAACTTCGAAGCAGTCAGCTACAGAACCGTCAGTTACAAATCCGTCAGCTTCCAGAGTACTAGCTTCGATTTCATCAGCTAGGAACTCATCAAGCAAAAAGCCATCAGCTCCAGCTGCAAGTGCGTCGGGAACAAGCCGGAAGGAATCGAAGGGCCCTTTGGCAGTCCTGAAGAATGGCAAGAACAGGCGATACTTGGAGAAAGGTGCTCGAGAAGGAGCGGAGTTTATACCACAGGCCATGGCTGGAACGAAATAGCCATCATCTAAGCAAAGTGGAGTCTGAATATGAGTACAAGGTAGTGAATGGCTCGATGAGTGGATTATAAGTAGGTTGCTGAAGGTATGGTAGGTTGCTGCTGCCAGGTTGGTGTGAGATCTACACTCTTGTTATCATTCATGAATCCTAAAATTTTAGCGCTCTTTAAATTAATGAAAAGTATCCGTCTGCTAAACACTATACTTCACATATTTTCGAGCTCCAGAGACACAGAAGTGCATAGACTCGCTCATTCGCTTGTACCCCTTTTCAACCCCCCACCTCCTTCCTAACCTCAACTTTCTCTCTCCTCTCTCCATCCCTTCAATCATCCTGGCCAAACACGAGCTATTTGATGGTGATATTCTCCTCATTTCCACTTTTCGCTTACTGATAGCTCCTAAAACTCCAAATCACTTTAATTCCAACCAACTCTACTCCCGGGTCTTAATATTCTACTACTGTAGTGAGAGAAAGAAAGATTCCATTTTCCTCCACACACCAGCCGCATCTAGCCCGAATCTTCTCAACACACTCCACCATCGACCTCCTCCGCGGCAACATCCCACTTCCAACCCCGAAAAATCATAATGCGCCAGAATTCGGTCACGTGCATATCATATGACTTCTTCATAATCATCCATTGGACAAATGCATCACCCGAGTAAAGTAAAGACTCAATTTTCCATCGTAAGCTTGTTCTTTATTTTTATATTCGGACGTCTTGTGCGAATTCACAATTCAAGCATCTTTCCAGCCCGGCTCTCTCGCATTCGCGTCATTTCCTTTTCGGGACGTATATCTGCATGAAATGACGTTCTAGCGTTAAATTTTATGGGGGAATCGATATTAGATTTCTAAGCTGAAGGGAGCGAACGAACCCCGCTTTCAGATGGGAGGGGATGGATATATGTTGTAGTACATTCTCTGCAATCTTTGTGCGACAACTGCTTAAACTACTTGCTCATATAATCACTGACCAGTTAGTCTAATATTTATCAATCCCTTCCTTTCCGAATTATTCTATTCTATACTCTTCCAAATCCACCAAAGAGATTAATCAAATCCCCAAAAGTTTTAAAATGCCAACCCCAACCCCAAACATCTACCACGCCCTCCCCACCTACCCCTCCGAGTCCACCCCCCACCGCCGCACCGCAATCGTCACCGGCGCCTCAGGTATCTCAGGCCAATACATGCTACGGCATCTAGCCAGCTACCCTGAGCGCTGGGAGAAAGTATGGGCGCTTTCGAGGGGGCGGCCGGGGGTGCTGGATAGTTTGCAAGGAAAGGAGGGGAAAGTCAGTATCGAGCATGTGGCTGTAGATTTCTTGGCTGGGAAGGAAGACATTGCGAAGGTGTTGAGGGAGAAAGGGGTTAGCGCGGATACGGTGTTCTTTTTTGCGTATATGGAGGTTAAGGGGGAGGGGGAGGAGGATGAGGGGATGTGGGGGGCGCAGGGGAAGATGTTGGAGGTTAATGGTATGTTTGGTGGTTTCTTTATTTGGGGGGAGGTTTGATGGGATTTGTGTTGTGGTGTTTTTGTCGATTTTCCCGTTTTATGTTTCGTTTTTGAAAACAAGAACGGGAGTGGACAAAGGAAGAAGAGGAAGAGGAAATGAAAGACCAACGTGCTGACTATCCTAATTCCCAATCTCGTAGGCAAAATGCTTAAAGACTTCATTCTCGCAATGGAGGATCGTCCATTTGAGAGGATTGTCTTGCAGACTGGTGCGAAGGTACATCCGTCCTTCTACCCTTCCTCTATCAATCAATCTATCCATCCACAAGAGTCATCTAATTAACTGCCCCAGAACTACGGCCTTCATCTCGGACCCGGCCTTCTCCCCTGTCAAGAAGACGACCCACGTGTTTTGACCATCCCGAATTTCTACTATGCGTAAGTCCATCTATCTATCTGCACATGAAGGCATACGTATTATGGTGGAAGCTTTCGATGTGGTGGGCATTGCATACTTCCCCGTACTAACGACTAACAACTTCACTTACTACAGACAAGAAGACATCCTCAGCGAACTCGCGCCAAAACAAAACTTCACCTACTCCATCACCCGTCCCTCGCATATCCTAGGAGCAGCCAAGGGGAATTATATGAATCTAGCGTGAGCTATACTGTGCTCTGATCTCAGTCATACACCCACATGCATCTAGTACTAATCTTGTTTATATTATAGAATCGCGCTAGGATTGTACTTTGTAGTGCAGAAGGAACTTGGAGAGCCGGCTATATTTCCTGGTCAGTTTCTCCTCACTGATGAATAGTTCACTTGGCTGTCTTGTTTTCGATGAATGAATGAATGAATAGACGAATAACCGAATCAACAGGAACCGAACACAAATACCACTCTTTCGAGACCTTTTCTGGCGCAGCTCTCAATAGCCATCTTGCTGAATTCTGTGCTCTAACACCAGAATGCGCTGGTGAAGTAAGTTCCCCCACCCCATACATTCCTTATTTCCCAAACCTAACACCTCCCCTTATCAGGCATTCAACGCCCTCAACGGCGACACCACAACCTGGGCGCGCATCTACCCCGCCCTCGCCACCTACTGGTCGGCCACCATCCCCCCTCTCTCAACACACTTCAGCGACCCCTCCCCACGCCCCTTCACCCTCGTCCTCGACACCCCCGCGCCCTATCCCTCGCACCTAAAATCCGAACTCCAGCTCCGCAATAGTCTGCAAGCATGGGCTGCGGAGGAAAAAGTCGTGAAGGCGTGGGAGCGGATTGCGCAGCGAGAAGGGTTGGATGTGGAGGTTTTTGCTAAGGCGAGTTGGGGGTTTGCGGATGCGGTGCTGGCGTTGGGGTGGGGGGTGGTTTTGGGGGGGAATAAGGTATGTTGGGGTTTCTTTGGTTTTGTGTTTGGAGTGCTGGTGGGAAGAAGAGAACGAGGACGGAGAAGAGGCAGATGAGCTTGTACTTGCTGATGGGAAGAAATACACGGAATAGACTCACTGATACTAACTCATATTTTTCACAGTTACGCAAATTTGGCTTCCATGCCACAGTTGATTCGTACGATGATTGGGTGAGAGTCTGGGAGGAAGCGCAGGAGTTGGGGTTTTTGCCTAAGGTTGGCTCTAGCTCGAAGTGAAGTTGGGATGGCTTTCGTCTGATGTACTTGGGTTATGTATTGGTGTGTGAGGAAGTTGATGGTAAGGACCGGCGAGGGGAGGGGAGGTTTGGTTTTCGTAGTTTGGGACGGTTGATCACGGTGTGTATGTAGTTGTGAAAAGTGATTTAGTGGTAGAGATCGCGTTCATGAATATTCCGTTCCATTTCATTCTTTCTCTATAGATCTAGTTCCGCACCTCCTTTTATGTAATGGGGATTCGAATTAAGTATGAAGCTCTAAATACTTAGCAAATACATCCGATATACAGACCTTCATTCTTACCTTAGATCCCGCTAGATCTTGGGATCCGTCACATAATATCTATACGGTTATACTCTGACTATCCAGTCATTGAGCCCAACCTCCCCAGGTCAAGCAGTATCTTCGCAACACCTAGTCACGCGCTCAAGGTATAGATATACCAGCAAGGACCTCAACCCATCCGAAAGGCGAGGTACTAGATCCAAAAGAACATCCACAATAACACCACCCAGCCATTCATCCAGTCTTCAACCCAAGCACTGCCCCCCCTCCACCCCATAAAAATAATCCACCCCCCTCCAAAAAGCCGCAAAATGCAGCATCAACCCCACCACCACCCCCACATGAAATATCTGATGCGACTGACCCCAAATATCAAAACCTCCCGGTCTCCACGCCTCTGTAACTCGTAGCTACGAAATATATATATCAGCTACCCACCCTCCACTTCCCAATTCCGAAAAACTCACCGCATAAATCGTCACAGAACACAAATAAATAACAATCGCAGCGGCATACAACGAAGCCCCATACTCTGCATCCGCGCGCGCCCACCCGATTTGGAAGATCTTGATAATGATCGGGTAGAATGCGGATGATGCGAGGAGGGAGAAGATGATGCCGCGGAGGGGGCGCATTTTAGGGGCTTGGAAGGTTTGGGAGAAGAGAGCGAGGAGGGCGGCGAGGGAGAGGAGGGTGAGGTTGAGCTTGATGAGGGGGTTAGTTTACTTTGATGTCTATAGAGAGAGAGAGAAAATAACACGCACAGCAATCCACATAACTTTCACCCTCCTCTCCGCACACGGAAAAGTATACCACACCCCCGGCGGAAAACACCCCGCAATAACAGTCAAAATACCCATGAAATCCAACTTTAGACAAAAAAGATGCGTTGTGTGGGAATGGTTTGAGAAAAGATGATACGCAGTCGAAAGCAGGAAACAGATAATCCCTCCTGCAAAGAACAGGGAAAAGATAACCGCGTCATCGGATCCGGTAGCTGGATACGATTTATTTGCGTATTCCTTCCACCATAACCCTGATATGACCATGAATACAGCGGCGAAGAAATGAGTGTAGATGTTTCCGGATTCGTTGTGCACGTATGCTAGACTTTGAAGACATTCGAGGTAGGAGTTTGACTGGGGGCGCCAGCCGGAATGGATATGTTCGTTATCTTTGGCCCATTCCGGTAAATCGTCGAAGAGGAGGAGAGCTTCCGTCTTAGCTTTCTGGAGGAGAGTCGAGCTATCAGAGATGTCGGGATTAGGGTCCGTGCTGTCAGGCGGGGGTGATCCTCTTCGTCTTATCTGGGATTCCATACCGGGCAGGGCGGTGTTTCGCTAGTTGACTTTGGGCAAGGGGTTGGAAGGGTGGGGGGTGGAAGAAAAAGCGCAGAGGAGAGAATGTGGGAAAAAAGAAGAAAAGCACAATCGGCTTTATAAGAATACCTAGCCAGGTTGTATACCCACTTACAAAATTATAAAATCTCTTGTTCCCATTCCCCG
The DNA here is from genome assembly GCA_002946425.1 of Rutstroemia sp. NJR-2017a BBW. NCBI lineage: Eukaryota > Fungi > Ascomycota > Leotiomycetes > Helotiales > Rutstroemiaceae > Rutstroemia > Rutstroemia sp. NJR-2017a BBW. Next base: position 194,854 of record NJPT01000015.1, read on the forward strand.
ATAAGACTCCTCCTACGAAGGAACATTAAAGACACACCCACCCTTCCTAACGCCCTAACCCCACTATCGTTAGCGAAGCGCGCGGCTTGGGTGACTATAACTGCAACTGTTCTCGTAGCTGACTTGTACGAGCAAATTTTTCACGATTCATAGTGACAGGTGATTGTGGTGACGCTCCTCGCCTATGTCGGCTATGTAATGTCACAGCATGCCCCCTACCCACCTACCCCCTACCCCACTGGCCCTGCCTAGTACCTACCGAGCGAGCACTCGCGCGATTGATTGCTACACTCACGCCTGAGAAGTTGCCTGCGTTGCTAGAAGATCGCATTGAGATGATCTCAAACTCCCTTTCACTTCAAACTTACCCACCTCTAAAATTTTCACATTCATTCTCACATCCACTCACATTCAGCATCACCCTCACAATTCACCCAACCCAACCCAACACACAAAATATTTAAATAATCAATTCATCATTTATCATTTAATCTCTCCTCTCCCCTCTATCCCCCCCATCTCGACTTCGAAACATTCAGGGGGTAAATCCATACCTAGACCTAGCTAGATACGCGAACCATTCGACAAGCATCAAAATGGTTATATAGAGGTAGAGTTGTGTTGTGTTTGTGTTGAGTTATCTTCTTTATACCCCCATTCCCACTCCATCCTTTACCATGTTCTTCGAATCACTTGATTCAATTCTCGCGTCCCCCAACTCGACTCTGCCCCTATCCATCTTTATCTATCCTCAATCCATCCCTTGTATGAATTTCCCAAATTCTTTTATCACCACCATGAACAAAGGACCCAAATCGGTCGATCATTGTCATAGTATTACATGTAATTTCCATCCATCCATTCCATCTACTTCCATCCATTCCTGCCCCATCGAGTCCATACCCCAAGTCATCCGCCCACGCCCGATTCATCTCTCGTATGTCGTTCATTGAGGTCCTCCTAAATATTCATTCCATCCATCCATCCTTCCTCACAGTACAAGACTTTTCGGTGAAAAACAATTGATCCATCCATCCATCCATTCATTCATTCATCACGTTCGATCCTTCTGCTCTTCCCATCATCTCTCATCAGAGAAAGCCAACCCGAAACATGCGCGTGCTCTCTTTCGCTAAAGCAGCAAAACAATAAAAACCGATAGAAGAGGAAAGTAGACAAATCCGTGGTGATGGTGTAACTAGGGGTATTGGTGCAAGTGATGGGAATAAAGGGCTGTTTGTACAAAGTGCTGGTGCTAGTGCTATAGGTGCTTTGGTGCTGTTGGTGCTGCGCAAAAGGGGAAACAGGAGATGACCAAAAAACTTCCTCTCGAACCCATATGGTAGGTCGCCGCCGTTGGATAGTAAATGTAAATGGATTGGTGTTAAACAAGGACTTTCCATTACGGGGAATCGAAGATAGAAGATTGAAGGATATTAGAACAAACAAATGGGATGATAATAGGTCGAGGACAGGACCCCTCTTTTGGATGACCTGCGAAAAAGGTGAAATCATGAAAGAAAGAATAAAATTGACAAGTCCCCAATTGTGAGTTTATCTGGGGGGGATGCGCCAGACCGGGAAACGAACATTAAAGGGCTGTATTCATCGTGGACGCGTACTGATCGTGAAACCTAAATCCGATCAAGTTTGTTGGACGCTTTGGCTACCACCGATTTGACGCTTGACTTGTTCCCGAGCCCAGCGTGCGGTGTCAATAGTTCTCTGTTGCCACTCCCGGCTTGACTTGGTCTCCTTGATCATAGCCATGAGCCATTCAGTGCGGTAATATGGAGCGTATTCGCCAGTAGGGAAACAATCCGCAAGATCACTAGACTTGATTAGCATGTATCCAATATTACAAGTGAGATGAAACCTACCCAATGACACCCATAGATGAACGCATGAGGGCATCACTTCGGTTCTGGTCGAGCCAGATGGTGTTGAGAAGATTGAAGATAGAGTCGACGTATGGTCGTAGGAGATCGGCTGCATCATGTTAGCACGAGTCATTCAGTCACCATGGGAATAAAAACATACTCTTGTTATCCTTCGCCATTGCAGAGATGATACCACTCCAAGCATCCATGATACCTTCTCTCAATGAAATGACATAGTCGAACATTTCATAAGATCCATCAGGACTAGCTTGAACACCCGCGGCTTGTTGGAGAACTTGGGCGACAACCGACAAATAAGTCTCGAAATGACCACCGATAGCCCCGGCAATATCTCCGAAACATTGGAGAATAGCGGGCTTGAATTGGTTGGCAAGAGCCGTACTCTGTAAGGATGGTTAGTCTTATTCCAAAATCTATTGCAGAACACAACTCAGTAATGATTCCCTAGAATACATACCCTCAAATTGTTCAATAGATAGTTCATAAATGTATCGCAAAATGGTTGACATGTTGGACCCATCGAGCGGGTGATATCACTGACGAGACCAATAGCCATCGAGCACAAACTTGGCTCTTCCTGGTTGCCTAGAGCATTGTAGAGGAAGGGAGCGAAAGCCTCCATATAGTTGGCGAAGCCTTCCTCAAGAGCGTTAGCCAAACTGCTAACAGTTGCAAAGACTGCATCAGGAACGCTTGATTTAGGACCACAAGCGTTCAGGATCTGAAGAAGAACAGTCATGATGCGGTCAGATTGTGGTGAGACTTCCTTCTCGAGACGTTGGATGATGGCCAGCAAGACAGAGCACAAACTAGTTTGCATCTCCTCAAGAGTGATCCTGTCCTCAACACTGACAACTTGTGCCTGGAGAGGGATCGTGCCTTCCAATCGCTTGAGAATAACATCGGAGAGTGACGCGACGGAGGGCAGGCTGTCATTTGCAGCGTTTTGCACGAAGGCGTTGAGGACTTCATAGGCAGCCACACGGAGTGAGTTGTCAGCGTCTGGTCTCTCAGTGACTTGAAGAAGACGGGTGATGCTCTCATTGAAGTGGGGTGAGATAGGGTTCGTTTCGCAACCAATTTCTCCCGAGAATCGCTCAGCGAGGTTCATCAGAGCCCAGCAGCAAGAACCTGCCATCTTAGGGCTACTGTTGAGACCCTCGAACAAGGAAACAATCAATTTTTGTAGATGAACAGATGGATCAATAGCTTCCGAGCAGGCTTCCGTGATGCGTCCTAGAGCATAGGCGGTAGAGTCCTTAACATGGATAACGCTATCATCCATCATGCCAATGAGAACAGGGAGTGCTTGTTTAACAATTGGCTCGAGCGTCTTCTCATCGGGCCCTTCCATGATAGCTCCAAACGCCGATACAGCAGCATCTCGTTGATGCCAGTCCTCTGATCGGAGATTGGCCTCAACGAAGGTCAAGACAGGTTGGATAATCATTCCTCCAACAGCCTGAGAGTAGAGCTGTAGACACTGGTAGGCGGCACGGGAGATGTTATATTCGTCATCAGCCGCATCCTCATCCTGCTTGGTCAAAAGCCCCAACAGTACTGGCACGACTTCACTGGTAGCGACCTTAGAGAAGTTATAGAATGGTCGCATGTGGCTGACTTGATCGACCTTGTTTTTGTACTTGTTAGTATTCTGCATGCTAATTGGATAATTTCAACCTTACCTGTGCGTTATCATCCTCAATAGCGATTTCCTCCTCACAGACCGTGCTCCAGAACTCAACCGCAAGCTTAGCGACATCTTCCTCCTCGCTCTTCATGCCCATGATTGTGAGACCGAAGAGAGCTTTCTCCATATAGAAGCGCATCAATTCATAGTACAAAGACATAATCCTGTTGAGACAACCAAAAGCACCTTGTTGTATCCGCGAATCTTCGGCTTGTGTGGCTTCGCAGATAACCTGCATGATATAGTTCCGCTCGCCCTCATTCTTGAAGTTGCTATCCACAAACTCCAAGGAATCGCCGAGAGCGTAAATGGCAGCTAATCGGACCTCGAGATTTGCTTCCTCTTTCCGAGCACCCTGCACAACTGCAGTTAAGATAGCGTTAGAGTGTTGAACCAAGCTCTGCCTCAACTCAGCGTCTTGAGTCTCGCAAATAAATCCAAGAGTAGTCAAAGAAGCTTGCTTAAGGTGATCTCCGCCCTCTCCCACATTGCGCACCAAAGCTGGCATAAGCTCCGGCCAGTGGTCTCGAGGGAGTTCGATCGTAGCTATCGACGACACGACCTGAGCCGCTGTCTGGCCAGCCTGTGTATTACTAGAAGCTAAAGTTTGAAGCGTCAGGTCCTTGACCCGCTTCCTGGTCTCCGGATCCTGCTGTAACCATTTTTCTTGTAATTCCCGAAGCCGAGCATATTCGCGAGCTGTGAATGCGTTCTTCAAGGCGATACCAGCAGCTGCTCGGACAGAGCCTTGAGCATCCTCATTTGCTAATTCTTGTACGAGCGTAACTAAGTATCCGGACTACATCGAAGGTAAGAAAAAAAAATGTTAGCAAAAGAAGGTTATGGACACCCATGGATTCATGCGGTCAAGGCTGCGTGGGGAAAGAAACACATACAAAATTGGCTTCAGCTGCCTGTGTGAGTTGTAATTCAGCAGCACTGCGAACAGCATTGTCTGAAAAATGGTCAGCATATAGACGTCTGCGATCTCTGCATCCGCCCAGGGAGCTGCTTTTTGCTGGAGGTGGAGGGGCAAGTACTGACCTGCCGACAAGGAATTGACTAAGACGGATCCCACATCCATCTTTACAGATTCCCGGGTATTCTAAAGACTTCGTTTGAGTTGGTGTAGTATCGCAGAGAGTTTGACACCTGTCACTTCTCAATAACCGGTATTGTTTGGCGAACAAAGTGGTTGTTGATAGATAGAAAAGTTGGCGGGTTGTTTGAATTTGCGAGGGGGTTTTGACACTTGAAGCCGTTGTTGAAGAAACCGATGTTGACTTTGGCGTGTGTTGACGAAACGGCGAAACGGCCCTCTTTCTAGGCTCCAGAGATTTGCAGTTACTGAAACTTATCTAAGGAGAATTAATTTTCTAAGAAGGTCTTGAGATCCTTTCCTCGACCCTTTGAATGCTTTTGTTAAAATGAATGTAGTGAATCAACTTGTATTGTATAAGAGAATTTTTTCTTAAATTGCTCTCGATTGTTTAGATGCTCGAAGTCAATAGTACAGTAAAGGTTGTAAATTTGCTTGATCGTAAATGGAGCGGTGTCCCCGCTCTCGTGTTGATAATTGGTTCGGTTGCGGGCTTGCTCAGCCTCGCACGTGACGACCCTCAATCTCACATGCCGGCTGGCCGGTTCTCATCCACTTGGGCTTCTTTGTTAAGGTAGGGCTGTGGGCTCTGTGTGGCCCGTTCTGCTTCTATACAAGAGAGGAAGAAAAATTTACAAGAATATTTCCCAAGCTTTCATTTTTGTTTAAGAAATGTCCAGCTACTACCTAGAACCTATATGCTAAGAAGTATCATAATTGCATCCATTTTACGTTCAACTTTTCCGGCGATATCCTTTTGTGAATACGGAACCCAACACTTTTTTCCACCCAGAGGCTAGAACTACGAACTACGAAAAAAAAAAAGATAGCTACCCCTCATTACCCCCATTTTGGAGCTTGCAAACCCATGATCGTCCTAATGCAAAAAAGGAGCAAAAAAATCATAATCCATTAGCTTTTGCCTCCAAGACACTTACTGCATCCGGACCACTCTTCGGTGCTGAGTTTGGTTTGGGAATATTTAAGCTGCCGTTTTCTTTGGGACTGCGCGGACTGGGTGATCCGTCGAAGTCAAGATCACGGCTGAGGGTTGGGCCATGCTTTCCCTTGAAGAGGAGTGGCGTAGATGGCCTGCTAGCGACAAACTGCAATCCCATTAGATCATGCACGAGTACGGGAGGAGTGCATTAAACTTACATTGCTGGCAGCACTTAACAGAGCAATTAAAGAACTTTGAACAACATCCTCGTGAACACCTACACCCCAGACCTTGTGCTTCGACCCAGCTGCCGTACATTCAATGTAAGAAGCAGCCTTGACATTTTTGCCACCACCAATAGCGTGCTCCTTGTAATCTGCAACCTCAAGGTCGATACCTAATGAGGTCAAAGCATTTGCCAAACTGGAGATAGGACCATTTCCGATTCCACTTAGTTTGTGCTCATGTCCCTCAATTAACACCACACCTTCGAATCGTCGCTTCAAGTTCTGCGTATCCTGGGTCTTGCCAGGAGCAGGTGGAGCAGGCGATGCGCTCCGTTCTGTGCTGATGGAATAATCAACCAAGTGGAAGCGGGGGTTCTGTTTAAGGAAGTATGTCTGTTCGAAAAGATCTTGAATCTCATTCGACAAAAGTTCTCGCCCAGCCGCATCAGCTTGCTTTTGAACAATTTTGCTAAACGCAACCTGGAGGCCACGAGGAAGGTCAAGCTGAAGGTTGCGAAGGATAATCCAAGCTGCTCCACCTTTGCCACTTTGCGAGTTGACACGGATGATAGCCTCGTATGTACGACCAATATCTTGAGGATCGAGTGGAAGATATGGTACCTCCCATCGATCTTCGTCTGTAGCATTCGCCTTGGTGCGAGTCTGGAAGCCCTTCTTAATGGCGTCTTGATGCGAACCACTGAAGGCACAGACGACCAAAGAACCTCCATATGGTGCTCTTGGGTGCACAGGAATTTTGTTGCTGACTTCCACAACATCGATGACTCGCTTCAAATCCGAGAAATCAATATTGGGGTGGATGCCCTGGGTATATAAATTCAAAGCCAAAGTAACCAAATCAACGTTTCCAGTTCGCTCTCCGTTTCCGAATAAGCAACCCTCAACTCTGTCTGCACCAGCCATTTGGGCCAACTCTGCAGCTGCAACCGCACAACCCCGATCATTATGTGGGTGTAAACTAACGCACACCTTCTCTCGCTCACTGATATTCCTACAGAAGTATTCGATCTGGTCCGCATATACATTTGGCGTGGACATCTCAACTGTAGCAGGTAAGTTGAAGATGATAGGATTCTCCTCCGTAGGACCCCAAGCCTCCTTGACCGCATCGCAAACCTTAATAACGTATTCCGGTCTGCTGTCCGAGAAAGTTTCAGGACTGAACTCGAAGCCCCATTCAGTACCAGCATTCTCAGGATCATCCTTTGTAATCGAACGAGCATATTTCGTACACTTGACCGCCAATGCCAGACCTTCCTCCTCACTCATATTGAACACAATTCTCTGGAAACACTCGCTAGTAGCTAGATAGATATGCAAAAGAGCTTTCTTAGCACCTTTGAGTGAGTCGACGGTTCGCTTAATGAGTTCCTCACGGCATGGTGAGAGAACTTGGAGCCAAACATCGTCTGGAGTAGCACCAGGAGTTTCAACGAGACGTCTGGTAAAGTCGAAATCGGTCTGCGAGGCTGATGGGAACGACACCTCAATTTCCTTATATCCCAACTCTACCAACATCTTGAAGTACTTCCACTTTTGTTCACCGTCCATAGGATCGACTAAACTTTGGTTGCCATCTCGCAAATCGGTACTGAGCCAGCGCGGTGGCTTGTCAATTGTCTTCGAGGGCCATTGTCTGTCATTTAATTGCAAGGGAGGAAATCTCTTGTATTTCTTCGAGGGATCTGCTAGCCTACATTGGAACTCCTATTAGAAGACTGTCCCAATTCTTGTCATGTTGCGCAGACTTTCGGATGTGGGTATAACTTACATTGGCATTTTGACTGACAGCGGGGTAGATCGGCTCAACTTCCAGAAAAAAAAACCTTTGTGCTTTTGTTGTATATAGCTTTTGTGCGACACTACTGCTTTGTTCTAATTCCAGAACCTTTTAAGAAGACAACAATCCAATTGGCAAAGAAGCAGAAGAGGCGAGCAAGAAGTGCAATAAATAGCCAAAGTTCAAAGTAAATCGACCCTGAGTCACAGTCCCTCAATAAGGATTAACAATGACGGGCCATCCGAAATAAATTTTATAAGCACCTTTGAACGTGCTTTTTTGCGGGGCATTAGCGGTAACGCTAGCATTCGCTCAAGTGTTTACCCGCACTTTAACCGCGCAGCCTTGCGAAGCCCCGCGTACGAGACCGACTTCAGCAATTGGGATACGTCGTCGAGGGTGCTGTGTTACGTCGGATACATATACGACGCCCCGCAGCGCCCCGTCATTGCTGCACAGCAAGAGAACATAGGCAAGTTCAAGAAACCCTTCATGTCCAGAGAATCCGGGGCCTCGTGCGGAGCAGCCAATCGCTCAACCACATCGGGCATCAGTACTCTGAAATCCTCCGAATTAATGCAGGCGAGACGCAAGCTAGCATGATACATGCAGAAAGGGAACCGCCGATTGATTGTCCCGAGGCTTTCGTACAGCGAACGACGAGTGCGTTACTACTTTGGTATGTAGCACTTATTGGGTGCTCCGGGCAATGGGATGTCAGACAAAGCAAGAACAACGCATGATTTATATCGTGATTATCACAGCAGGCGGCATAATCGAGCACGAGAAAAGATCGAGAATCATAGGTAGTTCCAATATATAATATTAAGCGTAGCTAAACGGGAAAATAGCAAATAAAATCAAAGTGCGACAACATCATACCCAAGTTTCATCATTCTACCACCAACTCCGCCGCTAAAAAAACAACGACGCGATGCGTGTCCTTTTCCTTTCCCATATGTACAATGGACGTTCTGTCCCCCGATCTGCTTGTCAGATCATGATATGATGTATTTATGTACGTGCCAGCTTGCCTTCGTCTTAGTGGCTGGGCCATTAAGTGTGTGTCAAAAATACAATACAAAAAGGTCTCTGTCAGATAGATTTATGTGACGAGAATCGAAGGGAAGGAAGGTTCGCATGGCACTGCACTCCTATATACATTATTCGTGGCTTGTTTGACAAGAGTTTTCATGGTTCAAAGATTTGATATTCTGCATAGCAGTGCATCCAGATCACCATGTGAAACTCTCTTCAATGAAGTCCACCACGCTGACATCTTGCACTTCTCTCACCGCCTCTCGCACACTATCCTGCAGGGCTCCTGGTCCACAGACAGTAACGCACATGGCGCCAACTTGGTCCCGGACCTCCGTCTGCAGTAGCAGATTGATGTTTGGTCGACCGGGAAGCATCTGAACTGTAGAGCTAGGACTGCTGATCTCTCTCGGGTTCTTTGGCTTCGTAACGAAAAGCTTGATGTTGAGGATATCGCGACGGCCTTGCATGCGCAAGATCTCGTCCATCCATGGGCGAACCCATTCGAGATGGTCGACGTCACGGATAATCCAAACGAGAAGGACTTTCTTAGTGGCGATGGTGCCATCCGAGAAACCTTGGATCAGGTGCTTAACGTATGGAATTTGGTGAGTGATGCCGCTGGATCCGGCGAACAGAACGGCATGGCCATAAGAGTCGAGGGAGTGGTGACCGCCGTAGGGTCCTTCAAAAGCGGCTTTTAGTCGAAGTGTGCGAGGAGCACAGACTTTGGCGGCGTTGAAGAGACGGCGTGTGAGACCGGTTTGAGCGTGGATGACAAAGGAGATGTCCGTCGTCTGGCCTTCGAGGGTGAGCTTTTTCTCCATGAGCGGGAGGTCAGGTGAAAAGACTGGTCTGTGGGCGACCCAGGCGATGGAGAATGGGTGAGATTCCCAGAAGTTGAGATTGGCGAAGCGGAGGTAGGCATGGCTTCCTGGCTTGACGGCGAGTTCGGTGGGAAGGTGCATGGTGACCCGGCAGGCATCACCTGGCATGGCCTCGATACTAGCGGTGGTCCATCCCCGTGTTGAATAGTTGCAGTAGATCAGGCGGCCCAATCTAATAATACGGTCACAGATCCATAGAGCAGCGACTGCACGGATATAAGGCTTCTGTGGAAGATTTGGGATATCGCAATGCACCCAGACACCGGCAATCGCGACGGCCGCGAAAATGATGTGAAGGTTCAAGAAGGTTTCGTAGAAGGCGTGTCGAATAGGAGATGGGGAGGTAAGCAGGATGAGAACGAAGGCGACAGTCCCAACCATGCCGTATGAACAGAATGGATCGTTGGCAAGCTTGTGATAGACACCAGAGAAACCTGTATCCGCATGTTGTACATATGCCCAACAAGACGTGTGTACAAGCGCCTCCAGAACCACCATCCGTCCCATCCATCGATGCAACAAGTTGTAGGTATCGAAACTGATTTGAAGCCAGCCAATCAACGGATTGTTGCGTCCAGCCAAAATCACGAGTGCGATCATGTTGCAAACAGCGAGAACTCCGGATCTTCCTCTCAACTCAGCTGCGACAGAGTACTTGTTTTGTCTACTGTAGTCAAGGACCAAGGTGTAGGCAATATTCATGGCCATGTAGACAATCAAGAGGAGCGCATGCCACCTGGAAGGAAGAGTACCCATGTTGACTGCTGAGGAGATCCTGAACTCTCGGTTATGGCGTTTGTTCCATAATGGCGCATAAAGCAAATGCTTCTTGACTTTCCACCAACTCGATCTGTTTTCCTTGAAATATCTTTGCTGATTGACACCTCCACTCATCCCTGTCATGTGTCGCATGTGATTCTTAGCCCTGTGCGTCAACCTGAATAACAGGATGACCATAGCCATGATCCCTAAACTCCACCATAATACATCTCGAAGGAGGTCGTTGACGGTTTGGTTGACTCCGTTTAATTCCGTAGCAAACATTCCTATCGTGTTGAGTGGTGTAGCAGCAGCCTCTGTTGTAGTTGCTGTTTCTAAAGCTGTCGTAGTTGCGCTCTGGGCCCCAGCCCGGCGCAATATATCGAGAGTCGACATCTCGATAATTTCTATCTTTTTGGTGTATATCTGGTTGACGAGTGTGAAACGAATGTAATAGGTCTCCAGGGACTTGTACAAGTTTTCTTCTATGTAAAATCTAAAATGCAGCTGTGGCTGAAGTGCTGTTGGTTGGTAAATATTAGTTGTTGAGGTCGGTCTAAGGATTCGAGATTCGAGGGCGACCCCGAAGGGGGGGACTGACGAAGTATATACTTACACTATAGGCCGACTTGATTGTTCAGGAACAATAGAACAAAGCGATAAAGGTTCCGATAAAGTACATCTCTTTCTGGCCGTATATGGATATTGGTGAATTCGTTGTTCTTGGGTTAAACGAGTGATTCAACAATGGAGTATTTTTGTGAACAATCAATGAGTGGAATTGAAGACAATTGAAAATTAGTCTCCAGGACTGACGTTTGAAAGGCAAAAACGAAAAGAATGAATGTAATGAACAAAGAATGTGTTGCTTGTTGGAAGCGATTTTCGAGGGCGGCGAGGCTTCGATAAAGGGAAGAAGAAGAAGAGAACCAGCTCGTTCGCGCGTGCAGGGTATGTCAAGAAGTATATTGCCAGGCGGTCGAGGCGGTGCTTAAGGTCGTTTGTGGACCCGCAGTGACAATTTTGGTGTTGGGTGCGCGCGAAAGGGTGAATCAGATAAATTGGATCTCATATGAAGAGAGATCCGAATAGGAAATGGGGCCTTGAATTGATATCTTGGGTGCAGGGACAACAGTCGAAATTTCGATCCGTTTGGCGTCTGGGCACAGAGCGAGGTTAAGTAAGTAGTTGTCTGAATGGCTTCACAATTCGCACAAGTTGTCGTTCGCCGACGTTTGGAGGGGTAGAAATGCAAGTGGAAATGTTTACCACGTTTCGATCGACGAAACACGAGAGAACATGCGACGAAACAAACAAATGGGATGAGTAAGTGAATGAACAAGTATTACTCTCAAATAGAAGCAGAATCAATTCATAATTCATAGGAGGAGAGTACACCAAAATAGAGTCGGAGAAGAGTGGACACCAAGCGACGGCAAGCTAGCCAGAGACAGATCTCGGATCGTGGGTGGACGCGTGAAGAGAATGAAGAGAAGCCTCACGGGTTGACTCACTTAGCAAGAATGGCCGACGGGAATTTGGAGCAAAGTGGCAATCTCATGGGTCCAGCCAAAGGAGGTCTCCGCCCGAATCCTAGCAGAATGACATTTTCAGCCATTTATTATGGAGGAGATGAGATGACATGAGATAGGCGCAGCGCATCATATCATCTCGCTCATCCCATATCGTGTCATGCAACAGTTTATTCGTCCAGACCTGTCAACTCTGGTCAAGAAACAACAAGCTTTGGGCGCTCGGAAAAGAGGCCGAATGTAGGCCTGTCGTTTAACAAAGACAAGCAAGCCGACTGCTCGTGGCAAGTGGAGACATTGAAGTTGATTGAAGTGTATGGATATAAAGCATCTGGCATAAGGGGGTTGATTTGTTCTGCACTGAAAAGAAATGTAAAGTTGCAATTTGGTTGGTTGAAGGGTGCTTTGATGTTTGGGAAAAGAATCTGCAGGTCCTGCAGGCCCAGCAGGTCCAGGAGAGTGGCGCTTCGCTGGGGGCTGATTAAACGCTAGGTTCATCTCGTGTCCAGGAAGCTCAGCAATCCCGGGCAAGGCGAGAAAAACGGTCTTCTATTGGCTCCATGTTTGAAACCTGTGTTCCGGCACAACGTTAACGTTCTTTGATAGATGATCCACTCAGGGGTAAATATGGCTAGATTTGACCGTCGCCGTCCACACCACCCACTTCGCATACGAGCTTTTCTGGTAGCGATGCGATGACTTTGATAGCGCATGAAGGGAGCATGGAGCGTGGACTCGTGGAGTATGGATGGAGCATGGAGCATGGAGCATGGAGCATGTGAAAGTGTCAATTTGCCGGCGGGATGGGAGAAAGGAGGAAGCTCCGTCCGACCTCTACGGTACAAGGTAGGTCCGTACTGCTGTCGTTGTTCTAGAGGAAGATGACGGAATAAGCGGCTGATTAACTTGAGTTATCGATAATCTATCTGCATCACCCCCATCACCCCCATCACCCCCATCTCCGTGTTGTATCAAAAGCACAAAAGAGACCTTCGCACGAATTGGTGACGAACGGATTACAGTGCAGCAAACCCATGGCTGTCATGGTCAACGAATCCAGGACACCAACACGACGAGGCCAGCCTACGTAACCGAAGCTTGATAGATTCCGGTATCTGCGCCGACTTGCCTCGCTCAGCACAAACATGCTTACCAAACCCCTACATCGACCAGGCCCCGGGTTTGCCGGCGACCGAGAAAGGCCATAAGCAGAAGACCGTGGCGCCAAGCCTGTTTACAAGAAACGCCGAGTCGTTTTGAAACCACCCAAAGGAGCAAGGTGGAAATAAGATGAACTCTAGGATCCGAGTTACCGACGAGAGGAACAACCTTCTATCTTAGATGCAGTATCTCATGATTTGGGGTTATCAGATCAGTGAAGGATCAGGTCGGATCATGTTAATTAATATTCACATTAACCTTCTAGTCAGTTCATTTGATGTTCTAGGAAGACGACGCTTGGTGGAGATGGGCGTCTGCTTCGTAGAGAAGCTTGATGGGACTGAGTTTCTGGGAATGAGTTTGCGATAACTTCTATCGTAACCCGGTAGCAGTAAGTACACATCTGGGCAGGCATGTTCTGAGCCTCCACAGTCATCCCAAATCATAGCAAATTAATCCGTGAGCCCCTAAATCGTCGATGTTGGTGGGGGTTTCAGATACCACCACCACACAATGATATTTCTGCCTTAGGCCCAACATCCTTACGAGGCACCAACAATTACGTTATCCATCGAACCTCTAAACAGAATTTCCAAAAGCTCTGAACAACCCAGTAAATTCGCTATCAACCAGCAATTGAACCACCCACGCCTTACACAACCCCTCCTCTTCCCCTCACCATGGGCTCCGGCGCATCCAAACCCGACGGGCTCCCCAAAGCCCAAGTCTGGACTAGGTAAAGCACATCAACCCAAGCTCTACCAGTCCATTAATCTAATACCTTCCTCCAGTGAAACCCCCGTGCAATTCTCAGAACAGCTCATCAACTCTCTGCAATCCAGCACCGAGGTTCGTTTTCTTCCCAGACCGGCCGACTCTACAATTGGAGAACTATACTGACCAAAACAAACAGACCGATTCCACCCGCGCCAAAACCCTCGAACTCCACATCCAAGCCCGCGTTGCAGACGAGCTGAAAAAACTCCAAGAACGCGCATCCAAAGACTTCGAAGAGTTGACCGCGAAACTCTCATCCGACGACGAGCCTTCGGCTTCAGCGGAGAAAAACGCAGGCGAGCAGCTACGACAGGTGGGTCGTGATGCGGTGCAGAAGGATGTGCAGCAGCTGAAAACGAAGTTGGAAAGGAGGAGGAAGTTGGTTGAGGTAGATGAGGGAGTGGTGAAGGCGAAGAGTGAGGTGGTGAGGTGTTTGAGGGAGAATGATAGGAGGCCGTTGGATTGTTGGAGGGAGGTGGAGGCGTTTAGGAGGGAGGTGAGGAGGTTGGAGGGGGAGTGGGTGGAGAAGGTTGTTAGATAGGGAGGATGAGGTGGTGCGGGGATCTGTAGAATAGAAATGGAGGGGAGGGTGTATGCAGCTTGGTGGTATAACTATGGTTGTAGCTTCTAGAGGGTGCAGGCTTGTGATATGGCGACTAATAGAACTGTGTATCGACTAGCAAAGGAATAGAGAAAAGCGGAACACGAGGTTGTCTATAGATCATATGTAATAGAGAACCCTCCATACCATAACGATGATAGGACGTGCTTGAAAGCATTTTCTACCAGCTTTATGTTACCTTCAGAGGGCTGACGGGACAGAGGCTAATTTGTAACAACATATCAAAGTTTCATTTGATCAATATCTTCAAGTATATCACCCAGCTCCAGATCCAAAGGACCCTCCTCCTCTTCCAGACCACCATCCCGTCCCTCCCCCACCTCCCTCAACTCCCTCGCCCTCCTCAACCCCTCCTCCCTCTTCCTCTCCCTCCTAACCTCCTTATCCTCCCACTCCCCACCCCCCTCCCCCACCCTCCTCTTCTCCCCCGCCCCCTCCCTCAACAACATCCTAAACCTCTCAATCCTCCTCTTATTCTCCTCAAACCTCTCATTCGCCACCCTTAGCAAAATCCCCAGCTGCGTCTCATCCACAATACACCTCGCCTCTCCCTTCTCCTCATCATACACCCCTACAAACGCCTGCAGCGCAAGTCCCAGAGAGCGTATTGCTACCATCGGCGTGGTTGCTGCTTCCCCACCCGCGGATGTCAGGTTCAGCGCGCCGCTTTCCCGGAATCCGGCTTGGGAGGCGGCGGTTAAGATTTTTTGGGCTTGGGGGAGAGAGGCGGTTAGGATGTGGAGAATCTAAGGGGAGGGATTTAAGTATTTTAATTTCTATCATGTGGTATGTGACGTGACGACTTACCATCGGCTCGAATTTAAACCGCACCCATCTCACATCCCCCGGTTTCTCACCCGCCTGCATCTGAAAACCGGAATCAGAATCCCGCTTCATACCAAGCAGCTCATGGAGCTCCTTCGCACTCTCTCTACTCTCTAGAATGTCCACTGAGAGCGGATCATGAGAGACATAGAGCCATTTCCCACCAGCTCCTTTGCCGCCTATACTTGCTGATTTTGCAGCGGTGCTTTCCCGAACTTCTCCATCTCCTTCTCCGTCCTCATCTTCTAAACTAGCACCCGAACCACCCCTTTTCCCCTCCAAAAAAACGCTCACCCGCCCCGCACAACTACTGGTTGTGACGCAGCCGGGAAACTCATTGATCTCGTCAATGAGGTCCCGGATCCCGATGTCGACGGATCCTTTGGGGGAACGGTCGGTGTATGAGGATAGGGGCACGGAAAGTTTGGCGAGGATTTCTTTCTTTTGGGCGAGGAAGGATTGGGGGAGGGAGGGGGCTGACATGATTATTTATTGATTTTTGTGCTTTTGGTGAAGGGGATGGAGGGGAAAGTTTTGGCGGGGTGTATGGGGCGGGGGGAGGTTATTGGTTGGGGAAGCGAGGGCGGGAGATTCCGATTTCGCACGCTTTCTTTTCCTTTTGTGTCTTGTTCTCGTCTGAAGTCTACATCGGGATAGCTTCATCAGGATGTTAGATGATGCTTTTTCACGTGTGTTCTTCTTGAAACCCTAAGTTTGGTTGTACGAGTATCTTTTCGCTCTAGGAGCACCAAATTGACTTATCATAAGTTCCATTCTCTACTTCGTACTCGAGAGGCAAACTACCTACGAACCCGCAAACGATCATGAAGTCACGATCAATGCCAGGAACTCTACCGGTTTCTCTCATACTTTCAAAATAACTTAAATATCCTCATAACACTCCATCCTTTTCATACGTACGTTCCAGGTGTCATTCCTTCCCATATCGAAATGATTGCAATAAATGTAATGCACGACACCCTTTAGAATGGATACTCGAAGTCCCTCTCGGACCACACTCGGAAAGACGCCAGAGCTTAATTAACAGTGCTTTCCTTCAATTATATGATGACGCGCTCGCTTCATGAATCATCAAGGACGGTGGACACTTGCTGAATATTGTAGAGAAAATAAAAACATTTCTGGTTGGTGATGGTCAAGAGATCCATGTCCTGCTTTAAGAGGTAGAGGAATGGTTAGATGATCAACTCATCGCCTGTTGTTTCCGTGCAGTCGGAAGGTCTTGACCGCCAGGAAGTATTGAATCGACATTCAAATGCCAAGAAGTGAAATACGTGCATGATTTGGTGAGTCTGCTAGTAGCAGGTTTTCGAACAATTTCATATCCATCTTCTAGGCAGATGGTCCGGCCTCTAGAGCTGGAGTGAGTGCTTGGCGGAGAATCTGCTCGAGAGCGTTCCATTCCAATGCAGCCATTTCAGCCAATGTTCTGTTCATGGCGTCGCTGTAGTCGATCAGCTTGTCCATGTTGCCGAAGATGTTTGGAAGTCGGGGAACTTCGTTCGCCTGGCTAGCGGCCTTCTCGGCAAGGGTCATCTGCTTCTTTTCGGCGGTGGCATCTTGAATGAGTTTAATGTAATACTATTCTCAAGTCAGCTTTGGGAGCATTCAATGGAGATTGGGAAACCTACCTCTACAAGATCGTACGAAACGTCTTTTCTTGGGCCAATACACCATACGTAACTCCAAAGATCAGCCTTGGGAGGAACGCCAAGCTCAAGGGCAAGTTGCGGATCGATGTTCATGCGGTACACAATATTATCCTTCATGGTTGGACTGAACCCTTCGCATCGGAGAGCAGTACGCCAAACTCGCTTCAGAAGCTGGGCGTTGAGGTTGATGGGATCTTCGGAATTTTCAACACGCTCGACAAGCAACTCAAGGAGCTGAACGGTGGCTTTGTACAGCATTTGACGGTCTGCACATGTAATGTACTCGACCCTATACCAAGGAAACTTGAGCAATGTACTGACCAAGCATTCAAAGGGACGCTGGGGACATTCTTTCGAGAACGGGGACTGAGAGGGGTCAGTTGCGGCATTTAGAATCTTTGGCGGCAAACTTACACGCTGTGGAGATTCGACATGCTTGACCAACATCACCATCTCTTCTCGACTGACGAAGCCTTGGAATCCAGAATTATACTTATCATCTGGATCTCTGGGGATAATCTCCGGTCTGGCGCCAACCCACTTTACGTTCTTGGCTTTGGGAAAGAGCTCCTTCATCAACTGTTCCTGCGAAGACAGTTCAACCTCAACATGACGCTGGCCAAGGCGACCACCTCTGCCACCAACACGATTCATATCGAAGCGTTGAACAGCGTTCGAAGCCTCAGTGAAGCTGATGAACTCAATATACGCGTCCAAGGTCTTGCTCGTGACACGCTCCATGATGATATGGACGGGCTCGTAGTCATTTTCTGCGACGATCCGAGCATTTCGACCGAGGAAAGCAAGGATCTCTTGGCGGGTAACACCGTATGGAATCTGCGGACAGTTAGCGATATTCCTTTGGAATTGTTCAGTCGGGAAGCATTTACATTCTTGATCTTGATCACGCCCCATTGTGCAGGCTTGGATTGGCGGCAATACTCAACGAATGGCAAGTAATGACTATCGAGCGCTTCATCCGCCGTGGGTGTATAAGTCCCATTCCGAGTCAAAGACCGAAGCAAAGGACTCATTCCCACAGCAGAAGCAAACCGAGACCCAGTATATGGGGCCAGGGTGTTAATCGTATTGAATGGATTAACTGCCAGAGCACGTGGAGCGGGAACCATAACATTACCATTACCGTTGCTTGTATCAATTGCAGGAAGCTTACTCCGCTCGCCAGGCGTATTCTCCTTCGACTCCCCACTAACCTCAACAATCTGCTCCAACGTTGGCGCCGGCGTTCTCGTCGTGTCGAGCATTACACTGCTGGTTGTAGATGAGCGTGTAGTGCGTGTTGGTGTCTCGTTAACCCAGTCAGCGACGCTTTGATGCCGGTCGGCGGATACTGCTGTAACTGATTGACCACGGCGGGAGCGCAGTAGAGGAGTGGAGTTGGGGCGTGGCTCGGAACTGAATGATAAGCGGCGGTCGGTGGCGGGCGTGTTGTCAACTTCAGGGCTGCCGGTATCACTGTGCGTATGCGCGCTTTGGTCGGCACCGGCTTGCGAAGCGGAGCTGACGATCTGAGCAGTAGTTTGCGATTGCGCGTACTGTTTTTGAGGCTGGTGGTTTGGGTTCTGGTTGGAGGTGTCGGTGGGAGATGGCGCATATGAAGATTTTCGAGCCATTACCGCATTTTGAGTGTTTGATACAGAATGGAATATGCCGTTTTGCGAGTTCGACTTCATATGGCCATTGTTATATGCACCGTTTGAAGATGGAGTGCCGTTTATAGCGCCGAATTGCCCACCGTTCGGGAAGCTCGTGTTTAAAGGTGAAGTCGGAGCACCCCCACTACGGTAACTCCCACCGTTGTACAGCTGATGTGGCTGCAAACCAGCTGGTGGGCTTTGATATGGTGAGTATGGATTCGCATTACCATTGAACTGCTCTTGAAACGCTGGCTGAAGAGGCATACGCTGTTGTTGTTGTTGAACAGTCTGATAATTCACATTTGGACCTCCGATCTGACTACCGTTTTGATATGGAGCGCTGTAATGAGGTGGTTGTTGCGGATATTGAGGACTCATCCCATTGAATGAATGGTTCAAACCGATTCCTGGATTTCCTCGCTGCATATATCCCACCGATGGAATAACACCCATTCCTTGCTGCTGTGGCTGTATACCTCCAGTAAGTGGATTGTTACTTGTCCACACAGCGGCATTTGGATTCATCATCGCAGGACCCATATTAGGATTCTCGAATTGGGGAAATTGCGCACTGGCACGCGATGAGTCGAATTCGGGAGTGGTGTAGGGTGGAGGGTGAGAATGGGAATGGGTTTCGTACTCGGTGGGGAGGTAGTAGGGGAGCGGGACCTGGGTGCGGAAGGATTCTTGCGAGTCGCCGCTTTCGACGCTGGTGAAACTTTGGTGAGAATCGATTTGTGTATGGAATTGGGAGGTGTTGAATTCAGGGACGAAGTTGGGGATGGGACCGCCGGTGGGGAGGGAGAATTGGGGAGCCATGGTTTGGGATTTTGGTGGTGGGTGTTGAAGGTGAGGAGGAAGAGATCGGTGGTGGTGTGGTTGCAAGATCGATTGATATTGATTTTTTTGTTGTCTTGAATTTTGCAATGGTAAGTGCGCACTCAAAGCTGAAGTGGAAGCTGAAGTAGAAGCTAGCTCTGAACAATTCTCGCTGCTGTAACCATCGCCAGCGTCGTTGTTGTTACGAGAAAGGTTGTTCAACTTAATATCAAGCTCCAGCTCTGGTGTGAGCAAATTTCTTGAGTTTCTCAGAAGCGAGATTTGCCGTTGTGGAGATGGACCGTGTATGA
Source organism: Rutstroemia sp. NJR-2017a BBW (assembly GCA_002946425.1). Classification (NCBI taxonomy): domain Eukaryota; kingdom Fungi; phylum Ascomycota; class Leotiomycetes; order Helotiales; family Rutstroemiaceae; genus Rutstroemia; species Rutstroemia sp. NJR-2017a BBW. The sequence continues at coordinate 214,574 of NJPT01000015.1, forward strand.
ATAGTGAATGTGAATATGAAGGCGATAGCTCATTTTTACTAGTGCTGCTCGATGATGACGCAGGTGAAAGATGAGGGCTGGGGATCGGGGACATCTTGAGGGAGGAGGCGGGAGGGATCGGGATGAGAGTGAGTGTGTTTGAAGAGAGTAATTCTTAGCTGGGTGATGAGGGTGAATGAAGCTTAAGATCTAGATGAGATTTCAACTGGAAAGGCTGTGAATGACGGCGACTAATGGAGAACGAAAGGACATTTACAAGAGTTCGAGAAGCACGGCGATCGATATTACGCTTGAAGGCAGCAAGATGGTCTTTCTATACAAGATAATGCAGGAACAATACTGCTCATCTAGAAAATCATATACGGATGTGCTTCTTTTAATTGGTCTACTGGAAACTGCGGAAAGAGTGAATAGGACGAGGCTGGCAGTGTCAGTGTCAGGTGAATAGGGGAATCGGAAAAGTGTTGAGATTGCATTGTTCAATTTGGATGTGGATGGGATGTGGATTTGAACGTCTATATTATGGGAGGTTGAGAGTATTGGAAAGACTTTGGCATTGTTCTTGTCTTTATATATATGGTAGATTTCTATCGAACTACCTGCTTTTGATTCGTCTACCCTACGTTTCATCTTCACAGTTCCAGCGAACTTATATCTAGTGATAAGAGATATTCGGTAGTCGACACAGCACGCAAGTTCCTCGTTGGCTGGGTTGACATCTTCGAATGTAGATCGTCAGATAGTAAGGTGAATCTGCTGATGATGTGGTGCGATATCCTTCTTTTAAGTTTAACACCACTTACGATCCATAGTGAATGAGTATATCGTTATCTCCATTTTCTATGATATTCAGCACGCTTATCATTTAATGATCAGCGATACTGCAAGCACAGCAAAGCAACCGCTCTCTTGATGTCCTGGCGGTGATTCATTAGTTCCGTATGAGTGTATGCTGTCTCCGTAGTTATTTGTCTGTTTTCTCGGCTCCGTGGCGGGATGGAAAAGGGGTGGGAGCGAGAAATTGGATGGATGGGAAAGGGTTGAGTTCAGAGATAGGAGTACCAGAGTAAATATCCCAAAGAAGGAATGAGATATCTATCAACACAGCGAAACAAAGCAAGAGGTGTAACATAACGAGAACTAACTGCGTGGCCATGTTCCTGTGTCGATGTTCACGTGATCGCATTACACTCCCTACGCTTTTACTCAGGCGTAACATCACTCTCGTATGAGAACGTGTGAGAATGGCCAGTCAATATGTATCATAATAGCTGCACTGAATGTGTGGCGTCACCTTTTGGTCCAACAGAACGTATATTGCATATAGTTTTTAAATTTTTACAAGGCTGTCAAGAAATATCTACCATACACCTTCCTCTTACCGCCTCGCGTCGTAACCATCGGACAGCCTGCTAACATCTTTCCTCCGATGGCGTCTTTCATAATCCTCATAATCCTCATGAATAATTTGCTAGAGTCCAGTAACATCAACACTATTCGGCAGTGGTCTCTTTTAATTCCAAGGAGAGCGCGTACGTATGATCACATGATACGACGGCACAAGGCCTGCATTGAAAACCTGCGTATTCCCGTAAAAAGAACAGCCTTTACTTGGATTGGCGTTGATCCAAATAGCATTAAAGCTGTTGTGGTTCTGATTTTCTTCTAGAAGCTTGATTACATCAGTCGTATGGCAGGGGTTTTTAGAATGTAAAGCGCTAGTTGGTGGAGCTCCTGCCACCGGCTGCAGACCAGCATTGCAGTGCAAGGCCCATTCATGTTTGTAGCCCTTTGAATCCACAGTGATGAAAGTCTGGCCATTCTTGACATTGTAGCAGATATTCGTGAAGTCCGAGTTGGAGATCCGCTTGACAACTTCTTCGTTTTCTGGCGAGGTTTGGGACACAGATGTGCCCTCGGCTGCTCCTTTGCTAGCTCTGATTTCGTTCAACCTTTTGTTGGCTTCTTCTAGGGCTTTCTCGAGTACTTGCTTCTCAGCTTCCAGCTTTGCTTTTGCAGCTTCACAGGCGGTAGATACAGCTGATTTCTCGGCCTCCAGCTTGGCTTTGTCCATTTGGCATGAAGTGGACTGGCCCAACTTTTCGGCTTCGCACTTCTTTTGAAAATCGTCCACCAGACCGGCCTTTTCCTTCTCACATTGAGCCATCGCCCCCACAGCCGCGGCACCAGTGCCGCTACACTTTTCAGTGATCTGCTTTTCGCACTCGGCCTTTTCGCTCACGCCAATAGCCGCCTTCTCCGCCTCGCATTGGTATTTGGCCAAGTCCAATTGCTGTTTGCACTCCGTTCCACCAGTCTGACCTAAAGCGGCCTTCTCTGCTTCACATTTGGCTGCTGCCTCCTTCTCACACTGAGCCTTTGCAGCCTCAACTGGCTTTGAACACCCTTCTGGCGGCTCGCGCTCGTCAAGCGTCTGGCCAATTTTCTCTATAAACAAAAAACCGGTCTTCGAGCCGGCAGGAAAAAAATTCTTGATTACGAGATAGCATTGACCTTTACCGGCAGGATCCCACGTACTGGCCTCGCAATCGGATTTCGCACGAGCACAGCTCTCAGCACACTCGCGAGCACTCGAAGCTGGAACTGCTTTTTTGGACCCAGTTGCCCATTTTCCACAGGTGTAAGTGAAATCAACACCGCCGACGTTTCCTCTGCCCGAGTAGTCTTCCGTGGGACAGCACGCGGCAAAACCTGCTTGGCTGTCGAAGCACCCTCCTCCGTTACTGGCAGTACCTATGGGGGTTTGATTGGCCCATGCTCCGCTCGCGGAAAGCAGGAGAATCAGAGGGGTAGAACGGAAAATCATGGCTTTTCTCCACCCAAACCAAATCAACAATGTAAGCGAAAGAAAGACAATGATGAGGGTTTTTGCGTATTTATGTCTCTACCAGTATTGCACTGAATCAGCAATAGGTGAGGAAGAAAGTGAAAGATAGTCGGAATGTATCCTTAATTGAGTGTTTGTGTTTTCTCAAGGCAAATGAAGATTCCGCTGTAGATATAAGTAATGTTCAGCCAAATCATATCCCCACGTCCTATCGTACAGCAATAGCAATAGCTTGCCCCGCATACATACAGAGTTACATATATTAGAGCTTGACAACACATTTTTGGAGACGGAAAATAAAGTTTTATCTAGATCGGATCTGGTTACGGAATATCCGTATTTGTGATCGGCAGTTAATCTCTCAATAGACTATAGTTCAAAGCTTAATACATACGGTGCACACACTGTAGCGACAACTACACCCAGCCATCTCTGTTTTTACTGGTCAGTAGCCTATGCTGATACGAAATTGTAAAGACGGGACGAAACAATGGATTTACGTCGTAATTGTAGATCTTTGCATTATTCTTCTATGGCAAGATTATAGCTTTATAATCGTTCCTTTCTGGAGCTGAAAGATATTGATTTCCACGTAATTAGTAGGAGATCAACTCAGCTCAATTCACGAAAACTGCCACATGGACTGTACAGCAATCAAAGAGTCGAGTCAGTACAGTGCGTTTCAGCGGTCAAAAACAACGACAACTTCATCCATTGAACAGATCTTCGCCAAACTACCATCAGCTTAATTTTCAGCTCCATCATTTGCACTCATCACTTCCATATCCAACTCGGCATCGCCGTATCCGGTCCACGTACACTTGCATGCGGCTCGCTCGAGCCAGAAATCTACTAATTCCGTCTCCACGTCGCCTTGCAATAATTTATCGTCAGAGATCTACCGCGCGGCCCGGGCCTGATCTACTGCTTCAAAGCCCGAATTTAGCCACTAGCTAACCGCATTCTTTCCCGAATGCTAGCAACTGTGCTTGGAGAGGACCCACGCGTTGCAGGTGCTAGACTTTAGCGTGGGCATTTGAGACAGAGGGGCTGTGTTTAGTTACTCTGGCTAGAGAATGATGAGGGGAATGCGTGGGACAGTCGGGAAGATATGGAGGGGTATGTGGGAAGACCTAGTGTTCTTCGAGTGAAGATGAGAGAGAGCGGTCAAGAAGAATGAGTAGGTTGGAAGACTTACTATGACTCTGCCAGCAGAGACGAGAGAGGGAGGTAGGTCCGGCAAGATCAATATGTTGCCCTTGGCCTCATACTACCACGAGGCAGGACCATAGATATAAATACCATTGAGTTGGACACTTCCATTGCTTTCTTTCTCCCCCAGATCTCTCATTCTCGCGCTTCTCTTCTTCAAAGCGAACATCATGGCTAAATTCAGACCTTTCTTGATCCCACTCATCGCCCTATCCGCCTACCAGGTGGAAGCCCGAGGGCCCGCTTCTAGCAAAAGATATACCCTCGAGAACATTCGACCTTTGACCGACCTCTCTTCCGGTCAGGTGAAGTGTTGTCCCGAGGGAACAGAATTCGACGGCAAGGCCTGTGTCCTTGGTGTACCCACTTGTCCCGAAGGGTTTATCCGTAAGGATGACAAGTGTGTCTCGATCGGGAGACCTGTCTGTCCCGACGGAAGCGAATACAAGGGAAACATCTGTGTCTCTACCGCTCCTCCGACCTGTCCACCCCCTACATACTTGAAGGGCAAGTCTTGCGTGGCTGGACCACCTCTATGCCCCTCCGGTCTCGAATACAACGGAAAAGTGTGTCAATCGAACCAAACTCCTGCGTGTCCTGACAGCTACACCTTCAACGGCAAGTCTTGTGTCAGCATTAAGCTGCCACAGTGTCCCCCGGGCTTGAAGTTCTGCGGTGGAAGCTGCATCAGCGTCCGCTCGCCTGTCTGTCCCTCTGGCACGGAGTTCCATGAGCTCTTCAAGGTGTGCGCATCTGTATCTGGACCGGCCTGTGAAGGAGGAAGCATTCTGAAAGCCGGGGAATGCGTATCTGGAAATGGTCCTGTCTGTCCCGAGGGCAGCACCTTCAATTCCAAAACCACAAAATGTACCTCAACCGAGAAGCCTAGCTGTCCTCCTGGAACAGAATTGGATATACTCACCAAGAAGTGTGTTATGCAAGAGGATGCCGTCTGTCCTCCTGGAAACGATCTTTCGATCGATACTGTCTCTAACTCTGCTCGCTGTTGTCCCGCTACAATGTCTTGGGACGGCGAAGTCTGTGTTACTGAGACCGATTCCCAAGGCAAATGCCCCCCAGGTTTTACTCAAGCCGGCAAGAAATGCCAGAAGCAAGCAACAAAGTTGCCTATATGTCCTCCCGGCTCAACGATGAACGGCAAGTCCTGTGTCTCAACCGAACTGCCCGAGTGCCCTCCTGGCCACATCCTAGAAGGAACCACCTGTTCGGTCATCGAAAAGCCCGTATGTCCTCCCGGAATGACGCTCGCTGGAGAGAACTGCATTTCCACCGTCACAGTCAGCTGCCCTACCGGAACCAGATTCGAGAAAGGCATGTGTGTCAGCATTTACCAGCCCGTCTGCGAGGATGACTTCACCTTCGACGGCACCAAGTGCATCTCCACCACCAATGTTCCCGAGTGTCTCGAAGAAGGCAGCACCTTCGACGGCGAGGAGTGTGTCACCCCCCACTTCCCCACCTGCCCTGATGGTACGGCCTTCGATGGCAGTCGCTGCATCTCCACTGCCACACCCGTCTGCAGCCCTGGCTCCATTCCCAACGGAGAGGGCGAATGTATCACAACCTCGACCCCTCAATGTAAGCCAGGCACTTCTCTAGTCGCCGGCGGCTGCATCGTCGGAACTCCCACCTGTCTCAAAGGCACAATCTTCGACGGAAAGCAATGCATCAGTCCCAAGGACCCCGAATGCCCACCCGACCACAAATGGAGCAACGGGAAGTGCATTAGCCTCGTCAGCACCGACTGCGAACCCGGCTATACCCTGGTAAACAATGAATGTGTCTCCGAAAACAAACCTGAATGTCCTCAGGGCACCACTTTCGACGGCCAGGCCTGTCTCGGCTCCGTACCGCAATGTCTGGAGGGAATGGAATTCGATGGCGAGGAGTGCGCGTACCCGGGGGAGCCCAACTGTCCCCCGGGGATGAGATTCAATGGAAAAAAGTGTGTTGCTGAGGAGCTGCCTGCTTGCCAGCCTGGAACCGAGTTCCATGAAAAGAGCAAGCAGTGTGTGGCGATTGAGCCACCAGCATGTCCCGAGGGTCAGACTTTCAATGGAGAGCGTTGCGCCTTTGCGTCGGAGGAATGTATGAGCTTTGATTACTGCCCGCCAGTCAGGGAGTGTCGTCTAGGATCTAGATTCGACAAGTACACGGGGATGTGTGCAGACTTCTAGATTGGTACATGGATAATTGGAATCCGAACCAAAATTTTGCTGCTTCTATAATATACAAGTATCTAGATATTGTATATAACTATTTAGCTCGTAGCTTAGACTTACGAAACGAAATATTTTGCTATCATTCGTTCCCCCCAACCACCTTTCTCGTGTCCAGTCCTCGCTTCCCCTATTATGTCCTTGAACTCCTTCCCTCTCTTCTACCTTTTATCTTTGTTTTCTTCTGTATATTTATGTATATATAAATAAACCGGTTATTATTTTGTCTTAGCTCAAAGTCCAAAATGTTAAAGGATCTATTATACCTTTTTATAATTAGTTTTATATTCTCCAGTCAAGTCGAAGCTATACTTGAGCTTCTCTTTTTGGGTTCATATGCGGAAACAGAGAATGAAAGTGCATGCGTGCGATTGAAGTGAAATGCCATGAGTTTATATCTTCAGTAGTGGCAAACGAGCGGAGTCGATAGCCACGTCTTAATTGTCGGAGACTCCGACAAAGGCGGACGGACTATTTCCGAATAGCCTCAGTTCCTTCACGGCTCAAGAGAACATGATTGTCATAAACAGATGTCAAAGATCAATAAACTTTTGGTTTGGTCCTTTCACCATTCGCTACTTCCCACTACCCACATCCGCATTACATATTCGCCTACCCAAACCCACCTTAGCTATTCCCCTGCACTCGATCTCCTTCCAGATATCATCCTTCACCTCATTGACAGCTAGCCCACCATACATCATCTTTCACGTCATTGACAGCTAGCCCACCACACGCTTTCCACCACGCATTTATAAGGCTGGGCACAGATCGTAGACCCGGTATATCCACTCCCACCGCACTGTCCCCACTGCTGAACAACCACTCCAGTGGGTGTAGGTGTAGGCGTGGGAGTGGGTTTAGGAGTCGGTGTACCTATTCCTCACATTAGCTTCTCTATCTCTTTTATTCCTTAGCCCTTTCTCCTTTCCCCCCATTTCCTTGTCCCGCTCCGCTTTTCCATACCCTTCTTTCCAATCTACATCCCTCTTCGCCAAAACCAAAAAGCAAAATCAAAACACAATCCACTCACCACAAAAATCCACCCCCGTCCCACAATACCCCCACGAACTACAGCACTGCCCCGCAGCACAGGTCCCGCCCACGCCACCCACACAACTCCCCGCCTGGCAGTACTCCGGTCCCGTGCCGCAGTACTTGAAGACGCTGCAGCAGAGGCCTTTGGCGCAGGGAGCGAGGGCGCACGAACCTGTTTGGCGTTCTTGGAGGGGCGAGAACGGGGAGGAGAGAATTTGCGGGATGAGGAAGAGGAGGAGGAAGGAGAGAGTTGGGAGGATGGAGAGATGGGTCTGCATTTTTGAGGTTGGGTTTGGTTTGCTGGAAGAGGGGTTGAGTGAAGGTTGATGTGTGGTTGTAGGATCTGGAAGCTGGTTTTGCACTTGACTTGGCTTATACTGGGAGGGAGGAGAAGAGTGTGAAGCTCTATAGAACTACTGAAATAGAGCAGCTTGAGGGAAATCCTTAAACTTATATACCACTCAATCCCTCATAATTCTCCCCTCCCGCACTCATTCCTGGATATTCCTCCCCCTCCTACCCCTCATTCCTGGACATTCCTCCCCTCCCGTCCCATCATACGAGTAAACATCCCGAAGAGAAAAGCACTCAACTAAGAAAAACCGCCCACCATCTCACACCTCATCCCATCCCATCCGACAGCTCATAAATCTTGCCATCATCGCAACCCACAACTCTTCCCACGTTCCGCATCCAGCATCAGATTACGAGATGAGGCTGTCGGAAGAGTGTTCCTGTGGTGATTATGTGCATGCCGATGATGTGGTGGCACTTGCCTGCTGATATGAGTCCGCGGATTGGGTTGGGGTTACACGGGGACGGGATGGGTGGGGAGGGGTTGCCCCGCATTTGGGTTTGGGGCAAGGGGGAGGGGATGGCTGTGTGATTGGACGGGTGGGAGATGTAAGGCTGAGGTGACTTTTGGGCTGGTGCGAAATCAGGTGGTATTTTGTGGAGGGGTAAAGTTGTGAGGAATAATGACTGAGATAGGTGAAGTATACTTACATTCAATGTATCGCTCTTGGCATGGCAGGCAATGGACAATCTTGATGAGCAACATGTCAAAGAAGCTTGCAAAGACCGCTACTTCCATATCTTAATATTCAACTGCTTTCCCAAAAAGGCGCCAGATCAGATCTGCTCCCTGCCAAAACTTGATGGCGGGCAAATGGGAGCCTTAGCCTCCAGCCTTTCCGCCTATATCTGTCGAACTCTTGGCATGGAAGTGCAGATAGTTCGAGATGGCAACTGGCACCAATTTGTGCAATACCCAGCTGGTGCCCATTCTATCAAAATCTCCCGTATAGATAGTCCCGCACATCGTCCTTGCTAGTGGTCCATAAAGAGTTGACCTCGAATACCCACTTGTAGTGTCCTTCGCAGCAACCACTCGCTGCTTTCCATCCCGACTCCCCGTGCTATTGAGTAGCGCTCAAGTCTATCTCATCATTGACGTATATATCAACGCCCAGCCGCCCAACTCCCTTACTGCAGCCTATCCAGCGTGCAATCCTCCTCGACCTAAAGAGCATCCGTATTTCCAAACCCCCATATTTACAACCCTCAGCCCCTCTTCCTCTCCACTCCCTGTCTACTCTCCTCCCACGTTGCTCCTTGGGCTTTCATCTCTACCTGCTTAATCTTCCTCTCCAGGTCCAATTTCTTCGCGACGAGCGACCCCCTCTGTTCTTCTAATACAGCTATTCTTTGCTCGATGGACGCTTCTCGGGATTTTTCGACTTGCTGTTGTATGTAAATGTTAGATGTTATTCTTGCGCGGAAAGGAACGGATGTAGTTAAATTGGCGGCGAGAGATCGGAAACGGAGGAAAGAAGAGAGAGAACAGAAAGCAAATGGAAAACACCGGAGAGAAAGAAATTTATAACTAACCTGTTTACCCTCTTGATCGGCTTTCAACCGCGCACCAGTGACGGCACCCACAACCGTAACAGCTGTGATTGCGCCCGTCCAGACAATGCGCCGAATCTTGATTTGTTGCGCCGATGACATTTTTCGTATTTCGAATCGTACGAAAACACCCCTTTCTATTCATACGCAGATTCCAGACACCAGACGCGTCGTCGTAGTGATGGTGTTCACCAAGTCTCCTCTCCGCGCACGAAGAAAAAATATCGGTCCCGAGTTTCAAATTCCCCGACGCTCACCAAACACTTTTCCAAACCTCCTCCGCGACGTTTTCTTTCTTACTCGGATTCGATTCCCTCTTTTCTTTCTTTCTCCCCGTCTTACTTTCCCTTGTACTCTTACTCGTACATTTTTCTCCTCCCGCACCCGCACCCAACCTCTGCAACTCCATCTCGCTACCAGTAGGATGGGCGTGCGCAACGACGTCACTGGATATAGAGGTGGAGGTGGAGGGGCGGAGGTGTAGTAAGCGGGCTGCAGCTTTGTTCATATTTCCGGAGTTTGGGGGGATGGGTGGTTTGGGAAAGACATCTATCCGTTTCTTTTTTTTGCAGAGGGAATTCGGAGAGGTAGATTGTTAGATTTGTGGCAAGTTATTAATTTTCTGAAGGATCCAGAAAAGTTCAAGAGTGGAAAGCAAGCAAGCCACAAGACGGTAGCACGGGTTGGTTGCACAGCCTTCGAAACGTAGGTTTGAGGTCAGTCAGTCAGTCAGTCGCCGAGGCGAGCGGAAAAGGATTCACGGAGGGGATGGAGGGGTAGTTTGATGGGGTTTTATTGATTTATTTACTGACGTTTCTTAACTTTTAGATATTCCTGAGATTTCGGAATAGCTTCCTTCCACAATCTACTCATTTTCTGGACTCAATTGATCCCATCCTCGGAATCCCGGAGTGTCTTCCCAATTCGAACCAATCCAACAACAACCACACCATCTTTCCAACCCTCCACCGCGCCCCAAACAACCGACAGAAAACCTCAACCATGACCTCCCCGCGCGTCTTCATCATTCGTCACGGCGAAACAGAGTGGTCACTCAACGGGCGTCACACCGGCGTATCCGACATCCCCCTGACCGAGAACGGAGAAAAGCGTATCCGAGCTACAGGCCATGCTCTGGTTGGTGACGATCGATTGATTGTCCCGCGAAATATCGCGCATATGTGAGATCCTATTCCCATCATCTCTTTCATGCTTCCAGACTTACCACCCCACCAGCTACGTCTCCCCGCGCACCCGCGCCCAACGCACCCTCGAGCTCCTCGAACTCGGCTCCGCCAGCGCGCTCCCCTGGCAGCAGGAACGCACCCCACACCTCCCCCTCCGCACCTCCGCAAACGTGGAAATCACCGAAGATATCCGGGAATGGGACTACGGTTCCTACGAAGGCATCACCTCGGCCGAAATCCGCGAGCTACGCAAGCAACAAGGGCTTCCTGAGTGGGACATCTGGCGCGACGGCTGTCCCGACGGGGAAAGTCCCGAAGATGTAACCGTCCGTCTCGACCGTTTAATCGCAGAAATCCGGACGAAATGGCAAGGGCCGTTTATGGGGAAAGAGGGAACGAAGGAGGGGAAGGGGAAGGGTGATGTGCTGCTCGTGGCGCATGGACATATATTGCGAGCGTTCGCGATGAGGTGGGTGGGAAAGACGTTGAGGGATGGGCCGACGTTTTTGTTGGAGGCGGGGGGAGTGGGGACACTGAGTTATGAGCATAAGAGGATTGAGGAGCCGGCGATATTGTTGGGAGGGGCGTTTATGGTGGATGTGGTGGAGAATTCGGCGAGGGATGAGAGGGAGAGGGAGGAGGAGGAGAGGAGGGCGAAGGAGGGGAAATAGGGGGAGGAAGTGATTGGTGTGTATTGATTGGTTGGGTAGATACAGTAGAACGATAGACAGATAAATGAGAATAAGAAGCATCTAACTATTCGACGCTTCAAAGCAGGTGTCAGCAATTACGAGGTTTGGAAAGACTCGAAGTTTTAGAGGTTTTTGATTATATACCCAGCAGCGCTGTGATCCGTATGATCAGCTTTTCCTTCTAAATTTTGTAATATCTTATATAAACACCCGTATTCGTCTCTCTTCATTAATGATCCAGAGATATCCATATATGCAACGCAAATTCGGTCATAAACAAGGCCCTTCAAACCCTTCACCACGGCTTCATTTTATGTCCCCCATTTCATACCCGGATCTCCGCTCAATAATATAAATCCTTAATAACCTCCACAATAACCCCATGATCCTCATTCTGCTTCAACCCACTCACAACCACCACCGCCACCACACCCTCCACCCCCGTAACCCTAATCGGGACTCCCCCGCCATGAATCGCATACTCGCCCGCCGAGTTTCCCAACCCGTACTTATCCCTGAACGCAACCTCATCCCCGTCAAACTTGCACGACATATACCACGTGCTGACGCCCCAGCGCAGCACCGTTTTGCGCTTGCGACTCACCCACGAATCGTTGTCCGGCATGGTCCCTGAGTGCGTGCAGCAGTGGAAGAGGATCTGGTTGGCGTTGGCGAGGGAGATGTCGATTACGACGGGGGTGGGGATCGGGAGGAGACGCTCGCGGAGGGCGGAGCCGAGGACCCAGGCGTCTTGGGTGGTGAAGTGTTCGAATACTAGGGAGGCGTCGATGCGGGCGATGGATTCGAGCTTGGGGTGGTGTTAGTGGGATACGGATTGAATTGATTTGGGTGGGTGTAGAGGGGAGTCTGATGTAAGTGTGGTGTTTGAGGGGTCTTGATCGCCTCGTCTCGACTTCGAGATCAGATCATTTCGTTCTCCGTGGGACGAGAATATGAAACAGGCAAGTGGGTAGAAAGTGCGTAGTACTGGGAGGAATCTCTTACATCTCTTGGAGGATGTGGAATCGGTCTAGGAGTTTCGGGTGTCTCCCCTTTTTTGCTCTCACTGATCGACATCTCGTCTGGTGCACGTAAAGACTGTTGCGATTGTTTCGTGCTTGGTCTACTATGGTAATAGGCGGGGATTCTGTATTCCCTCTCTTTGGCGCCGATCTTATTATATTTAGAAATTCGTATAGGCGTTTCTGGTTGAGGTGATTCAGCGACAGTCTCAGGAATCGGAGAAGTGCTAGGGTTTTGTAAGGCGGGATGGTTTGTATGTTGTCGGAATGGGTCTGGTTGTTCCCAAATCGGAGTATTTCTACTTTCGCTTTCTAGGATCTCGAGAATGACGGATAATTGATCTTCTCTCGCCCATTGAAAGTCGGCGGATCTTCTTCGCGGATTATTGTTATTTGATGGCCGTTGATTATTCTTCTCTGATTCGCTTTGTTTTCTCAAGCTCAAGCTGGATGAAGATTTTGAGGAGGGGTTGTGGTTCCGCTGTTCGGCTTTAACGTCATCGACAGTCGGCCGTTTTCCTCTTTTGGAACTGCCGATGGATTGTGTGGTGGTTGAGGACTCTCGGCGTCGGAGTATACGAGGTGGTGGGGTCGGTGTTGTGGATTTGAGTGTCGGTTTGGAGGAAGGACGATAAAGACCGCAAGAAGACGACATTGACCATTATTTCAGATCATCGTCGGATCGAATGTCTGTTGGGAGAGGAAGTAGTAGAATTAAAGAAGAGAGAGACGCTGTGGAGTTTGTAGAAAGCAATTCCCCGGCTGGCCCGTTTGATAATTACGAAAGCAATATAACACTTTTCAACAGGGTCCTGGTTTGTTCTAGAAGAAGGTTCACGATGGATTGATGGATTGTCGGGGTCCTGGATCTCTTTTCTTCGAAAGTGGCTGGTGGTCAATGTTCAGATGAAATTCATGCAGAGACTTTTTGGTAGGGAAGCTTTGAGTTCAAAGGGGTTGATAGCTTCAATGCTCGTAAATGGTCGTATTGCTCGTAATGACGGGGATGGACTTCCCTTTCACTTGTAACATTTGAGAACTATGCCTGGATACAACCGTAGAATACAATCATACTATGTGTTCTTATTCCATGATAGGCTTCACCCAAGGCGAGGACTTGCCAGCGAACACTCAGATGAGGCGTCCATGTCCATCACGAGATATAAGAGATGGAATCCATGGTGCTCTGTATAGAATCTGGATCTCCCACAAGAGGAACCTAGACGCAGCCAGAATTTCGGATTTGGGACCCACAAAGAAGCCAATCTGACCATCCATCTCTCATAGTTGCAGAGATGCACCGCAGAGAAAGTGTAAATTCGCTACCAAGTGGACGACGGGGACAATGCAAAGCAAGTATATCCTTGCGGGCGAAATGTACTCACGGAATCCGCAAAGTCCCTTTCCACTTGGAGATGCTCTCAATCGAGAACTAGCATCTGGCGGTGAATCACATCACGCACATCTTGATAGGAAAAACAATATGCCGTTCATATTCGTTCTATTATTGGTAGTGGTGTAGTTGTCCTCGGAGTGTTTGTAGATATTTTGCGATGTTTGGATTGCGTGCCCCCCCTGCCGCCTACCTGCAGCTTCCATTCTTTAGTTTCATCTGCACGACAAGACCCGAGATCTCACGCCAGACCGGAAACGACCCCGCCTAAATATTTTATCCTACAAAAATGTGAGAGTTCTTCCTTTCGTCCCAACGAGGCGATTCTTTCATGGTCATTATATCTTCATCCATCTGCCATTCATTGATTGGATGAGCGTTATTTATTAGGGTCATCAATCCGTATCGTAAGTTTCGAGAGCTTTCATGTGGTATCGTCCATCGTACTTACAACCCTGAAAGGATCTCGGAGCAAAGATGGACCCCGCAATCCAGGCGGAGCTGGAGAGATATGGCGACGATGTTCCATTCCGCGCAGTAACGAACCACACCCAGTCAACATGGGCGAGAACCTTTCATTACTCCCCAGAGTTGTTTATTCAACCACAGTCTATCGAAGAAGTCGAGAAGGCGATAAATCTTGCGCGAAGATGTCGACGAAGAATCACGACGGTCGGATGTGGACATTCGCCATCAACTATAACATGCACTTCGAGCTGGCTCATTAACTTGGACAATCTCAATAAAATACTATCTGCAGACAGGGAGACGGGAGTCGTGGTGATGCAAAGTGGTATACGGTTATATGCCTTGGGCGAACAATTAGATGCGGTTGGATTGGCGATGCCAAATTTGGGCAGTATCAACCACCAATCGATCGCAGGCGCAATCTCTACCGGTACACACGGAAGTACTCTTCGTCACGGAATTCTTTCTGCTTCTATATTGTCGTTGAAGATCACCCTCTCCAATGGCAAGACCGAAACATGTTCCCCAACGCAAAACGTCGAGCTTTTCCGCGCATCTCTCATCTCTCTCGGCGCAATCGGTATCATCACAGAAGTCACCTTCCAAGCCGTTCCTGAGTTTACCTTAAAGTGGGAACAAACCGTCGACACGGACCTAAGCATGTTCAATAAATGGGAGATGACACTCTGGAAACAAACCGAGTTCGTTCGAGTGTGGTGGTTTCCCTACACTAGACGAGCCGTTGTATGGACTGCAGAAAAGACAGATCTTGCGCCGGTTGATCCCCCAAAGTCATACTATGGTGGTAAATTAGGATATCACATCTACCACAATCTCCTTGCGCTTGGTCAACACATTCCAAGAATATTGCCGTTCGTAGAATGGTTCGTCTTTGGCATGCAATACGGGTTCAAGAACGGCACCAAAAGTTCCGCTATCCAACCTTCTCGACAAGCACTTCTCATGGACTGTCTATACTCTCAATTCGTCAACGAATGGGCCATTCCACTCTCCAAAGGACCCGAAGCCCTCCGCCGTCTCAGTTCCTGGTTAAACCACCTCCCTCCATCCGACCCGGACTACGTCCCCCACGGCATCCCTTTCTCCGCTGAAGGACTCTACGTCCATGCCCCCGTCGAAGTTCGCGTTACTGACACCACCAACGGAACCACACCCCGCCCGCATCTCGATTTCACCTGCACCGAAGAACCCACCCTTTACCTCAACGCCACGCTCTACCGCCCCTACGACGCCGACCCTCCCTGTCGCGCCCGCTACTATGAAGCTTTCGAATATCTGATGCGCGAGTACGGCGGGAAACCGCATTGGGCAAAGAACTTCGAGACCAGCGGCGCGGATATCGAGGAGATGTATGGTGAGACTCTGACGGAATGGCGAAATATCAGAAATGAAGTCGATCCCGAGGGTATGTTTGTGGGCGAATGGCATCGGAGACATATTCTGGGAGATGGACCGAGGTTCGCGTTGGAGGAGACGGAAGTTGCGAGGAGGAAGTTGAGAAGTGGTGGGGTGAGAGTGGAAGGCGTGGTGGGTGCGGATGATAGGGATAGGGAGAGTGGGAGTGAGAGTAGTTATGATCTTTTGAGGGCGTCGGAGATGAAGTAGTAAGGGAGTGATGGTTGAGGAAGGTTGGTGTCGACTTTGATATTTACTGTGACTGGAAGGTTGTTGGCGGCATCTGTCTGACTTCTCTGCTCTTTTATTGCATGATATGATATGACGATATAAAATAGATTTACCTGCACGATTTAAAAAATACTAGAACATGGACTCCGAATAGAAGTGATGGGAGATACGGGTGTATCCTAAGTCGGGGTTGGCGCCTGCCTTAGTTGGACTGTCGTTGCCATTTAAACTCCGAGCTGTTGAATCCATTCCGTCCGCTCCTTGGTTTTACCAATCAAGTGGATTTCAAGATTCATAATAAAAAGGGTATAGGATAGAATCGTATGCAACAAAGCTTTCCGATGCGGAGATCAAGGATATGCGCTTTCCCGGAGGTGAGTACTTACTTCTGGGTATATATAAAGGACAGGCTGGCTGATGTTGATAGGAATACCTGAAGGTCGGTTTTGAGGTTGATTCTGCATTTCACAGGTTTCCTCGCTGCAGGTTGCAATGAGTGGCGAGAATAGAACAACCTATGATGAGATGTGCTACTTACTGCTTCAACTAGAAGCTACCGGGTCATGAAGGTCTGGTATAGAAGGGTGTGATGACTGGAATCCAGAACGTGTTAGGTGAGAGGGAAGGGACAGCGTGCGAGGAGTTGTGAAGCTTGTCTGGATCCTGAATGTGGGAGGAGGCTTCAGTAGGGAGCGGACTGTGAGGCAGGATATTGTGAGGTTTACTCTTGCTGATGTAGGAAATGTTCTCCAAGCTGACTTTCGTATAGGTGAATCTTGTCTTGAGCAGTTCTGCTGCATGTGCAGATTGGAGGACTTCCATTTGGCCACGAGCCGGAGTTAGTACTGCGACCATAACTGTTGGAAAAATACTGATAACCCGTTAAAAAGGAAGGAGATGAAAGACTTCTTCCAGAGTAACCTATTCCGATTCGAAGCGGAATATACGTCAGCTATTCCGGTCTCCTGTCATCGTTGCGCATCTATCGGATGGAGGTTTATGCTGCAGCCAGTCCGCCTATGTTATTACTTCACGGACTGTTTACCGGTCATCCGATTCCCGTGGTTTGACTGCTCTGCATCACGGAACAAATTCGGCTGTTCCAGCCTCCTGCCGTCATTTTCAACCTACTCCGCTGACTTTGACTTTCAGTGGCTGACTCAAACCATATAGCGTGAACTTAGAGCTGGCTGTAGCGAAGCATTATTAAGTTTACTTACTGGCGTCGTACTTCTACTGGATTCAAGAAAGCCATAATAAGATTGCCGGATTGCTACAGACCCGAATCGAAGTATACGCTCTGCTGATACTCCGAGCGTGTAGGAAGCCTTTATTCGCCGGTCTAACACCTTTAATGACATTCCATCTAACATACCAGCAACCTCGACACCGAGTTGTTCCTGGCCCCATCTTCGCACACTGAGACTCACAAATGGTTACCAAGAAAGATTGCGAGGAGGACAGTTGCGAGAAGTTGCGAGAAGAAGCTGGTTTCCGAGGCCTCCGAAGGGCTGAGACCGATAACGACTTCTCCCATATAGGGCCCTTCAGAAACCGGCTGTGTAGTCCGAGCGTGCAAAGACGGGACGAGGTTCAGATAATGGCACTTGGTAATCGCCTCGTCTCACATTGTCCCGTGCACGTTTCTTCTTCTTCTTCTCCCATCTACCTTGCCTTTGCCTGCGACTCATTGTGCGTTCACTGTTCAATTTTCCTTCTTTGGTTTGACTTCTTTTCTAACGGCAAACTGCAATCCGATTAGTGATTTCTGGAAGGATGATGCAAGTCCAGATGAGTTTTCACTCAAGAGAATTCCTACTTGTGGCGTTCACCCTCCTACACCAAGTAGAGTACATGGCTACTTCAAGCGGAGTACAGCAATTGAATGCGAAAAGAGAAGACTTCTTGCCACATACCACAAGCTCATGGACTTCTCTAACATGGAGAAGAAACTTGTTGTCATAAGCAATGCCAAGCCATGTTCTTCCTCTTTGAAGTAGAGGTCGCGATTGGACCCCAATTTCAAACACTCCTCGCACAGACTAGCCCATCTCTCCATCGTGCCGCAACGAAGTGTATCCACATGAACCCGAGGTAGGTGACATGAAATCAAGCAAGATGAAATGAAACATCCGACGTCCGCTCTAAGCAATCGTGACACGGATTCTTCTACTCATATATATGCTTATTGACTGACGCACAGTCCAGTGTCAAACATCAATGTTGAGCACACAACTACTTTACATGCCAGTCTGTCAGTTATGTCAAATCCCCGGACTGGAAAAACAGAAAAGAAAAACTCTCTCATTCATTCATTCCTAAAGGACAGTTTCTTTGGTTGATTTTGCGGCCAAATGAAACGACACGCACACGCGCGCATTTGTGGTTGACGGAAATTTTGCCCTCTAAGGTATCTACCCATACATCTTACATCAGAGATAAGAATGATCCGGCTCACAAATTATCAGTAACCACTTCGAGGGAGTCATGATCCTAAGGTCACTTCCTCTCATTATCCTCACGACGGGCCTTTGCCATGCCAGTCTAATACCAGCCGCGATCCGGCAAAGGGCGGAGCCCATCCAAATATCCAGCACATCAATACCACTCATTACTAGCACATCTTCATCCGTCTCGGGATACTTCACTCCTTCGCCTTCTATCGATCCACGTGCTCTCCTCCCTGAGTGCGTTGGAATCCTACTCGATGCCACCTCATCAGCAGCTGCCAAGATCGCTTCGTCCTTTGCCACAAATTTCTCGTCCCAGATTGCATCGATTAGCACAGCGGCCGCGGGATCGATCTCAGCTGCTGCTCTTTCAGCCTCGTCGGCTGTAGCCTCTGCTTCGGCGGATGTGGCTTCTATTCAAGCGTCTGCTGCTGCGGCGTTGGACGCGGCTTCTTCTTCTTTGGCGTTTGTTTCTGTATGTCATCACTATCCTCATGTGACTCAGTCAACTAACATTAATTAAACTTAGTCCTCAGCCAGTCTAGAACTTGCTTCAGCCAGTGGACAGCTTTCTTCAGCCAGTGTGCAACTTTCTTCAGCTGGCGTACAGCTTTCTTCCGCTACCGCAGAGATTTCTTCAGTCTCCGCATCATTGATTTCCGCTGCTTCAATTGAAACTTATAGTGCACATGCTGCAGCTATGGCAGTCGGGGTAAGCATTTCTCTCTTTTCGCTTATTATTTCTCTTCCCCTTTCCTCTGTCCCTCATTACATTCATCGTTTGCCTTTCAAATTTCACTCGGATACTAAACATCTTCCCACAGACTGATGCCTCTCAATCGGCCTCCCAAGTAGCAGACACCCGCAAAGCCGTCAATACCACCAAAAACATCATGATACCGCTCACCGTCGCCGTGGTTCTCATCATCGGTGTCTCGCTCGCCTCTTCTCTTCTCTCTGTGCTTGTCTATAGTTTCGTGTCAAAGAGAAGACGGGCAGGAAAGCTGGGCCCGAAAGCGACCGGAGAGTCAGTGGAGCAGCGCCACTCAGGAGGCGCAGATACGATAGCGACTTCGAGTTCTACTTCTACATCATCGTCGCTTTATGATGTAGGAGAGCGACAAAGCCAGGGGGCGGATGTGAGCATTTCGAGTTATTACGAGGGAGCGGGAATGAAAATGGGGACAGAGAAAGGAGCAGCGCAGATTGTGGCGAAGGATCTTCCTTCTCCTGAGGATAATGACTCGCGATATTCAATGGATATCGAGAAAAAAATAGCTGCGATTTATCAATCTAGCTGGGGACAATCGGAATTGGAAAGAGAGAAAGATAAGAGAAGAGTGTCGGATCTAAGTAGAAGTAGTAAGAGTATCAGTGCTCTTTTTGCACCGCGAGGCGTGCCGATTAAACTCCCGGAAGGCACAGATTCAAAGACAAAGGAGATGAGCGAGAGAGCCATCGAGGAGAAGGATGATAAGGACGGGGTGGAAGTGATGCTTGGTATTGACACTGGATATTTCAGTTCGCAGGCAAGGACGGGTGACACTAAACAGAAGGGAGGAGAGGAGGAAAATCAGATGTTGCAGTTCACGCTAAGTCCGAGTGTCTATTCAAGGCCAGAGAATGGGAGTAGCAGCAGTAGTAGTAGTACATCGGGGCAGCAGGCGGTGAAGGCCAAAGAGAAGGGCAAAGGAAAGGGAAAGGGAGTGGGAGTGGGCAAGTTTAGGTTTTCAATTGGGAAAGCGGTTTGAATGTCTGGGATAACTTCACAGATGAATAATACTCTTACTATCTTATTTTTATTTTCTATTACACCATATACTTATATTATTGATATCAGTACAGGAGCTATGGTTCGTCTGTGCCAAGAACTCGGATATCGTGAGCTGAGATCTTGAGCAGTGGTCGCCAAGCTGTGCTTACGGTTACACGACATGAGGGGATTGACGGGAAGGATTCCTGATAGGTTCCATCACACGGGTGCTGATTATTCCAGCCAATGATACACAACATCGGAGTATCCAGCTTATGTATGTGTATCTCTTCCTACATCTATCGATTCCCGTCTTACATCGCTCTTTCAAATTCATCACCAATGCTGTCGTTCTCCAAGTTCCAGTCACGATGATGCTACAAACCTCCCTCTTCTTCCTCTTCACCACCTGGTGCACAGCCGCCTCACCCTCCTCCGCAAATTACGCCCCTTCGCCCAATCAAGGAAAATGGACCGCCCTCCCCTCCATCCCCCTCTACCCCCGCCAAGAACACACCACCGTCGCCCTCTCCTCCTCAATCTACATCATCGGCGGCGTCATCCCCTTCCTCAACAACGAAACCTTCCCCACCGTAACCCTCATCCAACAATACTCCATCCCCACTCAAACCTGGCGTCTCGTCGCTCCTCTCCCGCTCCCCCTCAACCACGCCAACGCCGTAGTCCTCAACCACAAAATCTACGTCCTCGGCGGACTGACTCCGCAAAACGGCGTTTGGAACGCATCTCGTGCGTGCTTTGAGTATGATCCTGTGACTGATGTTTGGAGTTTGATTGATCAGTTTCCAGAGGGAAGACAGATTGGTGCGGCGGCTGTGGGGGTGGATTATAGGAGTGGAGAGGTTTATTTAGCGGGGGGTTTGCGCTCGACGGATCTTAGGAATATCACGAATGTGATAGAAGATACTGTAGATATATTCACCTCCTACAACATCCCCGCCCGGAAATGGACAACGCATCCCGTGCTTCCCGCGCCGCGCGATCACGCCGGCGTAGGTCTTGTAGCGGGGAAATTATACATCCTCGGCGGACGGGCCTTCGGACATGATAATGTCGTCAACACGGTATTTTCGTATGATTTGCAGCGAGGAGTGTGGAAAGATGATTTACCGGTGATGCCGACGCCGAGGGGGGGTGTGGCGTCGGGGGTGCTGGGGGAGTGGATATTGACGGTGGGCGGGGAGGGGAATCCGGCGAATGGGAGTTTGGGGGTGTTTAAGGAGAATCAGGCGTTTGATACGAGGGGGAGGAGGTGGGTGGGGTTGAGGAATATGGATGTGCCGAGACATGGGACGGCGGGGGTGGCGGTGGGGGGGAAGGTGTATATTCCAGGGGGAGGAACGGAAAAGGGAGGGGCGCCGACGAGTTTTTTTAGTTGCTTTGAGTTTTGAGGGGGGCTCGGAGGTTGGTTAGGAGATGGGAGTTCTAGAGGGTTTGTTGTGAAGGTAGATGAGGTGGATGCGATTTTGAGAAGTAACGGTAAGTCACGCAGGTGAAGCCATGCCAAAAGGATCAAGTAGTATATTATTTGCCTGACTCTAAATACTACGATTATTACCTGATCTTCTCCCATGAATTGATCCACTCTCAAATCACTTCTCAGCCTGCAACAGCTTTTATCAGCAGCCATCCTCTGCAGCCAAAAACCTCGCATTTCTATTGTTACTCAGTCTCGCAGATTGTCCGTCAAACTCCGTGTACCTTTAGTTTTATGACTCTTTTGACATGGTGGTAACTTATTAAGCTGCTGGAAGTTTGTTTTTGATGGGCTGAGGTAGGCTGCCACCCGATGTCACGATATGTTATATCAAAGCTGCGAATTCGCGTGGAACGTGAGAAGTTAAGGTGGGGTTGCGAGGCTCATTGGCCCGGAGAAGTGGCGAAGCAGAGAGCCTCAAAGGTATAATGTAACCTCACGGATATATAAGGAGAAGACAGGGAAAAGAGGAGACACTCTGATTACACTCTTCTGACCTAGTGATACTCTGTTAATTCTTTAACAATCACTACTATAACGCTTTGAGCATGGAGTTCCAGGATGGACGACTTTGTGATAGCTGTGTCCAGCTGAATCTTGCCGCCGTATTCGACCCAGAATGCTTTGATAGTCTACCGAGGATCAATATGGACAGCCTTGTCAATACACAAAATTGGGTTCCGGACGACCCTGAAATAGCTCTGGGACTGGAAAAACTAATATCAACGACCCAGCTGCGATTATCACCCCCCGAATTGATCCGCCACGTCGGCAGCTGGAGTCCTTGCAACTCGAACCTGTCCGACATCAGACCCATCTGTTCCTTCTGTAGTTTTCTTGGCGATATGGCCGCACGTGAACCCCCTTATTGGGCTCGTCGCTCTAGAGAGCTCTTCGCATTTCCAAGCCATCTGTTATATGATTTGGCAGACACGGGCACCAGAAACCCAAGCAGAGTCCCTGTGTCAATCAACTTGCTTATCCTCAATAGGGCATACCTTCTGCACGCTTATCCAGGTGAGGATAGATGGAAAAACTGGCTACGGAGTATGTGTCGCGAACCCTTCACCACGATATCGTTAAGCTCCGGGACAGTGCCAAAACATTATGGGTTACTTGGGTCGACAGGTATCCGATTTCTGCAAAACAGCTCGATAGACTACGACCTGTTTCGTTATTGGTTGGACATCTGTGTAGCAAAACACGGCAACAGATGTGCGCCACCAGACAGGCCACCAGTTTCAAAGTTCAAGCTTATTGACTGTCAGGCTCGTCGTATCATCAATGCACCATCTGATAAGAAATATGACTATGTTGCCCTGAGCTACGTTTGGGGGAAAGAAACTACCGAACCATACCATTATCCGTTACTCCCGGAGACACTCCCGCTTGTGATCCTCGACGCCATGGCCTTTGTGATGGAACTTGGTCTTCAGTATCTCTGGTGGATCGTTACTGTATTTGGCAGGCCGACCCGGAGCACAAAATGACTCAGATAAACGCAATGGACCAAATATATGGAGGTGCCTACTTTACCATATTTGCATGCGCTGGGGAGGATCCTAGCTACGGATTACCGGGCGTGAGTGTTACCCAGCGCAAGAATTTTCAGCTCTCCACAGTGATTGAGGGGAAGACTCTGGTCGTAAACCGAGGCCATCACGGACAGGCGAAACAGATTTCAGCCTCGAAGTGGAAGTCTCGAGGCTGGACATTTCAGGAGGAGGCCCTCTCCCGTCGGAGACTATACGTCACGGACTACGAGATATCGTTTTTCTGTTCTGAGATGACATGTTTCGAGCACCTCGCACCACCGTTGGCATTCAGCAGCAACGAAGAAGACCACAAACAACAATATTGGAACGGCCTCAACATTCCGCATGGCATCGGCCATCTCATCAGCCAGTACTCCCGGCGCAAATTAACAGAACAAAGCGACCGGATCAACGCGATTTCTGGTGTGCTAAATGAATGGTCTCGACTTCATCCTAAGTGTTTTCACTATTGGGGTGCTCCTATTCAAGGTCCTCCTACGCGTTGGCAACTTTTTCAAGTCAGTCTTTCTGATTACGGCTTTTACGCATTCTCACGCCTACTCCCTGACATCTATAATAGCAGAAACTTAGGCACCAAATCCGCTTTCGCTGTCATATTTAATGGAAACATACTCACAAGAGTCTTTCTCGCTGGCTTACTCGTGTTTCCGGAAAGAGACACGCGGCAGATACGCCCAAAGAACCGCGACTTTCCGAGTTGGTCCTGGGCTGGGCAGGGAGCAAACATCTGGTTCACACCCTCCAACAGCAGTACCGTCACCTCACTAGCATTTTCTGCTGAAAGTTTTGACGCTGAGGTATGGGTTGAAAGACCTGACGGCACAACCGTGGAATGGGAAACATTCGTCACCAAAGGTGGCTGTAAGCTACCCCAATCGGAGTTGACACCATATCTGCACATCGAATGCTGGGTATTCAAAGTTGGGCCTTTTCGGCAACTCAAGCTGAAACCCCGAGTAGATATGGGTACTTTCTGCATCCCGGCTTCAGGCAACTATGAGGAAGACCCGCCAAAGCGAGTGCGAAGGTTTTTGCCTGATTTCTTCCACTCCACGTCATCTTCCCTCCTCACATCGGAATTGGAAGCTATTTGCTTTTTTCCCCCGGAAAATGTTGGGCATGCTCTGATCCTTAATATTGTTGACGGGGTTTTCGAGCGAATTGGGCTACTGAGTTTATATGTGGATGAAGTAGACGATGGCGCGCAGAAGGCTGCAGAGCATAAATCGGACAAAGTTAACGATGTTTACCCCCAAGCTCATAGACGCCGTATTCGGTTAAGATAACTCTTGTAGGAAGCTATTCAATATCGTAGTTGGAGAAGTATATCTTATAGTTAAATACGGAATATTTAAATTGTTTTGAGTTGTGAAGGGGGTTGGGAGATTAGTTACGAGAAGGGCATTCTTTTGGGCGAGTTTAGAGGGAGCTGAGTATGATTTTAGGCAGTAGAAGCAAATCATACAGAAGCAGATAATCCAAAGGGATCAAGAAGTATGTTTTATACCTGGGCCCCAAGACCACCATTATCACCTCACCTTTTTATGTGAGTGTGTCCACTCTCTAATCAATCCAATCCTCAGCAGCACCTTCGTGCATGTTCATCTGCTACCTGAGATTCCTACGCACTCATCAATTAATTATTACTTATATCTCTGTAAGTATCACCACCTGTTTCGCAATCGCATCACTCGCCTGCTTTTCCCTCAACCTACCTAATCTCTCCACCATCGCCCTTGGCAATCTCGCTCTATACTTCTCTGGAATGACTTTTTGCCTCACCACCAATCTTGGCTCAGTACCTGTATTCGTCAACCATACTTTAGCAATGAGATTCGATCCCGACTTCCCGATCCAATATGACACCTGATGCTGCAACTGCCATGGCGCAATTGTGTTCGCAGCAGTTGTCAGCTCCCGATCAGAGAGATGCTGGCATACTGCTGTGTCGAGGAGATTGCTGACATTGTGCCAGGGCGCTACTTCGAGGCCGCGACACTTGTGTTTCTCGATTTCAATGCAAAGGGGCGTGATGCATGCAAATGTCGCACAGTCTTCTGAATCTGCGAGGATACGAGCCCAGAGACTGGTCTTCTCGCAACGTAATCTTAGACACGAATATGGGCTCTCCTTTCTAACCCACGCAATGACAAGCTCTTCGCCATTCTTATCGATCCCAGTATTCTTGAGGATTTCGAGCATTGACCGGACAATCTGGATCGCGGCTTCCCTCAGTTCGGTCGATAACTGATCAAACCATTGTCCTAGATCGCTTCTGAAATTCTTGACGATGGCGTATTTTGTCTTTAGTTCTTCCCAGTGTGCTGGCTTTGAGAGTCGAGATTCGACAAATGGTACCATGACATCTGCGAGCAGTACCCGCAGCGGAACCCGGCGTGCAACACCTGTACAGAAGCTGATTTGGAGGCCACAGGTCGAGTTTAAAAAAGCTAAGTCAATCTCATTGAATGGCAGCATCAATTGCTGTTGCTTCTTTGTGACGCCATCCTGTTTGATGTAGGTAGGATTGAATGCCAGAGTGATGTATTGTCCGCCCTGCATGCCTACTTGTTTTTCTCGAAGCTCCCAATGAGTATCACTGGTACCAAGATGCTTGAGATAGGCATTTGTTGCTGGATGTTGCCAGCTTTTTGTTTCGTCCAAGGGGCATTTATCGTTAATTGTGGTGCCTCCGATCAGGATCTTCTCGTCCCATTTGAAACCTGAACCGTATTCTCCTTGATAATGTTGCCCAGGACTCCAATGCGCCTTCGTGGAAGAGGTTTGGGGGAAGTCAATGATCCCTCCTCCAATCTCTATGGCGTACAGATTTGTTCCATTGGGCTCGGTAATGAATCTCGCAGGACTCCATGTGACGACTAGGTCTTGAGGAGAGGCCAAAAGATCATAATCAACCGGAGAATCACATAATGAAGAGCCTTCCGTCGCAATCTGAAAGACAAGAACGGGGTCTCAAACCATGTCTTTCATGCAAGTGAAATTATGCAGTCCAGCAACGACATGGGGAGACGTCTTTGGAGACGTGCCTAGCAGGTGTACTTCTTGCAATGAATCTACAAGAAATTCGGGGTTTAAATGCCCAATGTGCGCCTGTGCGTAGCTCAAAATACTGAGAGATAATATCTGGGCTGCCAGCGCACAGTCATTCAATACGGCGTCCAGACTGATTTCGTGCTCCTGATATCGCTCTCCAAACATCGAAACAAAGACTTCTGCTGCCAATGAACAGCTCTTGAATTGAACCAGGTTTGTAGGATCTTGAAGCATGCCCTCTTCCAAAGTTTTCAATATTAGATATAACTCCTCAATGGGTTCCACATTGATCAGGGACAGCTCAATGCACAACTCCTTCTCCGTGTCAAATTTCAGCACTGTGAAACCATCACAGATGAGGTCGCTCTCTTGTAAGAAGCCAACGGCAGAACACGTCCTACGTAGAGTGTCTATTATACGGGCCATCCGGATCTCGGGTTTTGCCGGAAAGTCTTCTTCGGCATAACTAACCCAGGCCACAGAATTCTGCTCTCCTGTGAATTGGACACACGATGTCCATCGCATCCACTCAGGCGTATCTTGCTCATCAGCTAGAGGAAGCACACCAGCTAAGCCACACTGTTTGCCAATTCTCTCCTTCACTCCAGTCACCCCTCGTTCGGGCTTATGGCCGATGGCTTTCGGAGTATTTGCGGTGATTACTCTAGGTGCAGTTTCGATTTTATGCCCACCCTTGTGAACACAGTCCTGATGGTGCCATCTGCGGCGCGGAATTAACAGATCTGTGGGAGGAGCACCCATCAAGATCCATGGTGATCCAGCCTCACCATCGATGAGTAGCTTTGCCATTTCCTCAAATTCGCAACCTATATCCACTAATTCATGAAGCCAATCGAATTCATCGAGAGCGACTTCGTAAAAATACTGCTGCAAAAGTCTAGTGACGGCTTCAACGTCCCCTTTGACAACTTGCTCCTGCAGGGTGGAAGGTCCCACTTCCAGACCGAGAAAGGACCTCACATTTGCCACGTATTGTTTGAACGCGGGCCCACCAACAAGGAAATCAGTTGCCATTGCTATATTGGGATACTTTACTTTATTGTCGGCAAAATTCGATCCTTCCGAGTCACTTTCCTCCGACTCTTCACTTGACTCGCCCCCCGTGGCAAGACCAGCCTCTTCATTTGCAATTTCATTGCTGATCTGAGTTCCGAGAAGTTGCTCAAGTTGTA
The DNA here is from genome assembly GCA_002946425.1 of Rutstroemia sp. NJR-2017a BBW. NCBI lineage: Eukaryota > Fungi > Ascomycota > Leotiomycetes > Helotiales > Rutstroemiaceae > Rutstroemia > Rutstroemia sp. NJR-2017a BBW. The sequence continues at coordinate 241,733 of NJPT01000015.1, forward strand.
TTTGCTTGTCTGGCTTTTGAGCGAGCAGGGCTTTCTATGTATTGTCAGCTTTGAATGTTTCAGAAACAAAGTCTTATTTGCCCTAATCGATCAGGACAAGATCTTGTACTCACCATATCTGCACGTTTTGACTTATTAAAAGGACTAATGATGCCCCAGATTTGCTCAGCAATTGATATCCTCTCAGAACGGCCGCTTAATATGCGGATTGCTTGCTCGTGGAGCTGTGATTGAGTTCGCGAGCGCAGGTCCAAGAAGTATTTATTCAGGAGACGTCTTTGATTTCGAACAAATCTCTCCTGTCCCAACCGTTTCGCAGCTTGTACATAGAGTGATGCTAACTCATTGTCCGCGACAAAAACATCGACAAGCTGGTCAATAGCGGTAAGACGGATAGAGGAGACGGTAGAATTGGTAGAGAGTGAACCAGCCGTAGAGAAAATGTCCTCATCGTCCGATGCGACAGATGCAATCTCTGACTTACTGGAGGCCCAATTTCCATTCTCGAGATCCACGAAAGGTTCCATTGGGTTGGAAGCGCCATTTCCTTCTACACTTTCGTACTTCGTTAAAGATGTCTGTCCTTGATTTTCAACGTTGACCGGAGAAGCGACAGGCGCCACATCACCAATAGCTCGCTCAACCGGCTCAACAGGTTTGTGTACCGGCACAGCCGCCTCCGACACCTGGGTTGTCGTTCGCATTACTGTCTCCTTCGTCAGACTTGGGATCTCTCCATCAGTCGCCGTGTTCACTTGAACAGCTTGTGCTGGGGCAATACTCATGGTGGATTGGATCGCCATCAGATCTGTCAGCTTCACACTCCCCAGGTTGTTCGGATCAACGTATAGTGGGACTGGCGTTTCTCTAGCCTTCATAGGATCAAACAATACTGGATTGATTTCTCCTTCAGCCGTTTTTATTTCGAAGCTGATGTTCTTCTTCCAGCCAACAATGGCAGTGACGACGATGCCGCATTGGAACTGAGCATTATTCTTCCTTCTCAGGAGAATGGCCGTACGTATCAAACTTGGGATCCCATTCTCATCATTTTCATTGTCCGTCAATCTCCACTGTGCAGCATTCTTTGGCTCTGTCGTCCGGCCTATCATTTCTCGGGCTCCGACTACTTTCGCGACCCCATACTTTGTCTCTGTTGTACTCATATTCCACTCTAATCCAGTAGTTACGTTGGCCACGACGGTCGCTCCGGTATCCACCTTTGCAGCTCTCGTGAGTTGTTGAACTTTCTCCGTCTTTATCAAGGCATATGTTAGATTAGGGGCAATTCCAAGCACTTCTGGTGGATTGGTGCCGTTAGGGTCGATGTCCCAGAAGATTACTGCGATATTTGCATCTCGAAAGCGCCTTGAGTCGTCATGAGATATGAACTGGAAATCTGCAATGATTAATGTTGCTGGCAGAGAGTCCGGGGACGAATCGATGGTCCCATGAATGATCTCAACAAGATACATCTTCAAGTTCAACGTCGAGCCGGCGTCATAGACATCTCGTCTTTCGACTTGCCCTTCATGCGCATCGAGTGTATGATAATTATTTTTCTCCACTTCTCCCCCACCAGGCCGGAAGTTGAATGTAAATTCGGCCATTGTTGAATACTGTAGGCAGAAAGATGGTGCTCTTAGCTTTTTGTAAATAGTTACGACTCGATACAAGTCGACAAAGTATTCGATCAGGCTGGGTGAAACGATTATATATTCTCAACAGTTGGAGGTGGAGGGCCGGCTAAACTTTCCCCAAATAAACTATACCCCGGCTCAAAGCACGTTCCATCTCAAAATTTACTTTAAAAGTTTATCTAAATAAAATAAGTAAATAAATAAATAAATAAATAAATAAATAAATAAATAAATATAAGCGTTTTGCGGCTGAGCACAAATGCGGGGTTCGCGATACTCCAACTCGAGTGTCAAAGTCAATTCTCAACATGAATTACTATCCCACCGTGCCCACGTTCCGCCTTGATAATATTCGCTTAAGCCTAGTTCTTCCTTGACTAGAAGAAGGGTCATTTTCCACCGATCACCTTCACGAACACCGGGTTACCGGCTACCGGCTGACGGCACCCCCCTCATCTCCTCTCATATATCACAACAAGTGCACCCAGAAACGCGGATAGCTTCCATTCCACGCTCTTGATTTGCGCCAGAATTAGAAGTTGTTCCGAGGTCCGTATTCTCAACCGATTCTCGACTGGATTTGATTTTCCAACGACAGGATGTTTGAGTTTATAACATCTCTCCTTTCAACTGCTGCACCCTTGCCCGCACCCTCGCCCTTTCCACCACCTGGTCCAATAGTGACTGTCTTAATTATTCCAGCCACTGGCGCACCACCAAGAATCGAACGCCTCGCAACCGTTAACGTACGAAATGGTGGCAAAGGCGACCGCTTTCTTCACTACGTACCTGATATGAGAATACATTGGGGAACTAGTTTTGCCTGGGAGTGCCGAGACTTAGCACGAGTTGATATCACGGACCATGTTATCCCAGCTTTAAATGGATTTTATTATGGCTTCAAGAGCTTTGCTGTAGACGATCTGCCTATGTCGAAGCACGGTCGCGGGATCTATGGAGATGCTTGTATTGTAAAGATGGCACCTGAGAGGTATTGTGCACGTGGGTTCAGAATTATTAAATGGAAAGGGAGAGATATCGACGACCTTCATAACGAGCTGTCAAGATTTGCAGTTTATGATGATATTACTATGGACGTTGTTGATACAGGACTTTGGAAGGTGCTAGTAGAGAAATTATCTGAGGTTTGAGAGAGGCCGTACTGTGGTTATTTGAAGAAAATGTTTTGAATTTGTCACGCTATTATTCATCAAAAATTGCAAACATCTTGCATTGAGAATACTAAGCTAAAGAGAAAAGAAAAGAAGGAAACAAAATGGGAAACTGGTGGAGTATAAATAAAAAAGTGGACTATAGTGAGTTTAATAGTCATGTGATCAATCAGACGTCACTTTTTGGTTGCAAATCAGCTGGTTTTCTCTGCACTTTAGGTCTCTCTTTCAAATACTAGAGTTCAAGAATTTCTCGGTTTTTGCAATCCAACGGCTGATGGAAGTGACGTCTGGTGGCCTGTCATCTGGTGCAGAATTAGTACAGCCTTGCAGTACGGCATCGTTATCTTGCCATTCTCCTCTTGCGTTTCGAGATATTCTTGGAGTCTTGTGGATGCTTGTTCCATATTCCTCGACATCGCCGCCGAGTTTTGGGAATGGGATACGACTCCCGAGACTTCCATTGCCCCTGTTGAAGTGGCTGCAGCTGCAACGGAGGTCTTGTTGCGAGAGAATCGGCTGAAGAGCCAAAGCTTCTTTCGATGTTCTTTCTCCGCCATAGTATTTCTTTACTGAAGAGGTTTAAAACATTAACTGAAGGGAACGATACCTCGAGAAAGTCTGTCGTCGCAAGCCTGATCATGGAGGCAGTGCAAATGGGTGGGCTGGGGAGCAGCTTGTTAGTTATGCTTAGGTCAAGTTTGATTCTGCAAAAAATATCACAGCTGAAAAAGCTCTAGGCTTATAAGTGGCCGCGAAAAACTCCATGAATGATCGAGATTCAAAACAAACCGGCTATATAGCGACCTTTCGCTTTTCAGATGATGGGACTTTTGAAGACCTCCACTACACCTCTTATCAGTATGAAAGAACCTATTGAAATTGAAAAGAAGACAGCATGAGTCTCAAGGAGATTGACGAAGTCTTCGAAGGGTTGTCGCATGATAACTTATTTGACGGAGATAGACAGAGGTGCCACTCATACAAGAAATCCGAGCACGGTATGGCTCGAAGTCCGATATCATATCTCTTGCCGAGAGCCTCCAGAATTTGTATTGGGAAGGTGCGGAGAGAAAACTTGCCAATACGATTCTGGCCTTTGACGAAATCCAGAGCGTTCATCCGGAAGAGACAGAAGAAGAATAGCAAGAGACAGAGGAGGGCACAGGACTGATATGGGACACAGAAAAGGATCAGATCATCAATGAGTAGCTCAATAAATTGGTGTAAGTAAATTACAGATTCCTTGAAGAATCTCTTCTAACTGGTGTAGATCCACTCGCTAATAAGTCACCATCAGATATGTCTGCTTGGACCATCAAGCATACGGTGAGAGGGAGCTGAGTATGATTTTAGGCAGAAGGAAATCATACAGAAACGGCCATTCCAAGAAGATCAAGTAGTATGTTTATACCTGACTTCCAGGTACTACCATTATCACCTGGCCTTATCCCATGAGTTTATCCACCCTTTAATCACTTCCCAAGCTGCAGCTGCTCTCCGTGCATGTTCATCTGGTACCTGAGATCCCTCCTCACTCATCGATCTATTAAACAACTCCATACTAACCCAACCCTTGTATCCCAGTCCATCAATAATCGCCTTGGTAATTGCTTCCACAGGTAAATATCCGCCCACCTCTCCAGCGAATAACCGTGCATTTCTACTCCAACTCATTCTCGCAGGTTGTCCATCCACCCAAAATGCATGGCCTTCAACTAAAGGATCTCTCATTTTCTCTGCGTCAACAACCTGGATATAAAACACTTTATTGACATCCATTCTCTCCACCAATTTCTTTATACTCTTTTCAATATCATTCTCTGCATTCGGCGTCTTCCCATCACTTGACGAGGGATCGGCATACACTCTTCCACCAATATGAAACGTATCCAGACAAACGCCGAAGTTAGTACGGTCAACCTTCTCTACGATATCCCAGCCGGCTTCCCAAACATCAAAGTAGGTACCCCAACATAGATTTTCGTATGCAAATCTGATGATTGGTTTCTCCTTTGCCCCCATATCCGCGACTACTTGCAAATCTTTCACAACGACGTCGATATCGTCTGTGATTTCCTCCTTGGGAAGGAAATTTGCCGGTATCTGTATAATATCCGTCCCCAATATCTTTGCGAGTTTAAACCACAACTTCATCTTTTCAATTCTTTTCGCATGTTCCTCGCGATCCTTTAGCCCCTCATAGTGGAAGAAAGGCAGTAAACTAATGATTGTGAGGCCGCGTTCGTCACACAGTGTTCGTATTGACGAAGCTGCATGCAGTAAATCATCTGTAGAAGGCCTGTCGGATTTCGATTCAGCTTTCGTGAGATATTCTATATCTTCGTAGAAAATCTCGATGCCGTTAAGTCCATGGTGTGCCGCTGCGTCAAGTTTGGGAATTATGTCGTGAACCCAAGCTCGACCGAGGGATATTAAGGAAATTGCTGGTTTGAAGTCGAACATGGTGGTTATATATTGGTGGCAAGTATGTACAGAATTAAAAGCAGAGTAATAAAAATATATCCTTTACTCCTAGAAGCTCTACAGACGGGAAATCGTGCCCTTTTAGCTTTGTTCTAATGCGGGGTACTACATACCCACCTTCAGCTTCCAAGGGACGACTTCCATGCTGGGGTGAGTCATCATTGTATTGGTAAACCCGCGTCATGACAGTGCGGAAAACTCAGTCCTCTTGGTCTCGGTGGTCTTCGGCTCAATATTTTCCCGGCTGTCTCTCGGGACTTGTCAAGCGACAAACGACAAACGACAACCCCCCCTTCGTCTATCTACATGGACTCAATATATTTGCACGCGTGCCTCTTGTACCATTTAAGGATTTGTGTAGTACTGTAGTACGGCACCGCCGCACTTAGTGGGATGGCATCGCGCGTGACAGGATAAAACTAAGACTGTCCTATTCTATAGTATTTACTGCATCTAAACAACGAAGATTTTCCACTGCCCTTCTCGCTCTACTACTTTCCTCCTTCTGTTTTACTCTATTCTCAGGAAGATAGGACTTTGACAGGTTCTTTGAACGATACAAAAGCAGTATCCACGAAAGCCTCTTTCAAACAAACATGGCCAACTACCGCGAAACAAGTTATGATTCTAGTGAGAAATTTCATGAGCAGCTCATGACAGTGGGTGCCTTCTTTTCGTCGTATCACTATAATCCACCCCTCTAGTCTCTCTTCCTGATCGAACAAAATTTAGCGCTGGCGCTTCTGAGGGCAATTATTTGTAATTACCGAGGCGGCAACAGAACTCGAATCGATCAATATCCTCTCAGTACTTTAGGTTGTAAGTAAGCTTCCGTCGCCTTTGTGTTGAACAGTGAAAGCGTAGCAGGAGGGAACTGGTTATGCATTCATAAAATCAAGACTGCCAAACTCAATTCAACCATCTATCACTAGATATCACAGTAAGCCTTCTCAAGCCTTCATCCAGTCTAACATCAACTCACAGTATTGTATTTCACATTTACTATTTGGCAAATTGTACTCGATGCTATTAGTCGAAGTTGTCTGCCCTTGTTGTTCTTGAGCTTGGATCTATCATTTGCGTTTTGGCGCCACACTCGATAGGACTCAATTTGTAAGGTATCTCAACTACTCCCCTTTCCTCGCTACTGGGCCCACTAGAATAGCTTTAATCTTGGTGGAAATATCGTTATAAGCATCGGTGTTAGTAGAATCCTATCAGAAGTACTAACAATCATAGCACATTCACTGCCTTGGGCAAAGCTCGCCCGTTCAATGGGACTCTTGGTGATATTTCTGGGGGATCGTTTCTCTGCTGCCTACTTGTCGGGGGCGCAATTATTGCGCGAACAACCTGAAAAGCTTATAGTGCCTATTTCAGCCAAGAAGCGCCATTAAGCCAGGAAACCCATTCCACGTCTCAGCTAGCCGAATCCTTCGACAATGTGTTACACGGCATATTACAAGCGATCGCGAATTGAGTTGTTTTGCAGTCAGTCTATCTGATTAACCTTTGACTTATCAACAGCTAAGTTGTCAGTAGGAAGAGATAAAAGGGAATAAAGCGTTGTCCTACCTCTTTAGAATAAAATCATCAGGTCAATTTGAAGTATATATCCGAACATCAACTTCATGAATGATATGAATGCATTTCTTTTGATTATACAATAAAGATGGTATCATTTGATAGTAGAGCCACCATTAAAAGACTTTAACGGACCCCACACCTCCTGTGTCATTTCCACACGGCATTGCACCTGTGTGGGAATGGCTACGACGTCCCCTATATCTGACGGATAACTCATCCATTGGCTCTTGGCGCATACAGCCGCGCTGAAAAGTCCAGGTACCATATGAGTTGGGGGCCATATCAATGCAAATATTAAAGATGTGCTAAAAAGCATAAATTCCAGGCATCTGCACTTCCAACTGCTACCTCTGACGCATTATACTTACTGTAATATTTCCATTTTTGCTGTATACAACTTATCAACCATATAATTTAAGAATACACCTCCATCATGCTTACCAAAAGAACTAGTATTCTTACTGCTATTTTCTTCTTGTTGCTTTCCAGCGCAGTCAAGGCCCAACCGTTGAGCAATTCCACTTATTTCTTGAATGACTGCACGGCTTCCGGTCCATCAAAGATGGATGCGCAGCAGTATCTCGTTTGTCGACGCCAGGCCATAAAATGTTTCTCGCTCCCATATGGCGGCATCGGATTCCTTAGTCATTGCTTGACTATCTATAGTCTCATTATGAATAGCCTCGGAATACAACCCCTAATTCCCTGGAGAAGACAACGGTTTAGGAAAGCAGATATTGGACTCTCCTTTATATCGCTTCTTGGCACAATTATTCCAGCACTTGTCACTCTGAAACGATGTTCAAGGCAGGGCGATGCGGCTGTAATCCCTATTGCTGCGTTGTGTTCATCGATCGGGTTTTCAATCGCTGGCGCGGCAGGCAACGGAGCTTGGCTTTTTCAGGGCTGGAAAAATCTTAACGACAACACCTACTACCCATCTGCAACCTATGGTGATGTCTACACCACCGAATCGGAAAACAAGCGAGCCAAATTGGGGCAGCGCTTCACTTACTTTGTTGTCGGGTCATTACTTGTAACGACTGGTATCCTTTTTTTTCTTTCGGCCTTGGAACTATATCTAGAAACACATGATGCATCCTCTGCAGTCGTCAAGGCCACATGGGGAACCCTTATCCCTACATTTCTAATTGCGCTGAGCACTATCTGAAATGTCTTCAGAAACCTCACTGGGAGAAAAAGATGGAATTGGACATCGGGGCTGTTGAAATTTGGTCTGCTGGTTCTGTTCGGTTCGATGATATGGATGGATTGGCTGCTAGCTGCTATCATGGAGAATAATTCAGGCTTGCCTTACGCGTTGGATAAAACGGGAAAAGCAGTCTATTGGATGTATTTCATTTTTAAAAGATTGCCTATGTTTGCGGTGTAATTAATTATTGCTTCAAGCTTCCACCTAATCTTCTAGCCATCTTGGAAGCCGGGCCTCCAAGATTTTCTACTTTGTATCACTGGTGTCACTTGAAGCCTTGTCGTACTGTCCCCTTAATATTATGTGCTTCTTCGTCGTATATCTATCACTAGTACATTATAGCCCCAGCTCTGCTTCAAAGCAATTCCTCAATCGAAGTTGAAGGTGCGACCCATTATGGGGGGAGTTGAAATGATCTTATAGCTGGAATATCTCTGAGGGCTTCCTTTCTACTCTCGCCTCTCTTTATGCCTTCACTCACAATACCTAATGTTCCGTCGGGACGTTTAAAATTCAGATACCAAACTTTCCTCGCCAGCAATATATAAGCCACAGTTTCCCAGCACAATCTCTCGAGCCGAAGGAAAATGGAGCGAAAGCTGATTTACTCGATTCCACAGCTTCTTTCGGATTATTATTAGATGCAATTCATATTTCGGATTTGTAACTATAAGATTGTGGAAAGTACTCCCCATTGTGATAAATAGCGTAGATGGCAAACCCAAACATCACAACCAGAAGGGACATATTGACCATCAATAATGATGCCACCATAGCCAACTTCCCGCCACAATATGCTCGTCGTAGGAAGAGACATTGTCGGAATCAGATTCAATATGACTATGAAAGAGAGTTACTCGTAAAGCGTAGACTTACGAAGGGCGTTCAATAGGATTAATCATAGCCAGTTAATACAGTAGAGGAAGTCTATAAAATGGCCCCTCTCAACCTATAGTTCAAAATACTCAACCGACCTGACCAAGTACGATTACTAGGCTGCGAACATACCCACCGGGTTGGGGTACCCATAGGTAGGTTATAATAACTGATAAATACCTATAGATAGGTTATATAAATCATATTACCCACCCATTACCTAGTAGGTTACCCATATATAATTGTCAGGGGTTAGGGAGAAAAGAAGGGGGTTCGGGAGCCGGAGTAAGGATGACTCCCGAAAAGAGGGGTAATGGGAGTTGTACGGCCGAGAAGCAGGGCTTAGCCCCAGGGATCCAAGAGATAAGAAGGGACATGGAGAAGAAGGGAATCGGTAGCAATTAGTTTGTCTTCAATTAGTACCCTACGATTACCCTCCGGCGACCCCCCGGCGACTAAGTGACCCGTTACAATTCCCTGCCAGTACAACCTAACAATAATATATACATAATATATATATAATATATATATAACTTACCTAAAAGCTACTTATACTAATCCTAATATCCCCTCTTATTATATTTTTACACCAGATTCATTTTCATATATATCATATGATATCACATGATGGATACTTGGCAACCCACCAACCCACCCATAGGTGGGTTTCCCCAGATCACAACCCCACCCATTAGTGGGTTGAGTAACCTATAGGTGGTACCCAGCCTAACGATTACATCTCATTTGAGCGATATGATTAGTACCACGGTTTAAGGGTTAAATCCAGAGATATTCTTAGTACTTCATCAATACAAGGTCAAAGTCTTGAAGATAGTGACATGAGGCGAGTTTATGACCTGGTTAGGTTTCTGCAGCCGACGAAAATGCTGGTCTAACCTCCGATGCAAGCTTTTCATAGTATGCTGGGAATCTAGAATTGCTGTAAGAAATATGCCCACTCAATAGCAATATTCTTCCTCGTACAGTTGCATATTGGTAGTAATCTATTGGCCTGAACATCAAACTTCTGGTCCAAGTCGTTCAGCATGACCGCTAGGGTAAGAATCCTTCAAGCTGGTTGCTGCACATTTGTACGGCGTGATTTGGATGCGCTTCACTCCTTACTAAACGAAAGAATACAGGGTCTGCCACAATATACAGAGCTGATATTTGCACTGCCCAACATAATGACTTCACCATAAAGCTCATTCGCTGCTGCATCTCTTCTCGCGGATTAAAATGTCGAAGATATGGTGGTTAAATTCGTATTGGTAGCCTGCTCAAGCTATACGTTGTACATATATAGCCAAGAAGGGAAGAGGTTAATTTTGTGTGTGTTGCTTCAAACTTCTACTTGTTTCTCGGGCCGTAATTTAGCCTTCTTACACCTCCGACCTCACACCCATGTAGGCTTTTGCTTACTGGAAATGGCGATGCGACAGAAAAGACGATGTGATAGGCTCCCAAACTGTTGTGACACCCTACATAGCATTGAGGCGCCAGAACAAAATGGATTTAAGTGACATTGGAATAGACGATCTCGAAAGCTGAGCTTCCAAGCTGACGACCTACCTGCCTTTTCTCCCGTAACACCCTTGTCTCCGCATCGTCATCACAAATCGGCCTCGCAAAATGTGCCCGGATCATATGTGGAAGGAGGATATGTTGAGTATTACGACGTAATAATCTTTCATAGTTGTGGAATGAAAACTTCGGCGACGTTGGGATTAGGAGTAAATAGCGACAGCACAGTTCAGGAATACATACACGACATTTGTACAACCGTATCTCCATAATATATTGCCATTGTGAGTTTACTCTCTTAAAATATCCAGAAAGTACTGATAAAATATGAACATAAGCTACGGTGCAATGGCCTCGAACGTGACGCATGCAAACAAGTTACGTGCAAGTCAGCCTGCATGTCATCGTCACAACTCGGCTGTAACGTAAAGCATGCTTTCCCCGACCTATCAAGTTGTATACCGGCCTGTTACTCGTATTGAGATGTTCTATTCTCATTCTAGAGAGCTGAATCATATGCTATAGTTTCCGGTTTTGGACCAGAGTAGATAGTATAAGATGTCTCTATCTTTTGAAACGTGGATTATAGTACTTTTAATATTTATTCATTCACCCCGATCTCATATTCGAACATGCTTACTATACTGCACCTTTCTTACTAGGACGAATCCCATCACTCCTTAAGTTCGGATTCAAGTCAGAGTCGCCGCAGGATATTGCACAATATGGTCCTTATTATTCCGCTTGAAAATTTGAATGTAAGCCTTGGCACCAGATTCCAAGTCGTGAAGTACTCATTTAAATACTCCTTCAATATAGCAGAAGGCTAATAAGACTATATTTTACTCTAGGCTCTAGCATGGACATTGTTCAGCATTTCAGCCGTTCTTACCTTTGGGAGATTTTACCTGCGATGGAAAAAGGCATACCGATTTTATTGGGATGACATCTTCAATGCTTTAGCTCTTGGGTCTCTCCTTATCTTTCTGATAACATATCAGATCTTTCTTCCGATTGATTACAATGCAGAATTATATGAATTGGGCGTCGGCGGTCACGTTACGACTAATGATCAGTGGTTATATGCGTCAGATGTTAACTTTGCAAATGCTTCTTTCTTTTGGATTACTCTATATTGTGTCAAAGGGTCTTTTTTAGCGCTCTACTGGGAGTTATTTAGCGTGTCGTCGGGCTTCAAAAAGGCATGGTACATCGTTGCAACATTTACAGGGCTGACATTCTTGGTGACGTTCGCGTCATTATTTTGGATATGTGGGAGTCCCAAAGACATTCATAATCTCGGTATGCTATTATGAACATTGTCCTTGTCTTGAAATCTGCTGATGGTTTCAATAGACGCGTGTAACAGTAATCCCGAGCCTCTTATTTCCAACCTGACAATTATATGGTGTGTGCTTCATGTAGTCGGAGATCTCTTGGGTAAGATATTAGTCCTCGAAATCATATGAAACTGTTACTTGGATGACTGACGATTCATGTCGAATAGCGATGGTATTACCTTTTGCAATGATACGAAAAATGCATATTTCGAACCGTCAGAAAATCGGTCTATTTTCAATCGCAGGACTCGTGATTGTCGATATTCTCTTTGACATTCTCCGAGGTGTATACACTGTTAGCTCTTATGCAACATCCTTCCCAGATGCGAATACTGTATGGGGACTTTGTGAACCAACCATCGCTGTAATGATTTGCGCGTTGCCTGTCTACAGGAGTTTGCTATCCCCAAAGCTCGTATCAACAACTTCCTATCCCGAGTATCATGGAACAAGCAGATCATTCCGTCGGAACAACACAGCTGAAGCACTGACTACCTCGATACCTGCCGAGATGGACGAGCTGGCATCTTACAGTCTTAACTCAAATCCCTCGGTTCTACAATATCCTCGATTGCATGATGTTTAGTTTTTGAGATCCTGAAGGGATATTGATGAGTATACGGGATTTCGGGAAAAGTTTACAGGTCATAGTTTCTGCGCTATATATTTATTTCCTTCGAGAATTAAGAATTTAGATATAGATTTATAGCAACAGTTATCAGCTTTGTATATTGTATAAGAAGTAGGCCGTCGAGTCAAATTTGAAGGGCAAGTATCCGGATATGAACACCAACCTTTCTCAATTCACTGTCGGCTTTCCTGATTTAGCTTGGGAGAGTGCACAACCAGCTGCAAACATTTCCCCCAAAGCCTGGCAAGTAAACCGGTATGTTTAGAGACATGTTCAGTAATTCAGTCCGGACGGTACTGTCGCTTTCCAGACCCAGGTCATAACAGTCGGCCATATCCAGGTTGATGGAATATATCAGTGGAGAATAATGAGCGTTGGAGTCGGAAGCCTGAGTGAAGAACCAGTGAGTAAATCGCGGTCTTCGGTAATCTAATCATTGCATCCGGCCTCTTCTCCAAACTTGTACCGGTACCTTTCAAGTTGGGTGAGGATGTCACAACTTCCAATGAAGCTGGTGTTCTAATGATACACAGTTCTCAATATCGAAAGCTCGATGATCTCCTTCCCACAGGTACGAAACCATGTACATGAAAGATTCTTATCGTCGGAGGCTCTCATTCAGGTTCAGAAATTACGGTAACCATCGCTTCACACATTTCTGATGCTCAACTTCCCCTTCAACCGCTGAACCAGCATTTAAGGCTCTAGACACTGTATACCCAACGGCCTTTTTTGAACCGGAAAAGGGTCATTGCCGATATTCTTGCTAGTCGACACACTCCTTTACGACTGACTGTCTTCTAGGAAAGAGTCCGAAAGACGGCCCGATCTCTTTGATGTATACTCACTGATTAATTGATTAGTTGATTGATTGGTTGATTGATTGGATTTAACGTCTCGCCCGAGTCAATGACTGCAGTATCTAAGGCAGTCAAACCGCACTCTGACAATACAAAATATAGAGGGGAGAAGTGATGTTGTCCTTCTCCAGCGCATGCTAGCAAGTCACGTGCAAGTCAGCCTACTTCAGCCGCCTTTTCCATGTCACCGCCACAACTCAGCCCCATTGGGACCATCGACGTGTAGGTAAGATTTATTACTCGGAACCCCAGATGTTCCTGCGATTGTCTGGTGCGAGCAAACAGTATCGCGAGATAACCAACGACTATCTTGGGAAGCGTCGTCAGTAACTCAATACAACAATGTCCGATTTGCCAGATCACAATTCCAGCGTCCCGTCAAGGATATACCAAAGTGCCCCACTAAACCTAGGCACAACATCAATCAGACTGCTTTCACTGGAGAGGAGCCCATCAGGAACAATAAAGGGGCACCTCCAAGCATTTGAGGTAGCTAGTTGCCCGTCATATGTAGCTCTCTCCTACGCTTGGGGTGACCCAGTGCCTGTGCGCCACATCGAGATCGATGGATTTCAACATCCTATACGAGAGAATCTTTTTAATGGAATCAACTCAATTTTCGATTACATGAGCAAGCCGCATGTGACGAATAAGGATGATGACGAGACGCTTCAAACACTACTCAAGGAAATGGAAGAAGTAAACCTTGGAGAAAGAACCTACGACCGGGTGACTACTGCACATTGGGCAAACAATAGACTCGATGGAATCGCGCTGCAATACATTTGGATAGATTCGATATGCATCGATCAAGATAACGTTGAAGAAAAGAATCATCAAGTGAATTGTATGATGGATATCTACTCCAATGCCCACTTCGTTATCGCGTGGCTGGGGTTTGAATCAAAGCATACTATTCGAGCTATGAATATATTTCGAAAGTACCGCAACAAGGATCGCTTCTCACCTAGATGGATCTACGACAGATTATGGTTCAGTCTCCACTATTCGATATATATAATTCGCTTCAATACAGTCATCGCACTGTCAAGTTTTCTCGAGCTCGAATATTTCACGAGACTATGGATTATCCAGGAACTTGTTCTAGCAAGAAGGTCAGTTGCAATATGTGGAACCGACACTATCGACACGAGTGTAATTCGTAAAGTTGTGAATATCATGCCTTCAACTACACTTATAATGCCGGGGGGAGGAATCTTCCTGGATAGAAGTATTAAGGACTTACCAGACCTTATCGGAACTTATTGTGGACCCTTGCGTAGAAGATGTATGGATCCAAGAGATAAAGTATACGGCTTATTGGGAATCTGTTCTGCTTGGAATATACCATCTGGGCCTTTCGTCAACAAACTGGGAGAATTGGACTTTAATATGAAAGGGACCCGGCAAAAAATGAAAAATGGCTCAACAGCTACTTGGGATATTATTCCAAATTACAAAATTTCGCCATTCGAGTTGTTTCTTGAGCTGCTGCAACGGCATATAGAACTACGGCTTGGTGAAATATTCGACATCTTGGAAATTCCCCTCGGCCTGAGGATCACTTTCGACGATAACGGATCAAAAGTTAATCCACTCATATACGGACAAGGCGTGCAACCTCTGGAGCTCTCGCCAAATACGAGCAGCAGGGAATATCTCCGTTATGTACGAAGCTTGGACTGGACAGCCATCGATAGATGGCCCTTGAATTATCAACTACTCCGAGAATTCACTGCTTCCCTACCTGAGCGATCGTCTGAGTCACTCAAATATATGACGTACTACGTTTGCTCTCGGGGTGAAAATGGGCTTTTCAAATGGGCGCATGTAACATTAGATTAAAGTCGACCCTGCGCCTGGTGACTGTGAGGAATCCGGTCTCCAAGTTCTTACTACTCTCATACCTTTCCATTCTTCAATAATGAAAAAATGAGGTATCTTGCAAACCTCCATCTGTTGACCTGCTTGAAAAGTACTTCAATATTTAGTGGTACTTATTTTGAGAAGTGTTTAGAGCTTATTACGTATCTCAAATTGCGTTGACCATAACTTACTACCAATGTGACATATACTGCAGTAACTACTCATTCAAGCCACTACACAGAAAAGTAATATACAAGTAGCTACCTACATCACTAGGGCAATAGCCATTCTGTTGCGTTGTGCCTAGTCCTTCATTGTGGAATCGGCAAATAGCACTCTCTCTTTCGGTAGGCGGCTACTTCCATAACTTAATCTGTACTTTTAACTGCTAAATGTGACAACTGATCGACGCAAATTCAAGCGCGCCATACGGTACTGCTTTGCAACCTGATCGACGGGCCGTCCGAGCCCTAGTCAAAATACCAAGCTCAATTCGCGCGCAAAAGTTGGGGGAATACACCTCGGTCAAATGCGGGGTAAACTTACATTTGGCCCGAATTGGAGCGCTTAATGTCGCTGTCGATGTCACCCCCAAGCTCCAAGGATACCCATGACGCGACATTACCCCTTTCGTATCAAAATCTTGTAAGCTACATGGGATAGCTGGAGAACTGTCAAAATCAAGTCAAGTGTTCGACAAGTCTTTGCTGTCTGCTTTATTAAAGTTCAAATCTTAATTTCGAACCCCACAAACGGATCTCCATTCATGCTGTACGTTTGGTCTGAAACAATATGACTACCTAGGTACTGACCTAAAATATATTGCCCACTCCACTTGTGCTCCGGTTCTTATAAGGTTAAAGGGAGCAACATAACGTTCCACCAATAGTTATATCGAGAACTGGAGAAAGGAGATTGAAATACATATAAGGCCTGAAACTCCCTGCAAAGTCACCTTCGGCAGATGTCTGGTCTATGTCAATTTCGATATTGCCGGCAGCGATGCCAATCCGCTGACGAGATGAATCGATTTTACCAGAAATTGCGGGGAGTATCGTATCTCTCTGGGTTAACAATGTACATATATAGAAAGGAAGACAAGATGTGAGAATAGAGTATTGGTCTTGACAGTCTTGGTTCTTTACTGGGTTTGCTACTCTTAGCTTACCATCATCATCATGGCCTATATAGCTGCCTTTCTCTTCCTAGTTTCTATTGCTGCGACAATACGGGCAAGCCCAGTCACGTCAGCATCGACAATTACCTGGAACACATTTTCCAATGTGAAGATATTTGGGCCTGGTTCCGGCTACACAGCTCCTGGCGTACTTTACGGTCGAACAGCCATAATCGGGGATACACTATATGCAACTGCAGAAAACTGTAAGTCTCAGTATCTGCCCTTCAATTACAGTATCAGAATGACGAAATAACTGACAACCCTCGTACCTACAGATAGCCCAGAGCCGCCATACTCACCCATCTACCGCTCAACAAACGGCGGACAGACATGGACTCATCTCTCTGACGTGAAGGATACCGTCAACGGCTGGGGCCTGCGATGGGAACCATTTCTCTACGCTCTACCTTCCTCCATCGGCAACTACCCCGCAGGCACACTGCTCCTTGCCGCCGACTCCGTGCCCAAAGATCGCAGCGCCTACCACATCGACCTCTACGCAAGCACGGATGCCGGCGCTACATGGAAATTTGTAAGCAACGTCGCCAAAGGCGGTGGAGCGATCTACGAGCCTTTCATGATGGTCTACCAAGGGCAATTGGTGGTTTATTTCTCCGATTCTCGCGACTCGAAATACTCGCAAAAACTCACTCATGTCACGTCGACGGATCTGCTTACGTGGAAAACTAATGTCGATGATGTTACGAGTTCGGTTCAGGCTGATCGACCGGGTATGGCGACTGTGGCTGCTTTGCCTAATGGGAAGTATATTCTGACTTATGAGTTTGGGTCGACGGTAAATGGTGCATATGGGTATCCGGTAAGTTAGGCGTCTCTTTCAATCTAAGCATCATCGAAGTTGCTGACATCGTAAATAGATCTACTACAAAATCGCCGACAGTCCCCTCAACTTCCTCAGCAGCCCAGGCCAAGCCCTCGTAGCAAAAGATGGGACCAAAGCGGGTTCAGGATCACCCTACGTAACGTGGAGTTCAACAGGTGGTAGCTCAGGAACTGTTCTTGTCAGTTTTGCCGGCAGCGGTAATCTATTCACGAATAAAGCTCTCGGAGCTTCTGGTAGCTGGGTGCAAGTCAGCACGAATGTGCCGGGTGCGTATTCGAGGTCGATTAGAGTTTTGCCTGACTCGACGAAAGTTTTGATTGTGGGAGCGGGTTGGAATGGGAATTCGCTCAATTCGGAGGTTAGGGCTGATGTTATTACGATCTCGTAGATGGTGGTACGTTTATCTAAGACGGTTGAGGAAAATGTAAGGAAAGATAATGCCAGCAAGTTTCAAATTGAGAACAAGAGTAGCCTAGGTCCGAAGTTAAATGCAGCGATGAGACTCCAGCAGACTCCAGTTCTCAGACGGTTCAGATATTGGGATTCACTGCATAATATTCACTGATCTTTATTCGTAATGCATCTTCAAATGCAAATGGGCCAGTTATTCCGTAAGTATAAAATAGAACTGGACGAGCAAACAATTACCCGCAGACAACAAAGTTTTGGAATGCATAGTGAAGGTTGTTTATTGGGAAAAGTTGATGTGTGCAGCTGTAGCTGCATGAGTGGTCCTATCTTCTCATACTTGTTTCTCAACTTCTATTCCCAAGTGCTGTCAACGTATCATTGTATGTTATGCAGAGTATCTTACGTTGATTGTGAATAAAAAATGACAACGGTGATAGCAGTGATAAAAAATTGGACAATGATAGTCACAAACAGTTAGAAAGAACGAATAAAGATTTGGTAGCAACAGCAGCAATTTTTGGATAGCAATTCAGAAGACCCTCAGGTGAGTCAGATCACAGAGCATGCGCCTGAATATGTCTATATGTGAGAAGGTACGCACATCGCCATTTAGTTGTGCAATAACCCAGTCCCATTCGCCCCAGAAACTCGGGTACCAAAGGTCCAAAGCTCATTGGGAAGTGATGGAATATGAGAGAAGAGAAAAAGCGTGAAATATACACTATTTAAAAGGCTGCAGGATGGAGAAACTGAACCCTGTCGGGTGTATGAATTCGAGGGCTTACCCAAGTGGCAAGAGATCGAGTGTAAAAGCCCGTGACATGAACGGCAACGACAAGAAATAATAGTAGAAATAGAAACACTCCTCGAGAATATCGCATAATTTATCATGGATACGAAATAAAGATGCTGTGAATAAACCGGATGCAGCTCCTGTGCTGCTCATGGAGTTTCACCTCGCGCACTTCCGATTCGTATGAAGGACACCTATGAAGAATAGAGCAAGTTGCAGATTATTCCACACATATTTCGCAGTTCCCAGCTCATGCAATGTTCGCATTTCCATCCTTCCACTAGAATCTCTTGGATTTTTTAACTCCCAGTACTTTACAATCTGGCCATCCGCAAGCAATGCAGG
Source organism: Rutstroemia sp. NJR-2017a BBW (assembly GCA_002946425.1). Lineage (NCBI taxonomy): Eukaryota > Fungi > Ascomycota > Leotiomycetes > Helotiales > Rutstroemiaceae > Rutstroemia > Rutstroemia sp. NJR-2017a BBW. Next base: position 260,502 of record NJPT01000015.1, read on the forward strand.
AACATAACAATATGCTTTTGTCGTGACTAGCAAATCATGCGAAGCCAAGCAAGAGGTACCCAAAACAGAAAGACGCCTGGTGCAAGAACAGACTCGCAGCAAGGAGAATATGAGCGTGATGTGGTTCTTCAGTAGTTGCTGTAATTTACAATGGCACTTCAGAAGAAACTGACCATGATAGTACGAACGACAACGATAACGAAAGCATAAAACGTTCGACGGCAGCATGAAACGTCCAACAACAATGAAAGCAATAACGGCAAGTAACGATTACAATTCCCGATGTATTAAAAGAACAATAACGATGAGATGTCATGACTACTCAGCTTTTGTAACCTACCTACGCTCACTACGAGGGACAGTCAGAAGATTAGTCGCAAATGCCACGATATTCTTGTGAAAGAAATAGGACAAGCCATAAGGGGAAAGGAACTATTTATATCCCTTTTCTGCAGCTATGATCCCATCCGCACACTTGGTTCACGGTCCAAATGGTTAGTGAATCGAAGTAGAACGAAGCAGGTGAATATGACCCACATCCACTCATCTCTGTTGAACGACAAGATGGTGAGGCCCCTTCTATGCTGAAAAGATGTGAGGATATGAGATCTGCCTATCTACAACCAGCCTATCTTTCTAGTCACTAGACTCTTAGAACTGCCTATTCACCGTCTATCCACGGCACTCAATCATATTATATGTGATACGCATTCTTCCTACGAAAATTGGAAAAGAGAACCAAGACGGCGACCACTGAGTCTACCCATATCGCATGCACAGTCTCCCTTCCTCTCGCTCCGTCGCCCCTTTCTCCCCCTCCCCCCGCCCCCCCCTCCCTCTCTTCAACTCCCCCACAGCAACAAAGAACGCAACCTCGAGACCAGAGGAAACCTAGACACCCTCGAACCAAACCAGTCATTCATTGCAACTACGCAAAAGAGCACTTGCTTCCAACACCCATCTCCATCCCAAAATCCAGCTCTTTCTTTCCACCAGCAAGAACTCAAACCGGGATCTAAATCACAAGTTGGGAGAAACCAAAACGAGAACTGCTAAATCATAGACTCTGAGCCCGCATTCACATTCATTTCCATGCCGAAACACCATACCACCGCCTAAAGTTGAAAAGTTTTGTATATTATAGTAATTTTGTGCACATATATGCTTTCTTTCCACGCACAACCTTTATATCTTGCCCCTTTCCTTTGTCCATTCTCTCTCTCCGTCCATTTCCCTCCCATATCATCTGATTCTTTTCCTGCCATCTCCTTTTTTGCCCATCCAAACCCCCACCCCTTCCATCCCCTTACCCCATTGCACACACCTAGCACATCACCCTCTAAACCTCATGCCAGGGACTGATTCCTTAAGCTGCATTCACTTCAACCAGTCCTCTCCTCGTAATGTAAATCCCAGCTCTCTGAATATAGATGCATGCGAAACCCCATCAAACCATCCCCCGTCCAGCTTTCATCCGCTACTGCCAGCACACCCTACCACACCACCCTGGATAAATACATAGAAGATAAAAAGATCGAGCTCAAGAAAAAGAAACAGATAGATGGATCAAGGAGTATCATACTAGTATGAACCAAATCCTCGCCGGTTAAACTACTCCAGAGAAAAAGAAAGCTTTCTCCACCAAGATGCAACTACCATCTCCATCTCGCCACCGATCCCATCCCCCCATCTACAACCGACATCCACAAAACAGAAAAGTATTAAACGCCAAATATATGAACTTCGAACACCACATCACCATGAATCCAGCCCAAATCCAGCTTCATGCACGGGGCTATATATCAAAATAATGTAATATTTTTTCTGACCTGAGCTGAGCTGAGCCGAGCCGAGGAAGATAGATTACTTCTCCCTTCTCCCTTCTCCCCTTCCCTATCCCACCCTCTCCTCTCCTTCATATTCTCTCCTCATCTCCTCTCTTCTCTCCCTCCTCCCCACACCTTATACCCATCCATATATGTATATGTATGCATTGCAAGAAAATTGTGTTTGTTGTGCGTTAGATGAAACGGACAAGAATAGGTAGAGGAAACAATAACGCCATATCAAATGCACTCCAACCACCCACCCATCCACACCATTCCATCCCTATCCCGTTTCCCAAATTCCATTTCCCTCGCCAAACCAGTCAAGTCAAGTCGATCCCACCCATAGCACAGCATAGTTAGTATACCTCAAACCCCCCATAACAAACCCCACACACCACACAGCACACAGCCCCTATTAATTCGGCGACGACAGCGTCTGACTACTTTCACTCTTCGAGTCCTCCTCCCTCTTTATCCTATTCCCATTCCCATTACTACTCCCATGACCATGCCCATTCCCATTCTTCTTCTTCTCCCTTTCCCTATCCCTCTCCCTCCCATCCGGCGGTTCATTCCCCGGTTTCAGTATCGGCGCAGAATTTAAATTCTTCCCCAGCAACAATTTCTTCTTCTTCTTCTCCCCATTCATCACCACGCCCTCCTTCGATTTTTTGATCTGCCCCTTATTAACCAACATCTTCTTCTTCGGCTCCACGCTCGCTCTGTGTCCGTATTCTCCATCTCGGTCATCATCTACGTCGTCTTCTTCTTCGTCGCTATTTATCTTATGCTCGAAACTTAAATTCGAGGTTGAGATTTGGGAGGCGGACTTCGACATTTTCGGGGCTTTTAGTTTGTTCTTGGACACGAGAGCGTGCGGCTTTTTGAGGAATTTCTTTTTCTTCTGGGGAGAATCGGACTCGAAATCCGGATCGTCGCCTGCTTCACGTTTGTTCGGGCTACTCCGTTTCAATCCATTTGGTATAGGTGTTGAATGTCGACTGGCCGGTGGCGTGCCATTGTGACTATTATTTCCCGTCCCATTTCCGTTCCCATTTGTGATTTTCCATAAAGCATTCCTCGAGGAATCGCGTCCTCCACCTCCAATGCATTTCACCATGTGATTATTCATTCGTTTGATCGGCAGGAAGGTATTGCAATTGTGACATTTGGCGTGTGGGAACGCAATTGGTTTCGCAGGTCCGGCTCCATCTTCTCCATCCATACTTCCTGGCGTTCCTTCTTTGGCTTGTTGTTCGAGTAATGGGTTGATCATATCTTTCTTCTTCTTCCCTCGACCGGGTCCTTCTGGCACATAAGTTTGACCGTAAACATCATGATACGCCTTTTCAATGAAGGGTTTCTTCTTGCAATATTCCTTTCCGGGTTCGGGCCTCTTTGCACCGATTCCATCTGTCGGCTGTAATAGTCGAGGCAAACCACACTTTGCACAGCGTATTTCCTTGACCAATTCGAGAGGGTTTCCCTTTAGGAAGACTTCTTTATTTTCCCACTTCGCAGCATCTGTCTCAATGACTTGGTGTGTAATTGTTGCGTGTGTGCCATCATCAGGCGAAGGAGGATTAGTTTCGGCGACTTTCTGTTCGACGATGATGGCCGCAGAACAGGCTTTCGCTATTTTCTCTTCTCGATGGGTTTGTAGCACAATATCGTGAACTATATTATAGAAAATGTCATCGAGTACAGCATGCGCCTATGTTGCCAGAATAAAAAAAGTTGTTAGCCCAAACATTATTCCCAACATTGCAATAAATGTAAGCAAGGCGGCAAAAGTCGAGGAGAGTTTAAGGGAAAGAGAATAGGTTACCAATTTTCCCATATTATCATTTGGGCTGTCATTTGGTAACAAGAGACCGGAGTCCGGAAACTTGTCGCTGGCAGACATTTTGAACAGGATTTGTGCGGATTATATTTGGTGGTGAGCAGGATTGGGGAGGTTTCTTGAAATTATTCCCAATTTCAACGACCTACCCCCGAGGCTGACGGAATTGTTAGGCGCAGCTGATTGTGCAGTGCAGTGGGTGAGTGGGTGGAGTGGAGTGGGAGAGGAGCGAGGAGAGGAGCCTGGCAGGCCTGGTCGGTCTTTGATGCAGCGCGGGCTCGAGGCAAGATTTGGTAGGTCGTGCGGTCTTTGCTCTTGCGCCGTGCGAAACAACCGAGTAACGATTAAAGGTATGAATGGCTTCTTAGAGACGTAAGCATTTTGCGAAGAACATGTATTAACGAGAATGTTTTCTGCTGTCGATTTTCCTCGATTTTCACTGTCGGCGTACTCTTTCTGCTGGTCGTCTGCTCAGGACCAAGGTTGCTGGTTGCTCCTAAATTCATCTTTCGGGAGTTTCACCAGTAGCTGTAATTACCACGAGTATTGCCACGACTAGTCCTGATCGGCGAGTAGAAAGCGGTGAAGACGAAGTGGGCATGTGGCTGATCGGTGAAGCTCAGATGAAAATGATGAAAATGATGCGAACAACTGTGGCTTCCTGTGGCTTCATGTGGCTCTCTGTGGCTAGTGAAGTGGAAATCGTGGCTAGTGTGCCCTTGAAATAGAACAATAACCCTGCATGCAATCAAGGGGAAATAAGTCTGGATTGTCTTTCCATTCCGTCGAATCGCATTGTATAAAATATACAACTTGAGCTACTTTTCCAACCACGTTATAAGAAGGGCGAGTCTTACAAGAGCACAGAAATGGCTTCCGGTCGTTAATACACTTCCATTCTCTTTCTCTCCCGCCACTAATTTCTAACACACACACAAACGTCCGTACGGGCATTATCGCATCAGACTATCCACATCCCTCCACCATGGCTGCAACTGGTCCTACCAAGACGACCCCTCCACCTCCGCGTGCGCAGCAACCTTCAATTCGATCATTTTTCCAACCAAAACAACCTGTATATGCAGCTCCACCAGGAATGCCTGGCGCAACTGCTAATTCAGACGAAAATACATCACCACAAAACTACAATGCAGAATACAGCGGAGATGTTCTATCGAATGGCGCATCTGCGAATGAGAGCGCAAGCGCAAACGGATTCATAAATGGCCTACCTCTAAATGGAAGCGCAGCTTCTTTACAGTCACCAAATGCGACGTCACTGCCACCGTCTACGCAGTCGTCTCCTCTCCCCTCAGATTACTCCATCGAAGCTCCCCAACCTCAGCACATCCAACCTCTCCACCGAATCAACTCCCTCCTCCTCCCCATCCCCTACCCTGACGCCTTCTACAACGCAATTCTCTCCCCTCCACCCGGCAGCACCCCTGTCCCCCTCTCCTTCTCCCGCGTCGTACTCCATCACTCGCCCTTCTCTCCCTCCGAACCAAAAGTAATCGGCTCCCTAATCTGCCGCCTCGATCCCTCCCCTCCCTCCTCCCCACCTAACCACTACTCCATCTACCTTCAATCTCTCACTCTCCTCTCCCCGCATCGCCATCTCGGTCTCGCAACAAAGCTTCTAGATGCGGTAATCGGCTTGGCAACCAGCACACAAGTGCCACTGGGAGTGAAGATCGAGGGTCTCTACGCACATGTCTGGGTTGAGAATACAGATGCCTTGGAATGGTATCTCAAGCGGGGATTCGAGAAGGGCGAGCTGGTCGAGGGCTATTACCGACGATTAAGGCCGCAGGGAGCGTGGCTGCTGCGTCGACGCATCACGGTTAAAGACCACATGTCATCGTCACAAACACAACTTCCACAGTCCCAGGGAATGACTTCTCCAGCAAATGCAAACCCAACGCGTCCACCTCCAGCAAAACACACAGCCTCGTTTCAAGATCGCAGACCAGATAGGGAATGGAATGATCTACCCGAAGACGTACTCTTGCGTGTGGGACGGGGAGCAGGCGATGAGCAGAGTAAGGAGAGTTCGAGGAGTAGTAGTCGTAGTGGGGTGTCGGAGGGTGGGACGACGAGGGGGAAGAAGAAGAGGAGTTATCCTGCTGCGGCGTTTGGGGGTGGGGTTTGAGATGTAATGGGTGCGTAATGGAAGATGAGATGAGGGAGAAGTCTGTCTAAGCTAGAAAAGAGAATAGCTAGACGCAGAAGGCAGGGTATAGGTATAGGAATAAAGAGTTAGATTCACGGCGCAATAGATGAACACAGAAGTCCGGGATGGGATAGATAGAACCAGGAGTTAAAAATATAAATCAGGCACAAGCACAGGCACTTGGTTTCTTTCATCTTGTACTTCGACTGATTCCACATAAGTTAAGGTATCCATCGTTTTTTCAGATGTATCTTGTAGTCTAGCACCAGCACCAGACATACCTACTTACTATGGGTAAAACTACCACTACAAGTGTACATACATCAATCACGCAGTCATCCTTTCCCAAACATACTATACCATCTATCAGTACTTATCAGGAGATCCAACCCGGTTGCTATGTTGTTTGCTCGTAATGAATTAACTTACGGTAAGGTGAGGAAGATGATTTCTTGCGTTCTTCTGGCCTGGGCGGCTTTTCTTGGTCTTACTTAAATTCATTTCTCTCACTAGTTAGTCTATATTGTACGTGAAGAGTATGCTTTGGTTGAGTATGGGTATTTAGGATCTGAACTACGAGATGGGTGAGAATGGTTGAGGTGGCGTGTGTTGGGGTATTACGGATGGGGATTTCCGGAGATATATGTTCAGGTTCATGGGTGTGGTCTCTCTTGCAAAAGGGGGAGTATAAACAAGCTGAGATAACTCAGGAGTTAAAGGATATATCTCAGTCTGCCCCGGGTGTTTACTAGACTAGCAGTGTCTGATGGCCAGCTGAAATACGCAATAGTTTTGAGACTTTTAGGAAGTGGTATTTGTATGAGGAGATTTGGTGCAACCGTTTAAAGGTGCTTGTCTGACCATGAACGCCTTACAGATAGACCACTTGGTAACCACTTTATGGATATGTCTTGGACAGAAGATGCAGAATTCAAGGACAAGTGTATCCCGAATGAAAGAGAGGTTGCAGTGGGATGTATGAAATATTGTTGGGCTTCGTGTAACATTCCTTCTGCGAATATGCCTTTCGGCCATTAATCCCAAGCCACCGAAACTATCGGTGCAGGATGAGGTATATTGATACAAAATGAAGTATATTTTGCAAACAGAAACCGACGAGAGGAGTAATGGAGGGAAATAGAAATTCGCGTATCGAAAATCGAGATATCCCACTCCAGATGAAGTTGCATTCCCGGCCCAGCATCCGCTGTTTGCGTCAATAACCAACTCCCAACCCCACCGAAACCCGGATTCCGACCATACAAACCCAAGATCTGAATGCGGCGATAAGATGGGCATGGTAAATGGTTCTAGAAGCGATGCCCGAAAGTCGAAACCGCAGTTGCCGGACCTTCCCGATGCAGTAAATCCTATGACATCGTCCAGACCCGGCACCCTGGCGTGGCATTTCACACAGTGGGAGTGGTAACAGTAACAATACGAAGCTCCAATTCAGCTAGAAGCTGCTAAGTTATCGTACGAATGCGTGTCGTGTTATTTTCCCCAACCGAATTCGTAAGCACATAGCCGTACCGATGCAGATGTAGCTAATTACCACTCTGTAATTAAATCCGATGATGTTATATGTGTGATAGGGTGGATGCGATTGCTAGTAATGTAAGAGAGGGACCAACAAAGTATATCTTCATTTTGTTTGAATTTATAAAGATAACGACAATTGCATTCATTGTATTCTGTTCATTGTTCTTTGTGCTTTCGTTCTCTCATAGCAACAAAGAGCTCGGAGCATGAGCATGGACCAGACTCACCATGGCGGCCCAAACTCTGCGGTATTCCCCAAACACCCTTAACCTTATTTTCTCCAAATACCCGGGAGATCAGAACATTCACGACAGTAGAGGGAAAGGCCCGTTAGCCAAACTCAAGAGATTCCCCCACCATCACCAGAACCAGAACCATAATCCCAATCCTCTGGTGCGCTTTCCCTTTGCACCGGATCGAATGAGTATGAATGTGTTGGGTAAGTGTTTGCTTTATTTATTTCCAAATTTGTTTCTCCTCTACTCTGTGATATGAACGATGACCAAACTGACCGGGTTCTCCATTCCACGTTTAGTATCGAAGGCTAGAAAGGTATGTTATACAGCAAGACCATTCTCAATGCGCCGACCTCTCAATCTCTGCGCGAGGATTGAATTGACTCTGAATAACATCAACTGACTCTGAATAACATCAACTGACAATATCCCCAGCCAAAATTCGATCTAATACTCAAAGTAAGTACCCCTTACCACTTGGCGCATTCTATTCCCGTTGCACATCACCAACTAACCTTCCTCCCTCTCTACAGCTCATCGACCTTAACAATGTCCCCCTCACAACCGGTACTTCCTACATAAAATGGCACCTCCCGACCAGCACCTCGACCACCTCCGACAACCGCGGCCGAACCCCATCCTCCCCCATCAAAGACCATAAAGTCATCTGGGACTACACGCACATAATCCCCATCCGACTCACCATCGATAAGAACAACCATTTGACAGAGTGTCCCGTGAATTTTGAAGTAATCCAGGAATACAACTCCGGCGTCGCAGGCAAAGTCGAGCGCGTAACTCTGGGACAAATCACATTGAATCTAGCGGAATATGTGGAGGAGAGTGAGGTACAGAGTGAGGAGGAGGAAGGGGTGGTGAGGAGGTATTTGTTGCAGGATAGTAAGATTAATAGTACGGTGAAGATAGGGATTGGAATGAGACAGGTGGAAGGAGAGAGGAATTTCGTGGCACCTGCTTTGAGGAGTGCGCCAGTCTTTGGAGGTATTGCGGGAATCATGAAGGGTGACAATGGTGGAGAGCCAATGGAAGGTGATGCTGGTCGTGAGTTTACCATTTCCCCCCTATTCAATCCCCGCACCCATGGAACTGACCAACACCCGCAGACCTCCCACAAGCCTCGCATTCCGAAGAGAAATTCGAACTGCAAGACATGTACCGTCGCGCACTCGCCGCCTCCTGGCAAGCCGGAATCGGAGAAATGTCCGCCGACGAATGCATCGAAGATATATTCGCCGGGGGCGACGGGTGGAAACACGATGGCGAGCGCACTCCCGGAATGCCCGTTACGCCAGCACGGATCATTCACGAAGACAGTCTTAGCACGAGCGCAAGCGGCGAAGATTTACCACGGTTTGGACGCGGCCATCGACGGACGGGGAGTGAAGCTAGTACGGTGAGCGCGATGACAGTGGGGAGTAAAGTCAAGGGAGGAGGTGGACATCGTCGGAAGAAGAGTAATGAGCCGGGGGGAAGAGGTGGTGGGGGGTGGGATAGAGGGTCGGTGGGTGCGAGCTCGGGGGTGGGAAGTCCGCCGAGTGGGGATCATGATGATTTGGATAGGGAGAGGGGGAGATCAGGGTATAAGACTGCGAGGGAAGTGGATGAGTTTGATATGAGGGATGACTTGGTTGCTTGGAGTTTACCTAGGTATGTTTCATAGGGGTGGTTAGGTGGTTTGTGGTCTGTCCATAGGTGTAATCGGGGATGTTTAAGGCTGTAAGTATGCTTGGGACGGGAAAAGGCGAAGATGGATTTAGCACTGCATAGCATGTCATAGCTGCATGGCGTTAGGAGATGGAGCATCAAGGGCTTCTGTTAGAAATCTAATATCTAGAATACCTTTTTATTTGTAATCTTTTCAATACATATATTTATTTCTGGCTTTCCAGTAATTAGTTAGCTGGGTTTTGCGAACTTCATTGGATCTACCTGATATCGTGACTCCATACGCCGATTGAAATGCCAATCAGAAGAACATCATGCACCTTAAGGGCAAAACGAACTTCCTGCTTCCTCCTTCATTCCTACCTATTCAAATATTATGTATCACGATAATACCCCAGTCCCCACTTCCCCAACTGTCCTTTTGTTTAACTACTCCCTCCCCATCTCATCCCACAACCTGCCCCCCCTCCCCCTCCCCCTCCTCCACCACCCTCCCCCTCAAAATCTTCACCTCCTCCACCGGTCTATCCCCCTCCCCCGTCCTCACCAACCCCAACCGTTTCACCACCCCCATTCCCCCCTTCACCCGCCCAAAAATCGTATGTTTCCCATCCAACCACGGCGTCGGCGCCAGGGTAATGAAAAACTGACTTCCATTCGTATTCGGTCCTGAGTTCGCCATCGAGAGAATCCCCGCCCCGGTGTGTTTAAGCTCCGGGTGTATTTCGTCTGCGAACTTCTCGCCGTAGATGGAGGTTCCCCCGCGGCCGGTTCCCGTCGGGTCCCCGGTTTGGATCATGAAGGAGGGGATTATGCGGTGGATGGGGCAGTGGTCGTAGTACCCCCGGGAGATTAGGGTGTGGAAGTTGCGGCAGGTGAGGGGGGCGTGCTGGGGGTAGAGCTCGAGGAGGATGGTGCCCTGGGAGGGGGGTTAGTTGGATTGTTGGAGGAGGGGAGGGGGGGCTTACCATGGTGGTTTCGAGGGCGATGGTTTTGTCCATGCTGATGATAGGGTTATGGAAGCTTTCCGGATTGATGTAAAATTTTAGATATAAATTGTTTTTCGTATCCAGAGTGCAATTGGTGTGATATTTCAATTTTTGTCGTTTGTTTGTATAATCTCAAGGCTGAATGTCGTTGTTGACTTTTTGCAAGGCTGAACCGTGGGTGAAAGAAAGTTAGCCGCCTTGTTGGATCCCTGTCGTTTGAACCTCGAGACTGATATGTATCCATAGCGGGTAGGTACAGTAGGTGATATTCACTGCAAACAACTTCTCAAACGGAAATAAGGTTATCTTAATCTGAGAAAGAGTTTTAATTTAAATCAACTACTGCTCTTCAAGAATGATATTCTCTCAGTTATAGAATTCAAAAATTCCTCTTCCTCAATCACTCAACCTTGGGGTACTGTCAATACCTCATCCTTGCCACCAGCGCATTAGAACCAGCAAGATGGATCACATCAAGAGCCTAATTGATGGCGATATTGGGATTCTAGAATTAATGGCAACCTTTGGTCAATGGATCTATGAAAACAAGGAGATGATCCAACTCGAGATTCACATCATCCTCTCTGCTCTCTTCCCCATCTACATCGGATCACATGCCTCACTCCAACGACCACCATCCGCCGCGCCACCTCCAAAAAGATCTCGGAAAAACGCATCTGACGATGAAGACCAGCACGAGACTCATACACCCATGGAAGGCCTCACTCCATCTGATGCGATCCTGTTCCCCGTTCTCGCAAGTGTGGCGCTGGGATCACTATACCTCATTATCAAATGGCTTGAGGATCCAGCGCTGCTGAATAAAATCCTGGGATGGTATTTCTCGGCTCTGGGGGTCGTGGGAGTGGGGAAATTAGCCGGCGATGCATTGCATGTTGCGACTGGGTTTATTTTCCCCTCGGCATGGTCTGATGGAAAGGAATTATACACCATAGACCCACTCCTCCGTGTTCAGGTTCCCCAAGCTAAAGCGAAGTTTGGTCTCGTCCAACCCTCATCAAAGACCAATCCGCTCCCGGGCTTCCTCTCCTCAATCAACTTCCCTAAACCTTTTACCAGCTTCTTATGGACGACTCGCTCCCTTCTCAAATCCAGCTGGGTGCTACGTCTACATATCAAAAACATCATCATGCACAAATCCACCCTCACCCTCTCCTCAATCCTCGGCTTCCTTATCGGCCTCACCACTATAATCTCCTACAACGTTTTTTCCCAACCTTGGTTCCTCACCAATCTAATGGGTTTCGGTTTCTGCTACGGAACACTGCAACTCATGTCCCCTACCACATTCGCAACCGGGTCGCTTGTTCTGCTTGGTTTGTTCTTTTACGATATCACTATGGTGTTTTATACACCTCTTATGGTTACCGTTGCGACAAGTCTGGATGTGCCGATCAAGTTGGTTTTCCCGACTGCGAGTGGATCGAGTATGTTGGGTTTGGGGGATATTGTGTTGCCAGGGATTCTGGTGGCGTTGGCGTTGAGGTTTGATTTGTATTTGCATTATTTGCGGATTTCGAAATCTTCATCCTCTCTCTTGAAGTCATCGCCCAAATCAGACTCAACCTCAACAAGACCCTCATATAAACCTGCAACAGGGCTATGGGGCGAGCGCTTCTGGACTTCTTCCTCTCCTGCTCCGTCTGTTCCGTCATCACATTCATCGTCCGAAATCGCAGCAGGTACCCGGTTTAATAAAGTGTATTTTAAGACTGCGATTGTGGGATACATTGTTGGTATGATTACGACATTGGTGGTATTGAATGTTTTCCATCATGCGCAGCCAGCATTGTTGTATCTAGTACCGGGAGTGGTAGGGAGCTTATGGGGTGTTGCGTGGGTGAGAGGCGAGGTTGGAGTTATGTGGGGATATACGGAGGATGGAAGTTTGGATGTTGGGGAGGAGGATGATAAGGAGAAGAAGGATGTTGGTCAGAACAAGGAAGAGCAGACACATGATAAGGATGCGCGGATTGAGAAGGAGAAGGTTGCGGGTGACAAGACGAACGATAATGCTCTAGAATTGAGTCCTTGGGAAGATTCCGACGAAGATGAAGATGAAGAGGAAGACGAAGATACGCCCTTGGAAGACGAGTCCGCACCGAAAGAATCTGCTGCTCCGGTCGGAACTCGCCGTTTCAGCGGAAATGCTTTTACAGGTACCGGTGGGCTTAAGGGTGGAAATGATGCTGATGATGAGGGAGCGGGTGGTCCCGGAACTGCGGGTTTGGCTGCAGCAAAAGGACTTACTGGGGGTGGCAAAAATGACATTTTGAACATATCACAGGAAAAAAATGGGGTAGCAAAGATAGAGGAAACGGTTAAAGGGAAGGGGAAGAAGAAGAGGAACAGGAAAGATATCACAGACGCCCACCTCCCGGTCTTCAGCCTTACTATTACGAACACGAGGACGGCTGGGCGAATGGGGAATCAAATAGATGCTGGTATAGATGCCGAGATTGCGCGGAAGAAGGAAGCTGAGGAATTGAATGCGCAGCTGGCGGAGCTTAAGGAAGAGATTGCTGCTATAAAGGCTGCGAAGATCAAGAACGCTGAAGTAGTCACGCGAACATAGCAGAGCTGAAGAAAGTGGTTCGTGATGTAGTGGCTGCAAGGGAGAAAAATGCTGTGCAATTGAAGGCGTTGGCGACGGAGGCTGATAAAATGATTGAGGAGGCGACTGCCAGAATGGCTAAGACGCGAATGGCTTTGGGAGAGGATGACGGCGAGGATGGTAGAGCTTAAGAAGAAGTTGATTTGGTTTTTGTGGGAGGGGTGAGAAAGGGGATTGCGATGTTGCTTCTGCTCGACGGAATAACTGTTTGGGAAATAGAAATGGGGCGAGATAGAAATGTGTAGAACAGGGCGAATTATCTGAGGGTCTTGTCTTTGGCTGTCGGGCAGAGAATTTACTTCGAGCACCTTCTGCTTGTGGAGAATCCTCGACATTTAAGATATTATAGCGACGTAATCGGTCGAATATATTTGTAGACGGATAGCTAGATAAGTGCGCAGGAATGTAGACTGACGAATAAAACTACAAAATAAAGAAGAACGGCAGTGGTGACTGATGGGCTGAATTTATGTCATTGCGAATTCTAGGTTACTTATATATCCACCAGCTCGGAAACACGACGTTATTGCATGCCAAATTATCCTGAAAACGAACCCAGACCTCTTCTTCTACGCAACTGTGAAGACGATGTCTGCTATGAAGGTCGATTTTAGCTACTCGGGTCATCTTACCCCCTTACGTAGCTTGCTCAGTATCCCGTGACGGCAAAGTCTTTATCCGGAGCCCCATAATTTATTCCCCGCGTTCAACCTCCACAACAGTTCTACATCTCGGTTTTGTACGGCAATTCCTTTGAATTTCATAGATCTGTTGATCTTCGATCTACCATTATGGATGAAGAATAGTCCGGGTTCTGTATAGTGTGTCGTAGAGTAAGTATTTACAGCGTAAGTATCCTCTCTTCTTGCTGTTGCTTTCAGTCAAACTCCTCTTGACCTTACTCAAAAAAACTTCCCAAACCGACATATAAACCCAATCCTCGGAGGTGTTCTGGTCCTCCCCTCTCGAACCCAATCAATCTATCAAACCATCCAATCTCCTCCCTCCTCCCCCATACTGCCAGAAACCATGCCCATCACCAAAATCCTCCTCCTCAACGGCCCCAACCTCAACCTCCTCGGCACCCGCGAACCCCACATCTACGGCTCGACCACCCTCCCCGAAATCGAGTCCTCCCTCAGCACCTACCTCTCCTCTCTCTCCCCCCCAGTTTCCCTCTCCACTTTCCAATCCAACCACGAAGGCCACCTAATCGACCGCATCCACGCCGCCCGCGAAGAACAGATCGACGCTATAGTTATCAATCCCGGGGCTTTGACCCATACCAGTGTAGCGCTGAGAGACGCGTTGACGGGAGTGGATATCAAGTTTGTGGAGGTGCATATTACGAATGTGCATAGGAGGGAGGAGTTTAGGCATAAGAGTTATCTGAGTGAGAAGGCGGAGGCGGTGATTTGTGGGTTGGGGGTTTGGGGGTATAGGGCGGCGGTAGAGTGGGTGGTGGGGGAGATGGGGAGGGCGAAGTTGTGAGGGGAGAGATTTATGGGGTTTTGGGGTTTAGTTTTCGTTTTTGGTGTTTGGTTTTGGAATGGATGGGGTGCTGGAATTGATGGTCTTGACGGGCAGGGATTTACTATGCTGGTGGTGTAGCTTATGGGTTATTGGTATGCTGGCGGATGTTATGCCCTTCGACCTTCTCTAGACTTTGGCGAAGGAGGTTTCCAGCATTCTTGCCGATTAACAGAAGTGAGATGAGTTGAGCCGCGGGTCTTATTCACCCGCGCATGCACAACTCGACACTTCGTCCAATTCACTGCACGCTTGGACTCTACACTCTCGTGACGAACAAGTATAGCATAGGATTACAGGTGCAGAAAAGGCATATAAATAGTTTCCTTCCCTCAAGATTTACATTTTCTCTCTCCACATCACATAAGCGGCAAATCATGCATGCGCTATCTGTTTTCCCACTATCGCTCGCAGTGAGCATATCTGGTTATGAGATCTGGGTAGATATGACGTCTTTGTGGTTGTTGTTCAGATACATTTAAAAGTTTGACCGTCAATTTCAAATTGTAAATGTTGTTGTCTTTCTTGCTTTAATCATCGTTTGTTGCTTTATGCTCTCGTTGTCGTTGTCACTGTCGTTTCGAGTAATATTGTCAGTTTCTTATGGCATACCATACCACGGTCATACTACCAAACGCAGAACATCTTCTCATCACTGCGAGTCGTCTTTTGTATACTCTGTCCTCGATACCTTTTGCGTAGCTCAGAACGACTCTCAACGGCAGCATATTGCTGGATATCGGGTTGTTAGTGGATAACCAGGGAGCAAGTTCTGAAGAGGTAGATAATCGAGGAGAGTCTAGTGAAAGGAACCGAGGTGTGGAATATGCCTGGGCTGAGCGCCGACAGTGGTGGAGTATATAATCCTCTACTTCTTCTATCTTCCATGGTCCACGGATATCATTCATACGTGTTGGAAGGGCTTGAGGGGAAACTTCATGCGTCTCTATCTGGTGTATTCACACGAGTGATGGGAGGAGTGTATGGCCGTATTACGTTAGCTGGTCTTATGTGTTCCTTCTCAAATATCGGTGTCTTCGGACGCGTATACAAAGATCAGGGGATTCTGGTTGCCGTTTGGGGTTTGTTCGTTATCATTAGTGCTTTCGACCGTTGTTGTCAGATTCATAGTCATCGTTTTTAAGTATATGTGAATATCATTATCAATTCGTCTGTATTACTATCACGGCTACCCTCTGTCTCATTGCTCATTTATTTTGACAGCGAGATATTCTCCCTAGCATGATATTGTATTTGCATGGAACTTGTGAGAAAGTCTAAGCACCAAGCACAAGAAAGGCAGCAGGAACACTTACTTTGAATACTCTGTGTACTGGCGGAGCTACAATTGTTGTATATCGACGGGAACTTGTTTGCTCGTCTGGTCTGAATTTATACTTGCGAAATGCCTGCCTCATTTGCTTTCATACTAAGTTCGTAGATGCATGAGTGAATCTAATCGACAGTTGGAGCATCCACTGAGTTCTTCCATGTTTCTCTGTCAGCTATTGAATACTAGTATAAATCTCTATAAGAGCCATCGTTCAAGGAAGCCAAATCGAACCTTTCTACAAAAAGCTGAATCCATTCGAATTGACGATTTCGACTTATGACAAGAAGCGAGGTGCTGCTCTGACATATAGAAGAGAATGTCTTGATACGCAATCAATGCAAGATTGCGCCGCCGTCGGTCCTTGAAACTATCATCGCTGGCTTTCTGGTTGTTGCTGTCAAATTCCTCAAACCAATTCCAGCCACAATCATCACTGCCATTCTAATTTCTGACACTTCCAAAGACCCCCACTTTCTTACAGCCTGGACCAAAAAAGCCAGTATATTACAGAGACATGCAAAGTCTCAATCGCACTATCTGCTCAGGAGTCAGTACAGCCTTGGAACTCTACTATAATTGAGACCAGGTATATTTGTGCCGAAACAAGATCTACCACTTTTGAAAAGCTTTTATACTTATTGCAATCAAGGTCCAGCTTTCGCTCCCGGCGGGACACTGGGAGCATAGTGACATCATGCTTCACATTTTTATTCCCTGTTCCGATTGGCTCCATGTCAAGTTGAAGTCCGGAGTGTGAGTCGCGACAGATATGGTTTCTCTGTTCGATGTACAGCATGGCCATAAAAGCTTGTGGATTTCACTGCACTGAGGGCTTGCACTTTTTGAGAGGCATCAGAATAAATCCTTCGGTTGTTCTATGGTCAGTTTTTCGTAACCAAGTCTTGTTGCTGCACCAAGGCGTGGTCGGTCGTGGTCGCGGTCGCGGTCGCGGGGTGGTAGCCTACAATTGTACACATTCGCGGTCGAAGGAAGCTCATCGAGAAAATGGCTACCTAGTGGCCAGATAATCATACTTAATGCCTAGACTCCGAATTCGAATTACCTAATTAGGTAATTGTGAAGCAGGGGAATTAGTATAGCCTTGGAATCAGCCACCGTAATACGGCCATACTATTGAACAGGCTTATGTTGCACAGCAGGTTGGTACGAAAAGAGTGCCTATAAGGCCTTAAGGGATTTAAAAGTAGGGTGTACTTAAGCTTGATTCAACTGATCTAATGAGCTATCTACAGAAGGAAGGACTAGCTGTATTTATAGGCCTTTCAGGCCTATTTGCCACAGGCGTCATAAGCCTGAACCACAGGCTTCGTAAGCCTGAAGTCATAGGCTTCGCAAGCCTGAAGTCATAGGCTTCCTAAGCCTAAATGATCACTACGACGTTTAGTTTAAGTTGGTGGGCATAGGCCCACCTACCCCACCTACCCCACTAAAATGGCTCCAACAGTCCCCTTCCTGACTACTGTAGATACCCCCTAGCTCCTTATCCTAGGCTCATTAGCCCCTGGATACACCTTTTGAAGGCTGCAAGTGGCAGAGGCTTAGTTAGTACGTCGGCTAGCATATTCTCAGTTGAGCAATACGCTACAGTGGCCTTGCCATAGGCTATAAGGTCCCTAATATAGTGGTATCGGACCTCTATATGCTTCGTTCTGCTATGGGCTATAGGGTCCTTAGCCAGGGCGATACAGCCCTGATTATCACTAAGGATAGGCACCTCCAGGTGGTCCCCTAGGTACTGGGGCCTATCCACCTCCTTAATTAGGGCCTGTAGCCACTGCCCTTGCTTAC
>NJPT01000016.1:7500-54324 GCA_002946425.1 Rutstroemia sp. NJR-2017a BBW
TTTTACTCTAATCACTTCTTCTAATTTACATGTTAAGCGTTCGATCTCCGGACGGAAGATCTTCGGATCCATCTCATCCCACAACCTCTGAATCTCTCGCTTTAGCTCTTGAATAGAAGTAGGTACTGTGAGTCCACACCCCTTGCCTACACTGCACTCAATTAGGTGCACTTTGTAGGCTGATGGGTATGTAATGACTGTCGTTTTATTATGGGCATAAGGCCCTTATTATAGTCCTAGACTTCGGCTTTCATCCGAAGTACGATACATATTATGGTCCCAGAAAAGTGCTGATTGGATCAACAGGTACAAATGGAAGCTGGTTGATTTTATGCTTCACCCAGCGCCAGACCTTCTCAATCGGGTTCAAATCAGGGGAGCTTGGTGGTCAATTGAGAGTCCTAATACCCTGCTCAAACCGGGCTAGCCGGGCATGCCACTTATGTACTTTTGCACCATCCTCCATGAAGATATACTTAAGGCCAGCCTTCTCAAATAGTGGGAATATAATCGGCTCAAGGACTTGTTCCTTATATGCTGTGGAATCAACCCCCCGGCAGCCAGGTCTTTTCTCAAGGAACACTAAAGGAGATTTGTAGTCCCAACCGATCATACCCCAAATCATAACTGATACCCTGCCCGAACAGTGTACCGACTGTATACAGTTCAAACACCGCTTTTCATCAGGTCGACGGGTCACCCAAATCCCTCCCCGTTTGCCGTTTGCCTGTCTCAAAAGAAGCTTCGTCCGACCAGTATACCTTCCGCCAATCCCCCCCTTCCGGCCGAGAGGCAGCATAATCGCTTGTACCCCACCACCGGTGCAATCGTGCAAAGACCTAAGAACCCGCAAGAGGTGCCTGTTTCTAGGTATGGGATAGAGTCAATTAAATCGGGCAGTGGTCCCGCCCCGCAGGCTCTCGTTCAGGAACAACTGCAATTAAAGCAACCGCTTGAAGGAACTTCCGGCCAAACCCCGACTACCAAGTTACCAAGCAGAGTGTGCGCGGCTGGAGATCACCTTGATGAAATCACCAGTTCTTCATTGGAGACGACAAGCATCAGCCCCAACAGCGCTTTTTCCACGTTTCAATTGCTTCGGCTACAGATCGCCACAATCGCTATATCTTTCACTCTCCTGGCCGTAGTCGTTACATACGTACAGGCGACCTACGCTGCACAGAAGAGCTCTCAACAAGGAGGAAAACTCAGCAACCTCTTGGAAATCGAGGCCAGTACTATATGAACCATCTTAAGAGCGTCTCAAAGCCTTTTATCTCTGTCGACGACCCTTGCGCTAGATGGCGCCTTTCTGCTTATCCAGTGGAACAGCATGGCCTTTCCACAAGGGATATCCTATATAAAGCTTGTTTCTATATCTCCGTCGACAAGTGCCTGGGGTCTGGTTGGTATCATTAAGTCCGCGGCCTGTCCGATCTCTGCAAAAGCGTGGGCTCTTACGAGGCAAGTATAAAAGATCTTAGTCGGTGCACCAAACAAGCCTAACGATCAATAGACTGTTTCTGCCAGCCATTGTATGGATCTCTGGCTTGGTGCTGTTCTGTACGTAGGAAAGACTTCTACCTGCCTGATCAGTCAAGACTAACTCGAATTGTGCAAAGTCAACACTTCTTCAGTTACAGTATACGATACGGCACTTACTTGTCCAGTGACTGCGGGAGTGGGGCCATTCAATGGCTCACTAGTACAAACTTTTAAAACATTCTTCCACACCTTAAGACTCGGGTACGTCTATGAAACGATACCTTACAATTATCTCGCTTCCGCATACACGTTAGTACTGAATCCCTTGGTCGCCACTGTGGCACAACCAATGAGATGCGTCGTTGAGCCGTGTATATCTTACCTGCTTTCCGGTGGGCTTACAATGGTTGTACCTTGGGTGCCACGAGAACATTCCGAGTATCCATTGGTGAAGGTTAAACATGCTCCATCCATTCAAGCCGATTTCGCTGGGCCTATAATGGATAATCTAGCGTTTACGACTTCTGATTGTGATATATTTGGACAATATGATGTCTTAATCGGGATCCGCTTATGTTTGAAAACAAGCCCATCAGAGCCGGGTGTGTTAATGGCAGGTACGTTGGCACGGAAAAACAGAGATAAGTATCATCAGTCACTGATATTAAGAACAGGAATCTTCGTATGTCCAAAAGGCATTGCACATTAAGCATGCTCAGCAGACAAGCCATCACCAAACATAACCACCCAAGTATCGTTCTATAGGTTGCAGACATCATTTGTCTCCTCCCGTTTGAACTATACCATCATTAACGTTGATGATTCCACGGCCCGTAGTATACACCTTCACTATTTTACTAACTTCCAGTCGAATTAGCCAACTAATAACTATTCTCAAGGTTGCAATTCCGGTGCTTGACCTCGACCTACCTGCATACCGAGACGCGCTAAGATGGCTACTCAACTACACGGCTGCCGACATCCCCCCGCCGTCATCAATTGCAGAGAGTTTCTGGAGTTCGCAGAAGCTACTTGCGGATCCATCGACTTGGGGCGTCTTGTCCCAGAACTTCCAGAGCTTGCTCGTCTTTCCATTCTGGCTGTTCAACTCCAACAACTGGGGCAATACTCAAGTACAAGAATGTTACTACCTCATCACTAGCACCCGAGTTCTACACGGAGGCATCCTTGGTGAAACCCCACGTTAAACTTCGTGCCGATTCGGGTATGTTTGGGATATTCCTCGCCTTGCAGACTGCAGCTTCGATATTCGTCTCCAGTGTTGTAGTATGGGTTTGTTTAAAGAGAAGACTAATACAAAAATGGTCTTCATTCCCGTTGTTCGATATTTTATTCCGAACCTAGGTCCAGGTTAAAGAGAAATGGAAATGTCCAATAGATATCGATCATTCTAATATCATTTTAAAGTTAAAAGATACTAAGATTATAGTAGGATAATCATTTTCAATTTTATTTGGTATTATAATATATATAATTGTGTTTGTGAAAGTTGATGTAGGAATATTGTGAGGGAACGGTAAAAAGACTGCTATTTCCTATACTAGAGAATCTAAAGTTAAAGAGAAAAGAGGATCTAATCTGAGTGAGAGGAAGGTTCTTATATAGATCCCCGTAGAACATCACGTGCTTACGGTGTAAGCCTACCAGGACCGTCATATCACCCTCCTTTCAATGAGCGTTGGCCTCCAACGCCTAGTTCGTTCCTGAGTATTTTCCTTACTCTCTACAGTGATTAGCTCGACAGTGTCTCGTCTTGGAACTTTTTCCGTTGCGCTGCGGTTGCTATACGGTCATCATCCAGCTCCTCAAACTCGTCTATACCTTTCTCCCATTCCTTCAACCATGCTTCCCATCCCCTTGGGGGACCTGATGCCGCCGGTATACGCTTATGGAACTCTCGCAACTTGTGCGGGGGGTATTTGAGGTCTGACGTAGGGTACCATTCCAAATCTTCGTCGACTCCAAGCCATTTGACCCTATAGTACAGGTTGTTCCGGATAACCTTGCTAGCAAGTGCTTCCTGAACTTCCCATTCCTTATCTCTAGTAATATTGACTGTCGAAGTTTATTGAGAGAGAATACTAGGTGGACTTTCATGGAAGCAGGGAGAGCAAGCTCGTACGAGTTATTAACTTTGCGGGTTATATGGAATGGGCCATTAGTGGGGGAGTCGAGCTTTCGCGAAGGCCTTTGTGTATTGTATTGCCTCATATCCAGCCATACCCAATCGCCGACCTCGAAGGCATCTGGTTGGCAGTGCGCATTATAGGTATTACACATACGTTGTTGAGCAGCTAGAATAGAGCGTTTCGCCAGTAATTGGGCTTCGTACATCCTTCACGCAAGCTGGCGAGCTTTATCCTCATGGATTGAATCTATAGGTCGTATATTGCGAGGAGTCCAGTCAAATGAGGTACGGGGGTGTAACCGTAGAGTACTTTGAATGGGGCTAGGCCTCCAAGGGAGGAGTGCGGGAGTATTAGCTGCGCATAGTCCATCAGGGGAAGCAGTTGTGACCAGTTGGTTTGGTAGTAATCGACGAACGGTCTTAATCTCCTTTCCAAGTACTGGTTGTAAATCTCTGTTTGGCAGTCAGTCTAAGGGTGGTCGGCAGTTGAGAGCTGGATCTTGGTTCCAAGGATAGAATTAAGTTCTTTCCAGAAAGCAGAGATAAACTGAGGTCCACAGTCTGAAGTAATGGTATCCGGAGGTCCGTAGTAGCGGTAAACATGATAAACGTAGAGTTTGGCTATACCTTCGGCAATAATCGTCTTGTGACACGGGATCGAGATTGCTTGTTTCGTCAATCGATCGATAAACACTAGTACGTTGTCAAATCCATCGGCATCAGTATTGAAACTACAGTAATCCATGGTGATATACTGCTATGGACGTTCGGGAATTAGCAAAGGGTGGAGTAAACCAGGTTTTCTGTCGCGGGGTACAAGGGATCTGCGGCAAGCGTGGCAGTTTTGGAGATATCTTGCAACATCTGAGCTGATGCCTTTCCAGTAGTAGCGGGCACTCAAGAGTTGTAGTATCTTAGTACGGCCAGGGTATGCAGTAGAGACTTGATCGTGCACCTCGCGGATCAAGAGAGTACGGAGATTATCCTCATTAGGCACTACAACACGGTCGCGATATAGTAAGATTCCATTCTCGAGTGTTAGGTCACCAGGTCCTCGGCGAGCCTGAGCCCGGAGGGATTCTAGGACTCACTAATCCGGTTGGCTACAAGAACTTTATCGACGATACTCATAGAGGCTTCGAGAGGGCACAGTTGTAGTACAGAAGGGATCACAAGAGAGCTTGCAATCTTACAAAGTCCTACTAAGTGTATATCAACTTCTATATCAGCTTGCGAGGCAACTTGTGGGTCCAGTTGGTCATCTCGGAGCAATTGCTGGGTGCGTTTCTGCTTCTTGATCGCGTTCTGCGACTCTATTTCTTCCTCTCTACGAGCGAGGGCGTCGGCGACTAAGTTTCCCTTGTCTGAGCGGTAGGTGATCTGGAAGTGGAAATCAGCTAGCAACTCAGCCTAGCGCGCTTGTCGGGAGTTCAGCTCTTTAGACATCATAAAGTATTTCAAAGCTTTATAATCGGTGTAAATCCGTATTGTATACGAAGAGCCTGTGAGTTCCGCACACCAGTTCTGTAAGCTCTTGACGATTGCTAGCATTTCTTTATCGTGGATCTGGTAGTTTAGCTCAGCAGGTGCTATTGTTTTAGAGAAATAGGCAACCGGCAACCATTCATCTCCGTGTTTCTGGGACAACACAGCACCAAGAACTCCATCGGAAGCATCAGTCTCGAGCATACAAGGAAGTTCGTACTTGTAGTACTGTAGAAGCGGGGCTGTAGTTAATGTATTGCGGAGGTCTTCAAATGCGGCGACGCAGGTCCAATCGAATTGGAACGGGGTATTGTTGCGTATTAAAGCTGTCAATGGAGCTGCTTGTTGGCCGTATTCTCGGATGAATCAGCGGTAGAAGTTACAAAATCCTAGGAACAATTGTACACCTCGAGCTGTAAAGGGGTATTTCCATTCTTTGATAACATCGACTTTCTCCGGGTCCACCTCGATTCCGTCTATCGAGATTATGAACCCTAAGTACTTGGTACGGGTCATACTAAATTCGCACTTCTTGATATCAGCTTGCAAGCCAGTATCGCGAAGTCGTTGTAGTACTTTCTTGATATGGGTCATATACTCGAGGGGGCCGTCCGAGTAGATCAGAATATTGTCGAGGTAAGCTATGCAGAAATCGTCCAAGCAGTCGAGTAGAACGTCGTTCATATAGCGTTGGAATGTAGTCGGCCTATTAGTCAGACCGAATAGGAGAACTTTACACTTGTAGGCACTGTAGCGGGTTCGGAACGTAGTATACTCTTCGGAAGCCGGATCCATACGGATACAGTGGAACGCTTGGCGGATATCCAGCTTGGTAAACACTTTAGCATTGGAGATACGGGTAAGGGTTCCGTCAATTAAAGGCAGAGGATATCGGTCTTTACGAGTAAGTGCATTCAGTCGTCGGAAGTCGATGCAGAATCTCAATCCGCCGTTCGACTTCTTGACGAAGAGGACAGGTGCTAAGAATGGTGCCTGGCTTGGCTCGATAAATCCTTTTTCAAGGTTTTCCAGTAGGTATTTCTTGACTACCTCTAGCTCCTTCAGGGACATCTTGAAAAGTAGGGAATATTTGAGATCAGCTTCGGAACCGCTTTCCAAGTGGATTTTGTGATCATAGGGATGATACGACGGGAGTGTATCGGAGGCTGACTTTGAGAACATATCAAGGTATTCTAAGTACTCCAAGGGAACAGATGAAAGATCTTCTTCTACAGAAGACAGCGATGTTGCACCTTGTGATCTCAAAAGATCTCGAGCTCGTTCACGAAGGGTACAGTGTTACTGTAGTAACGAATTGTCGATCTCTTTCCTACTCTCAATCAAGCCGTCGACCTCGTATAAGCTTGTGGAGAATACCTCGTTCTCTTTCCGTTTATAGTTTAGATGGAAAGCATGGCCCGAGATATGGTAGATATCAAGAGGGTAAGATGGAGAGTAATTAAGGGATTTTTCGTCGTCTTTGGTGGTCTTATCTGCACGAGGGGGCTAGGATCTCGACCTTGGAGTGATCTTTCCATAGTTCGCAAAGCATGGGAGTTATCGCGCTAATATGAGGTCGACCATCTTCCGAGTGGAATTGGCGACGTGTGGTCAAGCGGCAGCAAAGGGGAAACAGTGGCAGCGGGAGTTGGTATACAGGTTAATCTGCTTTGGGAGCGGCGTAAGTCCTCGAGACGATAGGCCGCATTATGCGCGTTTACGTCTTTTTGGAAGTGCTTAGAGGGTTTACGGACGCGTAGATCACTCCTAGAAATTAACAGACATCGAGTGAATACTTGAAAATGGGGGTAACGTGTTGGCCACTCCAATTTTCGCTGGGCGCAGTCCACTTTGATGTCGAATTCGGCTAACTAAGTACATCCCAAGATAACTTCTTGATTGCCCAGCGGCAAGATCAGGAAGGGGATATTAAGTTGTTGTCGTTGATCGATTCTCATCGTCAGAAGAACGTATTCGACGATAGGGGTGTTCTTTTTGCTATCATATCCAGTAACAGGGATAGAGCGTGGAAGACGTTGAAAAGAGAGGTTAAATAGAGGAGAAAGTGTACGGATAAGAATTGAATCAAAGAAGGCAAAGCCGTTGGCTCCAGTATCAATTAAAGCACTTGATTTGAAGGTTCTGCCATTAAGAGCTAAACTCCATGGAAGTTGCATGTGTTGACCACTTATCAATTTGGACAAATCAAGGTCCTTAAGATCTACTATACTACCTGAGAGGGAGACTTGTCCCAGGTAGCCTAGGTTTCCGAATCCAAGCCATTTGGGATATACGTGGGAATAGATAGGTATGTTGTTGATCTCTGAACCGAGGTTGCACCAGTGCTACTTTGTACTGTATCTCAACGGCGTCGAAATAATCAGGTTATTTGTACTTATTCAAGTCAGTCCAGTAGCTCCATTTCTCACAGGTTTCCTTATGAGATTTATCGCATATTTCTGTTAATATGACTACCATTGTCCATATTTTAGCTGCTATAGCTGTGGCATACATGCTGAGTCAAGCAATTTTATACTACACTCAAGCTTCAAATGAGCCACCTGTTGTAAACAGTGGCATTCCTTTCCTCAGCCTAATTCTAGATTACTTGAGATACAAATCTCGAGTCTTCTCAGTTCTGAAGTAGGTAAAATATACTCTGAAATCCTTCCTGTGATCTAATGCTATGATCTCAGGGAGAAATATCACCTGCTTGTTTATACGCTGTGGATGTCATGGTGCCGTTTATATATCATAAATTTTCTGGACCTCATCAAGGACGTGCAGCGTCCTTTCCGTATCATCAATTTTGCACCGCTCGCTGCGCCCGCCGCTGCGAATATTCTAGGCACGAGCGAGGCAACATGCGATGTTGTATTTAGGGACACCACTACCGATGAAGGCTTTTTCTTAAGTTTCAACAAAACCGTGCAAATTTCTTTGTCTCCAGGAGCTTCCCTCGATAGCATGTACGAAGTTGCGATTCGTACATTTGCAGCTTTCTTTAGCGATTTCGCAGTCAAAGGTCACAGTAATGTTCCACTGCTGAAATGGATGCGTCATCCTCTCGTTTTGGGAACAACAGATGCCGTTTATGGTCCTCAAAATCCTTTTAGAATTTCGTCGGTTGAGGAGGCATGGTAGTAAGTGGCTCGACCTCACCAATCCTCACTTTATCACTGACCAAATAGTAAATTTGAGCGCAAAGTACTGATATTTGCGTTGAAACTTTTCCCCAAAATTTCGCAAAGGAAGCTTTCGAAGCACGCGAACACCTAGTGCAGGCATTTGAAAACTACTTTTCCAATGGATTTCATCGTGCTGCTTCCACTTTTGTGAAGGTTCGATATGAGCATACGATTATGTTGTCAGGCTACGATCGGGCTCAAGAATATAGGCATAAATACAGTAACTTGATTGAAATAAACTATATTGCTTGCTTAACTTGATAGATCAACCACTTAGTCAAGTGGTTGAAATACTATTCACACTAGCTTACGCTAACCCTTAATAGGTATAGCTCCATTGGCCCAGTGTTCCTTACCTTCAACAGATTATTAAGAACAAGATATCGAACCTCAACGGTTTCTCTCGATTCGAGCTCGGTAGTGTCTACGGTGTTTTAGGAAACACAGTACCGGCCACGTACTGGCTTATCCTCCACATCTACCGTGATCCTATTATATTAGAAGAATGCAGGCAGGAGTTATATCCTCTTATCCAAGAAAAGGACGGCATTCGATCTATCAATGTTGAACAAATCAAAAGCTCATGTTTAATCTTTCCGTCAACTTTTTATGAAGTTCTCCCTACCATACAATCTATACATCGATGCGCCTAGTTACTGAAGATTATATATTGAGTGACAAATATCTTCTGAAGAAGGGTAGCATAGCGGGAATTCCGTCGGAGGTCCAGCACTTCGAATCTACCTGGGGCCCGGATGCCAGCTCATTTAATTATAGAATATTCTTGGATTCAACCGGCTGCAAAATTAAACGACCGAACCGACCGTCGTTTCGAGCTATCGGGGGCGACACTTTGCCACGCTCGAGATTCTGGCCTTTGTGGGTCTGCTGATTGTGGACTTAGACATTCAGTCGACCAAGGGTGACTGGGTACTACCTAGCGTAGCACACCAGCATGCTACAGGACTTTCGATACTTACACCTGATAACGATGTTGATATCGAGATTCGGCCTCGCAGAAGCTGAAAGTAGTGTTGTTACGGTTGCTTGTCTTCTGAGTCACGTGGAAGTGGTCAGAATCGGCGAATACTAGAAGTCGATAGACTAGGAGTATTATCATGGGTTTATGATTGGAAACACATAGGGAATCGATTACGATGGTAGATAAACAAGTTGCGATTAAAGATTGAGCACGATGCCCATATACTTAGGAAATACATACTGTGTATATAGACCTTTATTCCCTATAGATAGCCTGGATAGCCTGTCTATCTAGTCTATCCATCACATAACATTTATCACATGATGTCTTCCTTCCGTATCGTGCCTGGAGCTCTACGAGGAACTGCATCTCGGTACGGAGAAACAAGTACAGCAGAGGCGCTACTGCTCGCTCTGCCGAATCGTCGCGGCCACATACTACCGAATAAAGAGGAATGGTAAGTGTCTATTCACCATAAGTAAATGGCCGTATTCACCCCGAATGCTTTAATATGTAATTAGATAAGATCGGATGAAGAGAGAGTAGAGCTTTACTTAAGAAGGTATTATGCCTATAATAATAAGAATTAGTTATAATCACCTAAGTAACTATAAGTGTACCCTTATTGAGTGTAGGTGGCGACTCACAGTAAGGCGAGAGAGCCGATCGTTCTTAAGTGGAGGAGCAATCGTGCCTTCTAATTTTCCAATGAGGGATATTGTCTAGTGTTTGTGGATGGTAGCTCTGAGACACAGTCTCTCCCCATAAGGCGAGGAGACTTATCGGCCAGGTAATTGATGCGGAGTTGGTCAAGAGGTGGATAAGCATATGCGCGGAATTCCATCATCCAGAATGCAGCCTTGAACCAAATTTTATCTGGACTCCATCAGTACCGAATGGGTTGAAGTTACTTCGTGTTATCGATGTTAAAGAGCAATACCTGGTTGAAGCAGTCCCAGGTTCTAGATATGCGGCGCTGAGCTACGTCTGGGGGACATTCGGCCTATGCTACTTCAAAAACAGAACAGGGTGCAGCTCTCAATGCCCGGTGGTTTTGCTATTATTCGTGGTAATATCCCTCAGATAGTCGCTGATGCTATTATTATGGGGTCCGAAAGATATCCTTGGGTTGATGGTCTCTGCCTTGTTCAAGATGACCTTGAAGAGAGGATATAGGATCCAGAAGATGGACTTGATCTATCAGGGATTTGATCTATCAGGCATAGTACTCACTCCTGTTACTGTATCCGGCGATGACGCTAATGCTGGTCTCCCAGGCTCGTATGTCAGGTCTAGACCTATGGGAGATGTAGGCATATGGGAGGTTCCAGATACAGTACAGAGAGACGAAGTGGAACACTGGGGGGAGACTGAAGGTACAGGGACACTAGCTGGCTAGCACTAGCGGCAGCCAAGGAGCTGGGTTGTATCCCAGAGATTGAACAAAGCACTCCTTTTCATATATAAATATATAGCTGTAGATAGGAGCCAGACCGTCTAGCAGAGGAGGTTGCTGGTCGCCGCAAGACGATGAAGTGAAGTGCGAGTACCTATTACGGTATAGCACACTTCGGTAACTGCGCCAAAACTAGACTGTTCCGGCATAACAGCCCTTCGAACTGCTGGATCCGTGTATGACATAATCAATCAATCAATCAATACAGTAAGTACCTAACATAACATACTTCTGTTATTGAGACTTAAATGAATAAATGGGCTAAGTCCCGTTGCTAGTCCTATCTCGTACTCGTCGGGTTTCTTCAAAGACATACTACATGAATGTTCGCAACTATTATTATACAATATCCTGATATTCTGATCTTTAGGTATGATTCTTAGAATACCAGATGTAAACAAGATTATTATTACACCGAAATTTATAGTACCACCTTGAACTATTCCCAACTTAGAAGATAGAATATTTATCTTCATAATATGAAAATCCGGATAAGTACGTTTAATTCCTGGTACAGCTGAATATAAAATATCCATTATACGAATCTCTATCCTAGATTTTTGTGGCAAATTGTATTGCGTACAAAAAGCTATATAGCGACCGGTAAAATCAAATAATAATTTATATATTCGATTTTCTTTACCTCCTTCATCCAATACCCAAGATTTGATCCACTCTTTTTGATCTTGTCGAAGATACTTTTGCGGATGTTCGAATTTATCAGTAAATATAGGTAAATAATAATCTCCTGGGTTACAAGTAACCTTAAATATAAATTTCGGTGTAAAAGTAATTTCAATTATAATAGTAAGTTTGCTATAAGGATGACGACCTGAAGGTGGTTTCAGGGTTATTAAATTTCCACAAATAAGAAAATCTTCGAATTCTTCTATGATACTTCGATATTGATTTGATTTTCGATGCCATATTGTTAATTTTTTTTGCCTCGAAGTTGAGAACGGCTCTGAAGTTGAGAAACATATATAATCTCTACTAATACATAAAGTATGAAGTATTCCATCGACAGATGGAGTTGTTTGTAAAGTTATTCGTTTCAGATTAGCAGTAGATGTATTTATCTCAAACAACAAAAGTCCTTTTCTAGATGAATACACAACGAGAAGGTTAGAGAAATATGCAGCAGTCTTAATATAATCGTTTGGCCATTCAGCTACTTTGAGGTCCTGTTTTGGAACTTGTTTGACTATCATAGTTGTAATATTTAAACATCTTAGTTGTCCTGATATACCAGTTTTAAATATATCTCCGAAGATAATATTATACCTAATTAAATATTAGTTATGCAATGAAAAGATGGTTTATGATTACCTATCAAAAAGTATCAAATCTCTATGATCTATATTACCTAAATATGTTGTAGCTAATCTTATATGTTTTATTTCGATATTTTTGATACTTAAAGGAATGAACCATCCTAATCTAAATGATTGATAAAGTTTCTGCCAATCAATATCACTATACTGCGGTCGAATAGGACCTAAATGAACTTGTAGTTCTTTTCGCCACCAGCTAGATAGCTTCAAATCTCGAGAAAAAGCTTTCGATAGTCTTAGAAGAACTTTGAGTTTATCTTTTAGGGGTATGTTTTCGATTATTTGGTCGATAAGCTCGATAGGAAGATTTGACAATTGGGACATAGTTTTATATATATTTAAAAAAAGAGGGTTCGAGATATAATATCATTCAAAGATTTAATATCTACTGTTATTAAATAGAGATTAATTATATTAGACCTTCTTTTTCTTTCTCTTTTATATCTTCTTCACAAGAAATACTAACAATTATCTATAAATAGATTAAGTTAGAAATAGAGCTGACTTACTTATATTAATCAATAGTCTATATTGTACAGTAATGAAATTAATTACTGTAAAGAGAAAAGTCTGTTTCTATAAATAGGAATATATATCAAATAAGATTCTTCTATAGTAGAAGTAGAGATGATATTTGTCACGGGAAATAATCGTATGATATGCTACTGGAAAGGCCAGATAACCATACAGCCTTTGTAAGTGAAAACTCTGCACACTAAACCATCCCATCCATAGTTGTCGTCGCATCTCCATTCTCACAGGTCATCGAGGAGTTGATGCGAAGGGAGAGGGGCATGAAGAGGAAGGAAGAGTTTACTGGTGCTTGAGTCCACCAAAGTGTGGAAAATAAAGCTTAGCATTTTTCAAAATCGAAGCTGAAGTGCTAATATCGTAGGATAAAAAGCTCATGGTATCAAACTGCTATTCCGCAGGAAGAAACAAGGCTGTATGCGAAGCTATTAAGGTGTATCATCATAGCTCTCAGGTTCTAAGCTAATTCCTTAAAGGGTCTGTACTTTTCTTATGAGGTTTTATTTTCGAGCTGTTTGTCTCATCGAACTGCGCCAGTCGTGTCTACAGACCGCAACGAGATTAATTCGGTCATGAATAAGAATGTAGAAGTGTGGGCGCAAATGCTTTAAATGGTCCTGGGGAAGTAGAAGGTGAAAGATGCAGGTTTCCTGTCTGTAAAACCATATATGTTTGGAATGTGTATGAATGATGAAGCAGGAATGTAATTCGATCAGAACCTCCGACGAGAACAAACAAACAAACTCCTTCGCTGTACAGAAACAAACCTGCATATAATATCTTGTGCTTTCGCCTATCTTATCCAATAAATTTTTATCGCTTCTGGCACTGCATCATGACTCACTCATGACCATGACCGATAGTTAAGGCCAGCCACTACCATTGATTTTAAAGTTACCAATCAAGTCACCTACCATTAGAACACTGGTGGAAAATCGGGGCCCTCTTCTACAGAAAAAAAATTATGTTTGAGAAGGTTCTATCAAGGAGGTACTTGTGAATAACCATGAAATAGATGAGTTAGAGAAAACTCCTGCGTTAGAGAAATATGATACAGAAAAACCAAAAAGATAAACAGCAGCATACAGATAACCGCCATGAGAGTGAGACCAGCGATAGAGGTCTTGAGATAGATAAGATAGGAAGATTTGCCGAACACTACCATACATGTATAGAATTTTGTTTACTGTTCTCTACACGACTACCGGGTACAATGTTTATAAAATAAATGAGATACGGAAATCAAATTAGTAGGATGAAAGGATTTAGTTATCAGCAGCAGATGAATACAGTAGAGCAGGTTGTGCAAAGGAGAGTTGAGCACGATGATGATAATGATGAAATGACTTTGGGAGAAAAGGCTCTCCCTCAATGACATGGAAGCAAGATTAGCAAAGTGTTTGCAGAAGCATGCAGTGTATGATATAATGATGCCTTAAGGCATTTGATTGAAGGGTAATCACGGTGGGGGAGGGCTGATATGATTCAGGAATCTTGCAATCATTTATTCTGTGATATAACGAAAGTAAAATCTCTCTCGCACATGAAATTGTAGATTGATCTTATAGTTCACGACTTTTTGGTACTAATAATTAGAATTATACTAACTTTTATTTCCAAGAGCTTTTCAATTGAATACCTACAGAGGCAAAAGGAAAACACAAGCTACCAAAACAACAAGCATCTACCAAAGAACACTAGCGCCAATTTTCCAGACTCCTAAGGTTACGTTGAGGATAAGCCGAGGTTTCGACTGGAGAACATGGATCTCGACTATACCAGACTTTCCATTCCTCGCTTTCTATCTTCCCAAAAAATTCCCTAAAGCACTTAACCGCGGACTCACTCTGAGCTCTGATCGACGAAAAACTCATCTCAACAACCTTATAACCATCCCGCTCAATCCATTCTTTTGAAGCAACAAGCTGAAAGGCAAATTTAGACTTGAAGAATTTATCAAGCATCTTGACTGATAACTTGTCGACCGGTCCTTTGACTCTAATGACTCGAGACTTTTTTTGGTAATGAGTCTCTGCAGGGCAGACCTTGTCCCGATTCCACAGTGCGTCAATCCTCTGCTTTCGGATTTGTAGCCCCTCGTTGGAATCAGCATCGCCAATAAAGGATTCTGCAGCCGCTCGTGTAAGGAAAACCAGGCGAGCAGCAGCATGAGAATACACTCCTTCCACGGCAGGATTAAGATGAAAACTTAGTACCTTTCCATGGGTGATAATATCAAATATCTCCGAGAGACTAGCCTTAGGATCAATTTTCTGAATTCTGATAGCACAATTCTCCTCCTCTGAGCACTTTGCATTGCGCAAATCAAAGCCGGTGATTTCCCCCTTGTAATTTGGGTTGAAAGGGAAGCCGACCTCACGAGCTTTGCGAGCTATATCCGGAGTGAGTATAAGGTGGTTGCCTGTGAGAATAGCGGATGGGACAAAATCGGCGGATAGTAAACGTTTGTGAACAAACGACTGCTGATGAGATTTGATATGTTGCGACAATACCATAGTCTGATTACTATTATTATCTACTTCGATGATATCCACTGCCCCAGTGTTATGAGAAAAGTTGGATCGACATGCTAGGGAGTCATCGGATAGAGTCAAGCTAGAGAATCTTGAGCCGAGAACACCAAAATCCAAGGAAGGGACTTGGAGCTCATAGGCATGGCGATCACGGAGGTCATGGTGCGGAGCCGTTATTGCGGGGAGTTCTGGGCTCGTTTCACTACTATTTTATTTAAGACAAAGATCTGCGATAGAGACTACAACTTCCGAGACGTACCGATACTGTTGTATATTTGACAAAGCTTTTGTCACTCGTGGAGCGCGGTCCGCGAGAGGTTTGTTTTGGAATAGGGAGTACTGAGTAGCCATCTTTATCGGCTCTATGTTTATATCTTTTGTGTTTTCCCAGTAAGGGCGGACTACCAACTATTAGCTATATGCAAAGACGGTTGATCTTTAACTTACTCTGTGGCAGACATGATAACTGAGAAGATTCTTTGTTATCGAGTATATCTGGAATAGAACCGTATCTAGTCGTAGAGCGAGCGGGAGCTGATAAGATCGACTCTTCATTGAGGCTGCTATCACGATCCCTCCGATCTTGATTTTCGAGAACAACAACCTTTGCATTATGCAAAGCTTCTTTCCAGACGTCCATATCCAATATCCTGAATTGAATTCGGATCATATATCTGCTCAAGCATGGGATAGTAGGTATTAGAGTATTCCGAGCACACCGGTATTCTAGATGATAATATTGGTTGCTACCGTAGTTGAAGTTATCGAGCCCACCCAGAATAAATGAGGTTATTTCTTGTTGAGATTAAGAAATAATAGCAAGGTAAAAATTAGGCAAGGCTTACGGGAGGGCATCAATAAAAAAGCATTAAAAAGAAATTAGTTGATTCGTTGAGACCAGTTACCAGTGACTAGGCAACACCACCTCCTTGAACCATCGAAAAAATAGAAGCAAAGTCTTCTGAGCCAATAAATCAAATGGGTCTTATTAGATAGTTACTATTGATCCAATACAGCAAGCTTTATATCTTGTATCAAACTAAATACTAATTGAATAATCCGAGAAAAGAATTGGCTGTTTATGTTTATGCAGTTTTTTCGCAAACGAACTCTAAGGTGAGATAAGCTAAATGATATAGCAGTAATAGAGACTATCTCTGAGGAAATAAATGTTCGTGCTTTGCTATCTTTTAGATTTATTCTTCGTGCTCTAGTCATTCGACTTTCCCTCGTATATGGCGTTTTAAATTATATTTGAACGTTCCCGTTGCCTATTACTCCATTGTTGTCGAGCTATGAATATAATTAGTATGAAAAACAGTATCAAGTTACCCAATATATAAGTATTTGTTCCGTAGATTCGAAACCGCTTTTAACTAGAACAAACCAATTATATTCAGGAATGTAATATGTTGAAGGTAAGGAACACTGAGCCAATAGAGCTATACCTATTAAGGGTTAGCATAAGCTAGTGCGAATAATATATCAACTACTTGGCCAAGTAGTTGATCCAACAAGTTAAGTAATATAGTTGATTTCAATACAAGTTATTTATAACTATATACTCGAGCCCAATCGTAACCTAACAATATAATAAAGTAAAATAAATTATAGTAGGTTAAGTCGAGTAACGCCGCCACCTAGTCACACGATAGCCTGCGTTAGAGAATCCTAATAAGCAAAGTCTTATTAAAAAACTATCCATTATGGCGTAATATTCTTATGTTGTTTTGACTGAATAGTGTTCCCTGATTATATTGCTAGTGACGCTGTAAAAGCCAAAATGTGGGCCTCAGCAACTCTGGCCTTAGCTTATACTCAATTTGATACAATGGATTGCCTACTGGACGCCAAAAGAGGTGTACGTTCTCTACCTACTGCTTTTATTGCCCTTTGTCTATAGTATATAGCGCTTCAATTAATGGCCAATGTATATATCCTCCGAATATTGTGAATTTGTCTTACCATTCTATTTTTTCACCATCTCTTTAATTAGTTCCGAATATATATATCGACTTTGTTATTCAAATACTGGTTGAGAGTGTAGAGATAAACACAGATGTAAAAGTTTTAATGAGGATTGTGGTAAATGGAGGGTTACTGTGGTTAGATTAAAGAAATCCCAAAATATATTGACGAATTAATCCAATTATTAAGGATATAACGAGGTGCAGTATATCCTCGCCCAGGTTCGATACAGCTACCATCACCACCTATAACACAAATCAATGGACAAATAAAATCAAATCCTATTTTAAATCCCTCTACATCTACAATCAAAACAGAACAGCCTCATAAATCCAGATTAACATATCAAATTGCCGGACTACCTATTGTTACCCGCGTTAGGCCAATTCCTGTATAGCTGCGACTATATACTTGAGAATTCGAAATTATCATTTTCGACTCTGCCCCGGCCTTCGTAGAATATCTTCGCAGTTGACGTCAAATCGCATATTCCATAACCGAATCGATGCCATGAACTTCTCTGTTGCATCGAGTTGTCTATCGCGTCCAAATATGGAATCGACGAAATCAGTGGCAGTATTCTTTCCAAGTTGTATTGTTGTCTTGCTGCTCCCCTTGCGACCTGCCTTGAGTATGGATGCTTCACATATTTTCAGAAGCGCCTTCAACTTGTCGGTTAGTCGTTCACCTGATAGGATGAAATCATTTACTATCTCTTTATCTTCGAGTCTTCGGATACGCAGCATACCTTCTTCGGCACGCTTGATCTTTCCCGCTAGTTGAATGAGTGATAGCCAAAGTTCGCCTGCTATATCAGAGAGTGGAGTGGCAGGTCCATGGTGATAGACAGTCCAGTCATAGATCCATTTGCCAAGACTATTGGCATCGAAGACACTACCGAGGAGCAGGATGGGTTCTTCGGTAGGGTCCCAGTTCTTGAATGAATATCCCAGTGGGATATGATGTTTGCGCGCATCAGCCTCGGTGGCCTTCGGTGGAGCTTCAGGAGGTCTGTTTTTTGGTGTAGCCATAGGCCGAGTGGTTGTAGGTCGAGGTGGTGGTCGTTGTGGTGTAGATGCAGCAGATGATTGTCGACGAGCACTATATGGCGATGGTTCGGGATTCTCGCCATACTTCTGGCTCTGATAATACTTATCAGGACTAATACCATCATATATAGGAGCTGTATATATTGGCCTGATTGGCACCCTGCACAGATAGACTCTCCCATTACGATCCTCTATATATTCATACTCAAAATCTTCATAATCGCTATCCTTGTTACTTTCGTAAGAGGACATTCGATAGACGTAATGAGAATATTGATATCTCATCTTCGGATACGGTGGTGATAATGACCAAGGAATTTTGATTTGATTCATATTTGGAACAGCACCAGTCGCGTAGTACCCGCCGGAAGTAGACCTAGAGAAGTGCTTTTGCTCCGCCACGTAATTATCTCCACCATAATCAGTGTAATATAAGTATGTTCGTGAAGGACTATAGAATCCGGCTGCGGGATTTCTGGGTAGTGTTGTATATGAGAACGACATGATTGATTTTCCGATAATATATAGTGTTGTTAGGTCACGATTGAGCTCAATAATATAGGCATAAAAACTTGATTGTCAACTTTATTGCGTAACTGGTTTGTAGGTCAACTACTTGAGGTAGTGGTTGATATACCACTTCACTGGCTTACGCTAAACCACAATAGGTATAGCTCCATTGGCTCAGTGTTCCTTACTTTCAACATATAGTTGCGATGCAATTGTATTAATCTTGTATACCCCAAGGAAAGAATTAGGAAAGGAAATATAGGATAAAGATAAGGAAGAGGAAGTTTAGTGGTAGTCGGCGCAGGAAGGATGAGAGACCTTCATCGTTGATTTATATTGTCAAATTTCTGAATTATATAAAATTAATATCATTCAGGTAAATGATTGAGTAGAGAACTAATCAAGCAAATATAGTAACCTTATACCCCGGTTGACTGTGTAACAGCCTTGAGTGTCTATGCGCTCACAGATTATAGTCGATTGACCTCGTTGTTGTGGAGAATACCTTCTTTTTCTCTTTTCCTTCTTTACCATTAATTTCCAAGTTAGTGGATTGTTAAGCTTGTCAAACTCTGTATGGCTTCCTAGAAAACCAAAGTCAGCTAAAAAAAAAAAGATGGTCTGCATACAGTACAGTATTCATCACTCTATAATGATGTATCACGCTTGCTTGAAATCGACGATCTGTGTGTTATGACCTATGCAGAACACGTGACCGTGGGGACCTTAGGCTCAGAGATTGGACGGCCAATCACAGTAGAACCCCACATGGAATATCATATGACCCAGGGTGCTCACCACTGCTCAGCGATGAGCAGCGATGAGCAGCGATGAGCAGTAGAGAACGAAGGTCTATATGGCTAGATAAGTTTTCCTTAGTATATGGAGATTCGTGCTCAACAACAATTACTACTTGTTTACCTACCATTACAATTATCGATTCCCT
Organism: Rutstroemia sp. NJR-2017a BBW; assembly: GCA_002946425.1. Lineage (NCBI taxonomy): Eukaryota > Fungi > Ascomycota > Leotiomycetes > Helotiales > Rutstroemiaceae > Rutstroemia > Rutstroemia sp. NJR-2017a BBW. Next base: position 27,118 of record NJPT01000016.1, read on the forward strand.
GTGTGACTGTTTTCAACAACAAACCTACGATAATACTATCGCTCTCGCCGACCGTTAGTATTCGAGATCCTGACCACTTCCACGTGACTCAGAAGACAAGCAATCGTAACACTTTGAGCACCTTTGTTGCTTCATATACCGAATCGATATGGCTCACAACGACGCTACAGCAGCCGGGTCCTCGAGCGAACCCTCGACCCAGGCATCTGCTGGAACACCACCAACAACTGCACCAACGGGAGACCGCGACGGCGACGTCGACATGAACACGGGTGGCGCAGAAAGTGACAGCGACGATGAAGAGCCAAGGGAGTTGATACTCCAGGAAACCTTGAAGGCTGCACTGCCGGATAAGTACAGTGGCAACAGAAAAGAATTGGATGCTTTCCTTCTACAACTAGGAATGTATTTTAGATTCAATGCTGATAAATCCAACACCCGAGATGCTAAGAGTCTCTGGGCCGCCTCCTACCTTAGGGGCGAAGCAGCCAAGTGGATTGAACCCTTCCTAGCCGATTACTTCGAGAATAGGACTCGACCTCAACGAATTATGTACACAACCCAGGTCATCTTCGGAAGCTTCGAAGGCTTCAGGACTGAAATCAAACGAATCTTTGGAGACATCGACGCAGTCAAGACAGCTGAACGACGCTTGTTCACGCTCAAGCAAACCGGATCTGCAATCAATTACTCCACCGAATTCCGTAAATACGCCAATCAGACCAACTGGGCCACCGCAGCACTGCTAAGCCACTACCACCGAGGCCTCAAGGACCAGATCAAGCTCGAACTAGCTAGGATGGGGCCTATTGACAATATTAGTGACTTGATTGAGGAAACAGTTAGGATCGACAACCATTTTTACGAGTACGCCCGCGACAAACAATTTAACGGGGGGAACTCCGGCCGATCTTACAAGAAGAACGAAGGAAGACCGAGGTTTACCAAACAGCAATACTCTAGGGAAGAGACTTACGGTGACCCTATGGAGTTGGATGCTATGAGCTCAGGAAACAATCTTTCCCAGGAAGAACGAAACCGCCGAAGAGACCAGAAACTCTGCTTCGAGTGCGGATTTCCAGGACATCAGGCTAGAGACTGCCGAAAGAAGTCTCAAGGGGCGAAGCCCAAGAAGAACACCTGGAAGGGAAAGAGACAGCTCAAGACCATGGTAGGACAAGGTGGTTACCAGGGCAAAGGGGCGCCTGGACACCAGATTATCATGATAAGCAGTCAGCAATTCTCTCCAGAACAGGAACATGCGATGCTATCATGGACAGCCTTTTACAATGACTTATGCTTGGTGCACAAGTCAGAGAAGGATGGTGCAGGGTGGTATCCAAAGAAGCCTAGGGGCAGGAACCACAAACACCGCGATCAGGAATGACTCGCAACGGAGTCATCAGGGGAGCCAGCCAAGGGACTAAGGGCTACCCTAGGGTCAGGGCAGATCCTTTGCGACGTACGCATAAACGGGCAACCGCTCCGAGCAATGATAGACTCGGGAGCGACAGAAAATCTCATGGCACCAGAAGCTGCGGCATCAGCAAATTTGCGAACCTCCAAGAAACCAGTTCCGTACAGGCTTCACCTTGCCGACGGGCAATTAGCCAAAGGGGATGGATTGGTTCAGTACGAAACGCAAGAATTTGAGATGCAGCTAGGACAGCATTCTGAGCGGATAAAGATGGATTTAGTCCCACTAGGAGGACACCAGACGATTCTGGGAATGCCATGGGTAAGGAACCACAATCCGCATATCGACTGGGTCACAAGGACTATCAAGTGCGATAAGTGCAAGTGTAGCCGAGTTGCTACGCGAGGTCTTGCGAGACTAATACCCGGTCAGGAGCTGAAGGCAACACGCTCACCGAGATCGGATACCTTAGCCCAGGATCCCTCACTGAAGGATATACCAGTGCAATACCAGAAATACGCCGAGATCTTCAAGGAAAGGCCTCAAGAGGACGCCTTACCAAAACATCAGCCTTGGGATCATGAGATAAAATTGGAAGATGGAAAGGAACCACCATTCTTGCCAATTATACCACTATCAGAGAAGAAGCTCAAGTTGCTTCGCGAATACCTCGACGAGAATTTAGCGAAAGGATTCATCAGGGAGTCCTCTTCACCTGCGGGAGCACCTATCTTCTTTGTACCCAAGAAAGGAGATGAGAAAGGCAGACCAGTCATCGACTACCGAAAGCTCAACGCTATTACCATCAAAGATCGATACCCGTTGCCATTGGCTAGTGAGCTACGAGATCGAATCGGGAAGGCTAAATACTTTACGAAGATGGATCAGCGTGCAGGATTCAACTTAATCCGAATCAAGGAAGGAGACGAATGGAAAACAGCATTTCGCACTCGATACGGACACAACGACTACCAAGTCATGCCTTTCGGACTTACCAACGCGCCAGCCACGTGCATGCGTTTGGTCAACAACCTGTTGAGAAAGTACCTCGACAACTACTGCGTAGCGTACCTCGACGACATCTTGATCTTCACTAAAACCCTTGAAGAACATATCGAAATAGTACAAGGGATACTACAGATTTTAATGGATGCAGGCATCTTGTTAAAACCTTCGAAATGCGAATTCCATGTCACCGAAACCGAGTTTTTAGGATATATTGTTAGCACACAAGGACTCAAGATGAGCCCGAACAAAGTAAAAGAAGTTCTGGAGTGGAAGCAGCCCACTACCGTTAAAGAAATGCAATCATTCTTAGGATTTGCGAACTTCTACAGACGATTCATCAAGGGATATTCGTCTATTGCAACACCTCTCACGGAATTAACCAAGAAGATCAAGAGTACAAATGGAGCAGTGCGGCGCAAGAGGCATTTGATACCCTCAAACAAGCCTTCACGCGGGCACCAGTTCTTATTACCTTCGATCCGGAACTACCAATCACTGTTGAGACAGATGCATCAGACTATGCATTAGGTGCAGTCCTTAGCCAACCAGGCAAGGATAAGAAGCTACAGCCAGTAGCATACAACTCGAGAAAGCTACAGCCAGCCGAGCTGAATTACGAGATTTATGACAAGGAACTTCTCGCAATTGTCGACGCTTTCAGAGAATGGAGAGTTCACCTCGAAGGATCCAAGCACACGGCCCAGGTTTACTCAGACCACAAGAATTTGGTATGTTTCATGACAACCAAAGTTATAAACAGACGACAGGTACGATGGGCAGAAATGCTAGCCATGTACAACTTCAAGATACTGTACGTCAAAGGAAATGAAAACGCTAGAGCCGATACGCTTAGCAGAAAACCCGAATACCTAGAGAATAAGACGCACGAATCGCACGCCATATTCCGCCAAGATGGAGATTCGTTGGTATTCAACTCATCCTAATTAGCCACGATAACGTCACTTCGTGATGACTATTTGGAGAAGCAAGTACAAGTGTACTATGGAAACGATTCCACCGCAAAACGAGTACTAGAACGACCAGGCGAAGGATTTACAACCAGGGACAATGTTATATACTTCCACGAGAAGATATACATCCCTTCGACCTTGGCAAAGCAATTTACTCAAGAACAGCATGAGCTACCAGCTCACGGTCATTAAGGAATCGCAAAAACGTTCGCAAGGATCAAAGCGAACTCGTATTTCCCACGAATGAGGAAGATAGTTGAGGAAGTTATCGGAAACTGCGACACCTGCATACGGAACAAAACCTCACGGCATGCCCCGTATGGCCAGCTCAAAAATCCGGATACACCTACTCAGCCATGGAAGTCCCCATCGCATGGGACTTTGTGGTTAAACTACCACCCTCGAAGGATCCAATGACAGAGTAGTATATGACTCTATCCTGGTCATTGTGGATCGATTAACCAAGTTTGGATATATGATTCCATACAAAGAAAGTAGCACGGCCGAAGACTTAGCCTACACATCATTAAGGCTAGGTACTGATAACATGGAATATACTTGTTATGTACATCCTAGTAAAAAAAATTGGCTTCTCGATTTAGTACGCGAATTGATATCTTCAGCAGCTTTATATGGTCTAGATATTAGTCTTACTCAATGCCTCTATATAAATGGTCCTCGGGGAATACCAATTTCATGAGTTAGATATCTTAGGAGATGTTTCTATTTCACAGGGAAAATTGTGGAGTGCTGGAAATTGGTTGAGTGCTAGAACACAAATTAGGGATAGAAAAGGGAGCTTTATTCATTATTGCTAGTCTATCATCCCTTCCTTCCTTTCCCCCTTCATCCTCCCTCCTCCTCCGCCATCTTCCTATCCCCTTCCTCCCTTTCCTCTGCCGCGTTATTCGAAACTAAAATTGTCAGTAACCTGAATATACTCAATGAAGCTTACTAGTAATCTGAATGAATTCTGGCAGTAATCTAGATGATATTCCCAAGGAATTCTGCCAGTAACCTGGATAGTTGAAGGAACGGAGAAATTCGTGATCGGGGATTAATTTCGAGGAGAGCTAACAGCGCGAAAGAACGCTGCGAGGACCGCGATGGTTCTCGAGATATTCTATCGGCAAGAGAATTACGATTGTGTATCCGGTTTACAGGTTTTCCGCGTAGATGGCTTCTCTTTATGTTAAGCGGTTCCTCTTGTCTCGATAATTATGGTTGAATATTGCCCCGTATATCAGATCGACCTCGTTGCTCGATATCATCTTGGGGTTGATTTTCAGATTCGTGTGGGTAATTATTGTCAATATCTTCGACTTTCACTTAGCTTGGAGCTCAGGAAGGTCGGGATCTGAAACCACCATCGATATTATTAGCTTCGAATTGGCTTTGTTCGAATGGGAAATCTTTTTCGGTATCCTCGACTTTGATTTGGTGTCGAGCTAAGATAGGCGAGCGTGATCTCGCTGTTCGTTGAGGTTGATGGAATTGATAGGATTGATTGTTTCATAAAGAGAGTTGGTTATACGACCTCTCATGATAGATCTCTTGAGATATCTCATCGAAGGTTTCCGTTAAGCTCCCAGAGCGCTAGGAGATGAAGGGGCTGGCTCTAGGATCAAACTGCCTCCGATTTTCTTGGAAATTGGCCGTAGCTTGTTGGCATTATGCCTGTTTATTTGATCTGATTCTTTGAGCTGCTACAGGGTGGATCAAAGTACCAGTTGGGCCAAGACCATTGTTTGGTGTATCACAAGTGGTATCTCGCTGGATAGGCTCGTCGTTTGGCCTTCTTGTAGTGGTTCGACAAGTGAATGTTTCGTAATAGCTGGTCCCTACTCTCCTCAGAGCCTCCTGAGGGGTGAGTGGTCGGAATTCTTGTTCGAAGAAACCGGTAATTACCCTGGGATCGATCATTGTCCTAATGAGAGGCTTGCTATCATGTCTCTGGACCAGCTAATAGTGGTCGGGATCTTGCTTATCCCTATGACGGTTTGGCCAGAAATCGTACCAGTGATTGTGAACATTGTATCGAGGGCACCCCAGAATGTAGCCATGCATGTATGGTGCAGCATTGCAATCGGCAAGGCCGTGGCCATGTTGCTGGCACCAGGAACATTTGGGTTGGGCGCGAGGAATCATGGTGGCCCCCGTACCGGTTCTTCGAGTGTATTGAGGTCGATCTTGAGTTGAGCCTCCTCCTTGACGTGAAAGGCCTCCAGCTAGAGCTTGAGCGGGAGCGGGAGCTGGAGCTGGAGGCGGGGGGGGGTGGAGGGTTCATTGGCCCGAATTAAATTGAATTGATGGCATTGATTGACCCTGTGGCATTGGTAGGACACAAATCATTAGTGAGATATATTGCATTGATTGGCTAGATGCCGTCGGTTGATTAGTTAGGATTGATTGAGTGTTTGTGATTGATTGAGTGCTTTGGATCGATCGGCCTTGCATCTGTTGAGGTTGGCCTTGGTGCTCATTTGAGCTCGATATTGGGTGGTTATTGTCCATTTTGAATGGGCCTGGTGCGGTGGTGCCGCTTGTTGTGCTTGCTGTGATGTTGGTGGTGGCAGTGGTGGCGGTAGTGGTAGTGGTGGTGGTGTGATTGTGATTATGGTGGTTATGGTAGTGGTTCTTGTCGTGGTTATGCTGGTGGTTATGCTGGCTGTATTTTGTTGTTGACTGGTGAGAGAATATCAATTTTCGGATTCCGTTTTGAAAGTGCGCAACATCGACGCTAAGCCTAGCAACTCAAATTCGCAGTGAGTTTCGAATTCACTTCACTTGTACTTTCATCATGAATAGTTATCTACATTTCCATTTCAAGTACTTTATATCCAGTATCAATACTACTCTCGACGATGGACTTGAGCAAACCACAACTACGACTGAGCAACTTTGCCGACTTCTTGGGCATTTTCGCTGCCTACTGAGCAAATTCGCTGGCTGAGTTGGAATATTCTAATATACCTTATCGCCATTGAGAAAGAACTGGCACCTACTTTCACTAATATGGATCTACAAAGCAACCTGGATCGCAAGTACATTGCTTCTTATAGAAAGTCACCTAAGCACTCTCGTTCAAAGATCAAACTAAAAATCTAACCTTAAAACGAAACTATACTTAATTCCATTTCACCCCCGGACGGACCACACCTTAATTTTATATATAATCATATATCCATTGAATTGCCACAAGAGAATTCAGCCCCGCAACCCCCCATTCCCATAGTTGACGGATTTCAATGTCGAGAGTGTATATTCAAGAGTCAGAATCGAAAGATTATGAAGGCACATAGGAACAAGGAGCATGAGAAGAAACGGGTAGCCGATCAAGAGGTATTTCGGGTAGTGAGATTACAATCATGGTTTGACTATCGACGAGCCCGGTATTGGATGGTGGATGAAGCCAAAGGGCAACAGCAAGCTCGTCGAGATCTGGAACCTTCCAATGGCCTATATTTACGATAGATGCATGGGATGGATATATGCATATGGGAAGCCATATAGGCATATGGGAGAGCTCTTTAATTTTATTTTTACGATAGGTCTATCGGAAGCATAGTGCCGCATAAAGAGCTGAGTTTGAAATAAGCCATGCCGGCGCCACCTAACCTCGCTAGCGCCATCAACTTCACTGGCGCCACCTCGCCTGCGCCACTTTTTACCCCTTGTTTTATATATTTTATGATATATGATAAATTTCAACCACAAATACATTCGCTGTTCCTACCTCCTATGCGCGGCCGGTGTTTCGCTAAAACACTTATATGGGTGCGGTGCGGGGGGCCGAGCGCGGCTGACTAAGGCAGTTTTCCGGTCAGACACCATTCGGTAAGACACTAGTTTTCTTAGCCTCCTATTACCCTTAAATTCTTGAACTGCCGCCGTTCGCAGATTCTGGTCAAATATGCCTGTCTTTTCTATGGGCATGGCGATTTTGTCAATATCCGTCTGTCAAGCCACCTTTTTCGTATAGTATCTCATATCCCTTACTGTTTTACCACTTTAGGTACTCATCCTATCACTTTTGGGAAGCGTTGATAGAGCCAATATTGACCACCGATCCTCTTCTCACATCATAACTCTCGCAACTTCTAGATATATCTACGTATTTCATAACTCTTCATCAGTTATCTGTACTCTTTCAAATATTTGACAATGTATATTGTAGGAGATCTGGGAATCATTTCAATCTGTCTCATATTTGGATAGGGTAAGCTTTTCTAGTGTAGATTACCCCACAAAGGCTGAAGAGGAATCTCGACAAGGATATTGCAAAATATGACGAAGTTGCAACACTGTATACTATGGACAACAACTGTTCCACCTCGATAATATAGAAAGCATCACCTCCAACCTGTTAACCATATACACTAAGCATTCTAATCATCACTGCGCATCATTTCCATCCTCCTTGTAAATACGGCGATAATTGACAAAATATACTCTTTCAAATATTTTCTCTCTCAGTCAAGTCCGTTGCATAACCGTCGCATCTTTACCATATTGCCATTTTAATCATTTCTGCAGATATCCTCATAATTTTTCTCATAATCTTCCTTCTCTTTGCTTTTAGCTCGCTGCATCTGCCCAACCTGTATTTTTTTCTTTTTCGTACCCCAAAACTTCCTCTCTTCTCCTTTTCTCTCTCTTTTCATTTCCTCTTTTTTTCGGTCTTTTTTTTCTCCCCTTCCTCATCATCCACTACTAGTGATATCAATCCATCCATGCTCCATCTTCATCGTTAATCAAATAATCACAATTTGGTATTTCCATCGCTGGATTTCTTCTGTTACCTTGAATTCCAATCCCTTATGACTCCTCACTCACTCACACATCGCTCAGCTCCGGCTGCTGTCAACAACACCACAGTCGTATCGATGCCTCTTGTGCGACCACAACCTTCAATCACAAATCTCCCCAATTTCGAATCCACTTCGAATCCTGCCGAACAACAATACTGTCGGCAGTACATCCCTCCAGTATCTGTTATCGCCCCTACACCTGATGATGCTCTCTCTACCCTGGGTGCTGTCTCAACGTCTATTGTTTCTATACAACATCACCATATGATTCGTGGAAGCTTCAAGATTGTCGACCATGCCGGATCATGGGTGCCCCCTGTGTCGTTGTATCACCTTGCCTACCCTGCGTATACTGACCTCGATATCCTTTTTGAGTGTGCTCCCTCAACCCCAAGCATTCGCAGAATGAAAGACGTATGGCAGCAGCAGCAGCGCCAACCCCGATTCCTCGAGTGGAACGAGCAACTCCTGGAGTATCCAGGTGAACCCGCCAGGAATGCCGAAGCAGCGATCAGCTACACCCTTGGGGTTGAAGAGCCTTCTTTCTGTGTACAATGCTCGCGAAAGGAGAATCCCTTTCCCACCTGCGTGTACTTTCGTGAAGTATTCGGTGATACATGCGCAGGATGTTGGTACAATGGTGTCCATTGTACATCCCGTTGTAAGATGATTTGTTACTCACTCTCCCTCCTCTCTTCTTTCTTCTTCTAGCTACCTCCTAATGTCTTTTCTTTACCTATCGTTGTAAGTTAACTAATAACATCTGCTTTGCGCTACTTAAATAGCTTCCTTATCTGATCTCACCGACTCTTTCCCAAACTTTAAGAATCCTCGTATACGAACTATTCACCTACCATCTCTCCACCATTATGACAATCCAATCGAACTCCGTGTACATCCCAACTACAGAGTGATAACCCCTGGCGACATACGTAATGCTATGGCGGTAAGCCTTGTGTATAGCAACTATATACACGGGGACAATGAGATGTTGGTAGGAAGTGGGAGAGATAGCATGAGAAGAGGGAATGAAACAACAGAGGATAGCACTACACTAAAAAAGAGAAAGGAATAGATAAACGGTACTTACATCTGCGTTTTATGTTTTATACTTTTATATGTACGACCTTTTTTTCTGGTTCTTCATTTTTTATCTTGGATTTTCGTACTCTCTTCTTTCTCTTCGTCTTTTATTTTCCTTACCCAACTTCTACTCTTCGTCATGCCTAACCGCGGATCTGCATTCTCTTCTTCTTGGATGGATGATGAATTGCGCGTTTCAAAACTATGTGGGCGTTTTAATAGAGTGTTCAAGGTGGTTTGCGTTGAGTGATATTTATCATTATACCCTCCTGGTGCGTATGGACAATGAAATTCAATTTTAATTAATCTTATTCTAGTCGCATCTCCTCTCATTCGTTGACGTTTTTGATTTGAAGAAAAAAAAGACTTCTTCTACTGCTTGGTCCAGTGGAAATACAAAGAGAATCCAAATTAGGAGTTAAGTAACCCAACTTCTTTAGACTCACTCACTTATTGTCTGCTCTTGGCTCATTTCTGGAAACTGACGAGACCAGAATCGGGGTTGGCGCAAGCTGTCGTTTCTTGTTGACAGATCTTCGTTGTGGCGGTGTGAAGGGCGGCGGCAGCAGCGTTAAGATATAGCTTTTCTTTCGACAAGTACTATTCCAGAAAAAAACTGCACAATCTTAAGACAAAAGTTGGAAGAGGTCTTATCTTGGGGACAGTCACAAGGGATCACCTTCGATTTTGAGAAGTCCGAACTGCTTCATCTCACAAAAAACAGAAAGCATAAAACCTACCAATCTCAGTTCTCAAACCAGATAACACGATCCAAACAGTCACTCCTACTGCAGAGAAGGCAACGTTAAGATGGCTAGGAGTATTCTTTGATAGAAAACTTACCTTCAAGCATCATGTTGACTAATGGAGTACGAAAGCAGCCCGAATTGCAAATGGTATAAAGACATTAGGCACTCTTGCAAACGGCCCCTCCCCAAAGCTTATGACTCAAGGAAGAAAGACATGTGTACTTCCAATTGCATACTATGCATCAGAAGCATGGTGGCCCTCAAGAACTAGAACTCAGAAGGGGAAAATTATAAGCAATCAGAGCTCTTACACTTGTTAGGAAGCTGGATATCGTACAGAACAAGGCGATGAGAGCTGCTCTTCCAGTATACAGAACCACACCAGTGACTGTCCTCCAAAGGGAAGCTAGAATCCCGCTAGCAGAGGCCTGTCTAGACTCAAAGCTAGAAGCTCTAGCCGTCAGAGTACATAGACTAGACAAAAAACACCTATTAAGGAGAAGACTCGAAAAACAAGGCAAGGAGGATACTCGACTAGCAAGAGCTTGCGCAGTATTTCAAGGCGCAGAATTCATAGACCCGATATGCTTTCCTCCGTGGCTAGCCCAGCCAACGTGGGAAGAAGCCCTCCGACAAGTCCGCTTCCAGATCGGAAGGGACAAAGAGACTGCAGCAAAAGAGTTTATAGCCAAAGTACAGCTAATCTCCAAGAGAGACATTGTAGTCTATACTGACGGCTCCATGATTGAGATAGAAAATACAACCTTTGCGGGTGCTGGCTGAATAGTACTTCAAGGACGAACTACGCTTAGGGTAGCTAAAGGCTATGGCTTTGTCGGTGGGTGATGTAACCGTGATCCCGGGCCCGTGCACGCCCCGCATCAATGCACGCATTTTGAGCTCTTATTTTGAAGGCATTCAGATAATTATTTAAAATCAAAGTTACAATATTTTACTTTAAAACTCGAGATTGTTGATGAGATAAAACATATCTAGTAATATAATTAATATGACAGTTTAAGTGCGAAAACGTAGCGGCATCCTGGTTGATCTGCCTCGATTTGTACGCCTACCCACTTCCTCTGGTTCCCCTTCTAATACCACCATCTCAAGCTGCATATTCTTCTCACAAGTACTCTTGGATCGAAGGATAGCCATCCTCTTACTAGATTCTGCAGATTTGACAGGTTTCTGGCGTGTTTTACACCGTACAGTTGTCTTCTTCTGAGCCGCTTTGGATTCCTTCGAAATCTGAGCCTTAAGCTCCCGCTGATTTCTCTTTTCCTGCTTGTGTAATTCCTCCAGTTCCTTCTTAGCCTTTTGAGCTGCTTTCCTAAGCTCCTTATCAATCATATCCTGCTCAATTTCAGCATCCTTTATATTCTTGTAAGCCCTTGCGCTGTCGATCTTAGATGGACTCCAGAAGATTGAGCCAGTATCAGGTTTACCCCTTAGATCCAGCTTTACACCTTTAGTTCTCTTCTTCTTTTCCTCCTGTAGAACTTCTCGAAGGCCTTCGCAACGATGTTCAGCAATTTGAGCACGTGCATGGAGCTTTTCGTTGGCCTTTAAGACCTTTTCCACAAGAGCTTTATTAGGATTAATCCTCCATTCCTTCTTAGCCTTCCGCAACGCAATGGCCGAATAAGGTGTCTTAATTTCGTCTCGAGACTTCCGTAGAGGTGTAGTAGGCTTAGGAGGATCTTCAGGTCTAATTCGAGCTGTAATGAGCTCCGGGTCTTGAGGATTTATCCCAGTTTTTGCGAATGCCGACTTAATATTCTTCTCAGTAAACGCCTGGATCCAAGCCTTTTTAAATATGTTCCAGAAGTTCCGCTTCGTAATACGTGTGATTCCATCGCTGATATGCATAAGTCGATCAAGCTCCAGGCTGTAGTAGTTCGATAAAGGTAGGAATAAACCGACATCAAGAGGTTGTAATCGATGTGTTGAATGAGGTGGCAAAATCAACACAACGATCCTTAATCTCTTGCATGCTTCAAGAAACTCGAGATTAACATGACTTGAGTGGCCATCAACAATAAGAAGACGCCAATTGCGTTTCGCCTTCTCTTTTGTATGCCGATCGAACACTTGCTGCAGCCATGCTGTCCCATATGCGTTGGAGCTCCACCCATTCGGTGATGCTGTAAAGTACCCCAAATCATCTGCTTCTACATCTTCAACCCACGAATCCTGTAGCTCGTTCGCTGCACCTTTGTAGATTAGAGCAGGCGGAAGTGATGTCCCATCGGCACAAATGCACGCAAGCAAGCTGATAAACTCTCGTGAGCCGTCTTGTCTTGCTGCCAGCGTTTTACCCCTTTTAAGAGCACCATATGTCATAATCCTCTTCAGTCTCCGTGCCATACCAATCAGAAAGCCCTTCTAGTCCCAATTGTAAGTGTTTTTGGGGAGAATATTGTATCGTTCGACAGCATCGGCAAGCTAAAGGTAGAAGAAGTAATTAGCAAGAATCTTGAAATCGACATCAAAAGCACAACAACAATGTAAAATAGGCCGAACCAGTTCATAGAATAGTACAAACAGAGGAGGGTATTCAGATTTTTCACGCATATTATCAATATTGCGGAGATACAGACTTGTAAGCCGGTCATTGTGACGCTTCACAAACTGTGCAGTCCAGTTCTTTCCAACCGAGCTGTTTATGATCTCCTCTTCCATATTTCTAACAATATGACTTGTTGGAGGCATCTTCCGGACCGTCAGCTTGTTGATTTGATCGATTAAAATCTCTTCTTGAGCTATAGTAAGTCGTTGATGATGTTCGGAGGTGGCTTCGGCTCTTGAGGAGGTGATTCCATGCCAACGGCGAGAGAGGGTGCTGCGCTGCAAGCCATATCTCTTGGCTATAGTGGCAATAGGTGCTGAGTTCTCTCTATCCAGATCAGTAATTGCGAGCTCTATACGAGCGTCGTGGCTTAATCCAGAGTAATCCATAGTTGTTGAGTTGATTAAAAAATCGTGATTTTTTGAATGTGCATTGATGCGGGGCGTGCATAGGCCAGGGATTACGGTTATAGTAAGGTGCAAGGAAAAGGGAGGGGGGAGCGTTAAGGTAGACTAGATAGGAAAGGGGTAGTAAAACGAGAGAGCTAAGAATGTACGAAGAAACGGGTTCTTGCACTCCATTTAGCAAAGACTTTTGCGCCTTCGATAGTACCTAGCGCCCACTGGGCAGGATTTGGGCAGCGTGCTGGTGCAAAGAGTTCGAAAGGTGGTGGTATTGCCTTGCAGATAGCAAAATGGTCTGGAGAGCTATCTTGATTACAGTATTGGCAGTAAAGAGATGCTCGGCTGCAGCTCGCTCGTATCTTAGTTTTGACAGGCGTTGGGCACACGCTACGGATACCTTGGTATGTGTAGTAGGTAGCAGGCATGCGGCTTTGGCTAGTTGATCTGCTAGTTCGTTCCCAGCGATGCCGACATGTGCTGGGCACCAGCGTATCCTTACGGCTCCACAGGCGGCATTCCGGGCTCGCTCTCTTGACAGCCAGGCCTGCCTGCAGGCTTGGAACTCTAGAATCTCGCTGGCACTAGTGCTTGTAGAAATACCCGTATGAAAGCGTAGTGCTGCTTCTTGATTATCGAGGCAGATTGTAATATTTGTAGCAAATCGTGCCATGAAAGATCGCAGGGCAGCCTGCAGGCCTGCTAGAGCACCTATAACCTCAGCATCATATACTTCTGCAGTCTTGCCGAGGGGGACCTGGCGTTGGTCAATCAGTTGGCTGCCGCGGTATATACAGTACGAGGCTCCCGCATTATCATTCTCGTTCATAGAGCCATCGGAGTACACAATAATGTCTAGGATAGGCTGTTTTTCTAGCCACTGCTTGAATGCTTGAGGCCCATTAGTCCGTCCACAGGCTGCAATCTGCTTGAGGGTACTGTCGCGGTCTACGTCTCCCCAAGGGGGGCAGAGGAAGGTAGGGGAGAGTGCTAGTTCTTGCCGGCGGCGCATCCACTTCATTCGGCTAGAGCCCCAGCGTCTGCGTATTGGGTGCCTTTCGTCTGCTGCTGCAACTCGTGCTATATATCTGTCATGTGCTCTTTCGAGCCAGGCAAGGGCTGGAGCCCATCCGGTCTCCCTCAGGAGTGCCGGGGTAGGGGTGGTCTTGTATACTGGTAGTACAGATCTAGCAGCCCGGTTGATTGCAAGTTGTATTAGGCGGAATATCACAGGTGAGGTATGTTTTCCATACCAAGTTTCAGCACCATAGAAGAGAGTGGCAAAGGCGCAGCCTTGTACTGCTTGCCTCAGAAGAGCTGGTTTAGCTCCTTTTATTGTACGGCAGAGATGTTGTACATGGTCTGTGATCTGCTTCGCCCGTAGGCATGCTATCTGTACATGGGCCTTGAATGAGAGCTTCCTGTCAAAGAAGACACCTAGCCAACGGGTGACTTTGTTTGGGAGGATCTCAAGCCCATCAGGCAGGTGTAATGATGGTTCAGTAGCCTGGCGCTTGCGGTAGAAGTACTGTAGTTCAGTTTTTGCGCTGTCGAAGAGTACACCATTCTCTTGTCCCCATGCAAGAGTTATATCAAGATGCTCCTGTAGTTTGGCATGTACTACTTGTGTTGTAGCCTCAACAGCCAGCATCGCTCCATCGTCAGCATACCCAAATCTTCCTCTTGTAAGGCGCAGAAGCGGTTCAACATATAGCAGGAAGAGAATGGGTGAGATTGGAGAGCCTTGCGGCAGGCCGCAGAGGACAGAGAAGGCCTTCGACTTGACCTTGTCTAGACGAATATACGCTGTCCGGTTGGCTAGGAAGGAGCGAACTCATTGCACAAGGCAGTTAGGCCAGCCCTGCTCTCGAAGCCTTTGGATAAGTCTGTTGGCCAGTACACCATCGAAAGCACCCTTCACATCTACTGTTCGCATACCAGCTACAAGGCCTTTTGCCCATGCCTCTTCTATATCTGAGACAAGCGCTGTGGTAAGGTCCACTGCCGAACGCTTGCTGATTGCGCTACACTGGTCGCGTGCTAATATCTTAAGCTTGAGGGCCCAGAAGTTGATACTTCTGGCGAGAAGTCGCTCTAGGCCTTTGCCTAGGCATGAGAGCAATGCAATTGGCCGATAGGACTTAGGGAGGGAGCGGTCGCGCTTCCCGGCTTTGGGTAGGATCACTACTTCAGCATGCTTAAAGGCTTGAGGATGCACTCCTTCCTCTACAAGACGCTGGAAGAGAAGGGTGATAGGTGTACCTATTAGTGGCCAGGCCAAGCGGAGGGCCGCTGCTGGGATCTCGTCTGCTCCTGGTGAGGTGGATACGACCTGGCAGGTAGCTGAGAATGCCTCCTTCGCTGTGATGTTTGACCAGGGGATTGTTCTACCGGGGACTGCAGGTGCATTAGCGGGGATGCCTTCTGCTTCAAGATGACACGAGAGTAGAGCTTCTTGAAGCACTTGTGCTTTCTCCTGTGGAGTTGTAGCTAGCCCTCCTTCCCGTTGCAGCGGGGGTGATTGGAGCGCTGTCTCTTTCTTATACCATTTCACGATCTTGTAGAAATCAGTAACCTTAGCTGCATTCTGCACTACCTGTTGCCAATGTGCTTGCTTTGCTTGACGTACGCAGCGCCGAAGGGCTTTGCGTTCTTCTTCTGCTGGGCCTGTCCCGCGTAGGGCTCTGTACCTCTGATATGCGGCCCGGCATAAGTCATTCCACCATGGGGCACCGCCTGCGGCTTCGAGAGATCGTTTACAGGAGCCATACAGAGCGGTGTGGAGTGCTTGAACAATGTCCGAGGTCTCTTCTTCTAGATTGTTGTATACAGGCTCGGCTGTATGTTGGAGTAGCTGTAGGTACTCGACCGTATTACAGCTGCCAAAGTTCAGACGCCTTACCTTGGGGTAGGGACTGCCTATCAGGGGGATGGTGATTAGTAGTGATTCATGATCAGACGAGGTGTGTGGGGAAGCCTCGACTTCACATCTTGCACCAGGATGTGCAACTAGCGCTAGGTCTAGAACGCCTCCCCTTTGGTGGGTAGGAGTGAAGGGAGGGTTGGAAATGTGTAGACTATGGCTATCTGCCCATTGGATTAGCTCTTCTCCATCTTGCGGCGTATCTCCTGTAGCATCCCACAGGGAGTGCCGGATGTTGAAGTCCCCTGCTACAAGTGTAGGGGCTTCATGCCCATGTCACAGTAGTGCTTGCAGGCCTACTCCTGCATCAATCGCCCCTATAGGTGCATTGTAGACATTCCAAATCTCTTCAATTGGCAGCTTGCTGCCTATAATATTCTCAAGCACGAACGTGACCCCACTACTATGCCAAGATACTAGCTTATCGCCAACAACAGGGGCATCACCTTTTACCATCCGATAAGAAAAATCCAGATTTAATTCTCTATATTGGCGAAGATCGTTAACGTGGTTTACCACGACCCTGCGCACTCCACCACCCTGCGCACCTCAAAAACACACCAAAATCAATCAAACTCATATATTCAGAATTAAATAATTAGTCGATATTTTAACTTGAAACTTAAAAGTCTTTATAAGAGAAGGTATTTAAGTTGAATTTAAGAGTTATAAGTTCCTAAACTTGTTAGTTCTTAAGATCCTATAATTTGGGGGCCAAAAAGAACTTAATCTTCTTTTAAATAAGATATATTGATTCTTTTAAGTTGATCTACTGGAACATATCTTTGTATGTGATAAATATCTTTGATTCCAAATATTTTAAGAAAATAATGGGTAGTTATTTAATTCTGAATATACGATTTTGACTGATTTTGGTGTGTTTTTGAGGTGCGCAGGGTCGTGGTAAACCACGTTACATGGTTAGAATTCCAGGAGAATTCATTTTGGCCCAAGGAACTTTCCGTGGTGAGCCTTGTAAGTTGCCAATTTTAAGTCCTCAAATGAGATATGTACTGTAACTGCTAATCTTCTCTTTTATTAGTTGTTACGGGTGTGCTTGAGGAACAGATGGATGGCTTTGGCCCTACATTAGGCCAACCATTCTTTTATGCATATAATGTCATTTCAAAGGCATCGATACTCTTTCTGCAGGCCTAGTAAAAAAGGAATAGGAAGCACCTATAGTTGTGGTTTCGGAAAGGAAAAGATTTGTTACAACGGTTGTAAAAACACGAGGGAATGCGACGGAGACTTTGGCCGCCGGTTGGTGCACTAACTCATTTATTATTTGGGTTTTGGTAAGTTAATAGAAAGAGTTTGGTATCTGAAAACGAATAAATATAAAAGCAATCTTAAATAAGTCAAAATCAGCTATAAAGGCTATACAATTTATATACCAAATTAAATACAAAGTTTTCTACTAAATAGTAAAATAAATAAATATAACTTTTGTGACGTACGTCGTGCAAAAGAATCGTAGACCTTAGAATTTCTAACTGAAGAGCTAACTAAGTAGGAGCTCGTAGTGCTTTATATACAAAAGAGAGGCACTCAACAGTAGGTATCAGGTCAGCTGACCTGCTCGTTGAGCATCTGGTTGGCTATCCTCCTGTGCATATAAATCTTGCCTCAGGGTACTTAAGCCCTTTACGTGATGTTCTTCACAAGCAGTTAATACTGTTTTGGTATAAGATATAACAAAAGAGTATTGATTTCGAGCTAAAAATGCTATTTACTTGCTTTTAGAGCTTATAATATTACTATCTTGAGCAAAGTGCTAGAAATTTCTAGGACCCAGTTTTAGCTTTTATTTGGCTGGCAACTATAGTATAATGTAATATATTTGCGTGGTTAATTTTCCAAACCCCAAATCCATTATGCCTTTTCGGCACGCAGGGTTTTTTGGCACACAGGGACGGACGTTATACTTCGTTACAGGCCAAATAAATCAAAACACTGGGTCCTATATCATTTATGTTATTTAATACTATTTGGGTAGAAGATACCAGAAAACAAGACTGATTTGGAGTATAAAAGCTATGTATTTGCCTACAATGCTACTGTATTAAGCAAGGTGCTAGAAGATTCCTAGACCCAGTGTTTTGATTTATTCGGCCAACTACTAAAGTAGATATAGTTTTCCTTATACCCTCGTACAAATACAATGATATTCTAATCGATATAAAATAATGATATAACTTATACCTATGACTTCTCTCTATATGAAATTTACCAAGTTCCTTTTTCCCCCTTGAATTTTATATCTCTTTCCAATCAAATGCTATAAAACTAAGAAGATGGTTGTCTATGGAAAGATTATTTTTCCAAGAGGGAAAAAGAATGATTGGCTCGCAGAAAAGCAAGATTAAAAGCGCAGTATACCAAGGTCTCAAAGTGTGAGGAAAACTGAGTAAATGAGTGCTGAATTCGATCTATCGACAGAACTAATGAAAAGGAGCGTTTATATCTTTGGTGAGTTGGCGCACCGGAGTGAGAATTCTATATACCTAAACTGGTAATGACAACATAGTAATGTGGGAAGAGCCAATTTCAAATTTTCATATCTCCATTGACTTCAATTAGCACATGAGCATTGAGCTATAGTAAGAGGCTGTGGTGGAGCCACTGCAAATGTGACTCCAGAATCGTCAACTAGCCCACCATCTAGGACAAGGCCTCGGCCTTCGCCTTGAAATTCACAATCCACAGTAGGAAAGCCAGGCCAGGAGATTGAAGAAATGCTCAACATCGGATCATTACCTGCTTGAATATTGTGAGTCACTTTGGGAGAATATAGACTTAGAGAGGGGACATACCGTTGCTGATATCATGTTGCATATTGTCGAATGATATACTAAAGCTGTTGTTAGCCCCCGCAGCACCATGTGCCGTAACTTGTACAGCTGAGGCCAAGCTGCATATGTCTTGGCGACGAGAAACTGATGGTGCAGCAATGGTAGCGGATATTAACAGAACAAGAGCTGCAATACTGTTCTTCATTTTGACTTCGAGAGCGACCTTTTTGCGATGATATTATGGTACTTAAAGTATCCTTATATAATCAGAAAACTATCCGAAAGTTGCGATGCAGTTATCCTCTCCTTGTTTCTAAATTCGTCCCGATCTTTATATAGAAGAGTCGATTATAAACGAATCCATAAACTCATAAATTGCATAGTATAGACAAGAATATGTCTCTTCTTTATACTTCTGAATTTCAATTAATTGCCGATAATAGTACATTATTGATTGTGGTCGTTGTCAGCCAAGGGGTATTCAAGACGGACTGCCTGTTAGTGCTTGTCAGTGTTGGAACCGCTATAGTGGGGCAGGTGGTGGGGGTAGGTGAGCCTATACCCACCATATTGTTTAGGCCTTCGAAGCCTGTAGAAACAGGCTTGAGAAGCCCGTAGAAGCATATGGAATGGGCTTATAGGCCTGTGAGGCCCAAGGCAAGAGGCCTGGAGAAGCCTATAAATATAGCTAGTCCTTCCCACTGTAGATAACCCATAAGTTCAATCAAGTCAAGCATTTTGCACCTTATCATTAGGTCCCTTAAGCATTTACCCGCTGTGCCTCTGTACATGCCTGTACAAGAGTCAGGATCGACACTTGATGACCTATATTACTAGCGTACCAATTGGTCCTACATGTCAGCATTGAAGTGGAACCTGCAGGTACTACTGTACTGACCACAAGCGGAAAGTGAAGACTAAAATGATTCCAACCCTAACCTATACTCTAGGAAATGGATATGAGGGTGACATTTCTTGAGTCGCAACTGGATTGAATCTCATACTAAATCTCGAAACGGGTGCGTAACTTGTAGACGTCGATATATACAGTACGACGAAACCCTTCCCAAGGGTATGTCGCAAATGTATTACTGAAGGTTACTGTGGAATCAGATGGTACTGACTATACCCGCAGCCATAACTGTATGAAGTGGAAGTCCCGTTGTTAATATCCGGATAAACTGGAAAGTAAACAACGAGAACCATGCTGCTTCGATCTCAAACAAATTTCATGATAGTACATAGTTACCGGCCGAATAAAGGTTAAATTTATTCTGGTAGATTCTATAAAACAAGGGTATTTCGACCACTTAGATCCCAAAGATCTATTTCTTTTACATTTCTATTGGCCAGTTCTAAATAAATCATTAACCTTTAATACCGTGGTAACGAAGTACTGTAACAACTTTACTATCTGGGGCAAACAAGTACTACTGCAGGTGGACCTATGACCACCACCTTAAACTGAATATCGTAGTGATCAATTAGGCTTACGAGGCCTGTGGCAAATAGGCCTATATATGTTAGTCCTTACCACTGTAGATAGCACTTCAGTTCAATCAAGTCAAGCACCCGGTAGAGTTTGTTGATGGTATACTTACACCAAAATTTTATTTGAGACTCTTTTTATCTCTACCAATGAGTAGTTGGGTAGTTCTGAAATAAAAATTTGGGTGTGCCACGACCAAACTCCACCGGGTGTCAAGCAACGAGTACCTTCAAATTGATGTCTTTTAAGCCTATATTTACCCGCTGTACCTCTGTATCCGTACGAGACAGTCTATAACATCGACAGTCTTCGTAGGCTAGCATATGGTAACGTTTGCAGGATAAGATGTATTTGCGATGTCTCATGCCACACATCTCGCATACCTTGCCGCGGCGCGATCCTTCAAGCTTAGTGAACTTGCCACTATGGTCGTACTCATGGTTTGTTTGCGGTGCTTGTACCATAGCCACCGCGTACTGTTGACGAATAGCGGGTGTCAAGGGCTATGGAAATTCTCTGTCGACAATTTGCTAAGCCATTCGATCGAGTAGTTTTACTGTTAGAGGACCATTGGTGGATAGTCATATTTATTATTGTTTTGTGATAAATTGTTGTGGATTTTGAACTAGTTAGAGCAATCTGGAACTTTTCTGATATGCTTCTGTAGAAGCTTAAAGTCTCATGTTAGTAGATGTAGGTTTACTTACGAAATTATCAACAGCATCTTTATTTTGGAGATTGATCTTATAGTTCGTAAAGGAGTTTGAATTCAAGTCATCCAGGCCATCGATTCAATAGATCTGTTTTATCTTGCTATAGTTGCCACTTTGTCGCTGGATTTGAATATACAAAGTAATCAAACGGTACCAATATCTTCATCGTATCATCTTAGGAGAATTGATATATATCGTGAAAGCTGTAAAACTTTGCCAGAAGGAGGAGCAAAAATGGCCTGAGACTCCAAAAATAAACTTACCATCTTTACTCGAATATGAATATACTTTACTGTATTCCTCTGTTCCCCTGCAATTTTACCAATACCTTATCAATAACTATATCGTCAGAGGTATATCGTTTCGCTATATTAAGGGCGTCCTATACGGATTGCCAGTTCTTGAGCTCTATATTTGGCAATCATAGTCGATATAATGCCTTAGCTATCTGCTTATCATTAATATCCGGTGCCTCCAACGCCAGACTAGTATACTTTTCGCTATTATTCCATTTTTGAAGCCAAATATACATCAGTACCAAGTTTGTATTAAACGTAATTTGGAAGGCAGGTATATAGAGCTTACCAACCTGGGAAAGACATTAGTTATAAAGATCTATAGCTTACTGGAATCTTTTATTCCTAGCGGCTTTATTACCTTGGTCTTTGAGATTGTTGACTATCTGAGTAATCTCAACAGGATTCTGTCGATATAGAGAACAGGATCCTTTTAAATATAACTATACAAAAATACAGTCTTCGTGGAAGAAGTGCTTATAAGGCAGAATACTGGCACTATCTTCTCCGGAAAAAGTACTTATACAAACTCCGTATATTTCTATACTTAAAGGAATAATACTATCCAAATTCTTAGGTAACGCTTTCGTAGCATCAATTTTTAGGTCGTAACGATCACTACCCCATACAGTCTTTGAGTAGCTAAACTAATGCTTCCTCATAAGAACTTGTATATTTGTTGGTATAGCTGTTTGGCGGCTCGACGATATATAGCCCCATTCTTTACTACAGGGATCCTATTTGTTATAGTCTTGAAGCCATTCTTCATCTTTTACAGCACTTTCGTCAAATATATATCCAAAGCCTTAATTAGGGTTGGGTGATGTTGTCGCAAATCGCTATAACAAATCATAAACTGGCTCATAATTGGAAGAGAATAAATAACCTAAATTCGGTAGTGCAGACTTAGGAATTTATCGATATTCCTTGCTCCAGTATCCAAGTAGGCTGATATTCTTCTTGCTGATACTAGTTCTTGTACTCTCACAGATTATATATTTGATAGGCCGTTGTAAGAATATTCGTAGCCGGTTTAAGGGCGAGGTAGCTTCGTCGTATAATAGTTTTCGTTTCAATGTTGGATCCTCAGTACAAGGATACCTGATTTCAATTAGCTTTGTAGTATATCAGAGCTAGAGCGATACACCTCTATATAGGAAGTAGGTTGATTGTCACTAGAACTAACAATATATAGCCAGATTCAAACATCCTATGAGAGTCAATAGAGAATAATTTCTTATGAGTTCATTTTAAACTTGTATAGCAAGAAGTCTAGATATACCTAGATATATTGACTTCGATTTAGAACTGGATAACTGTTAAGTAAAGTATTCAAGAAATATGATATTGAGTGCTTAGGATAAGATAAGAGATTTATATACCAATAATTATTTGATAGAGGAAGTAGGTATAGTTAAGGCGGGAAACTCGTAACTTCTACTTTCTTTAGGGGGTATAAGTCACTCTCAAACTATTAGCGGCAGATGGCAGTCCTGGAAGCTGTCCGCCGAATAAATTACAGCTACATATTCCTTTGGGCGGACCTTTGAACCAGTAACAACCAAAGTTTTCTTTACGGAAGTTCTACACCTTGGATGATTGGGTAGTAGGTGATAATCTGATTATTGGTTCAAATTATGACGTTGATTTTGAGTATTATCCTTGTGTACTCATATATTCTAAATTTATTGAATTTTATACAGTATTGTATAGACTGAATATAGGAGGGTTCTCCAGCAGTAGGTACCCACTATATTCAGGGTAAGGCCAACCGAGCCGTTGAGCAACGGGATAGTGGAGCATATTTGTGTGGGTCGTAAGATCAATCGTTGTGAACTTGTGGGGTGCCGATCTTAGGAACAAGTAGCTGCTACTTGGTCTCAAGGATAAATAAGTACACCCCTAGTCGTTCCATACTCTAAATTTTGACCAATAATATAACGCCGACAATGTTCTGTCTGCTAATTGATTGGTCGCCAAATACAAGCCACAACGACTAGGGATGTTATTTATCCTTGAGACCAAGTATTAACCATAAACTCATCGCATATAGCCCGAAATATATAGTACTTCGTTACAGGCCAAATAAATCAAAACACTGGGTCCTATATCATTTATGTTATTTAATACTATTTGAGTAGAAGATACCAGAAAACAAGACTGATTTGGAGTATAAAAGCTATGTATTTGCCTACAATGCTACTGTATTAAGCAAGGTGCTAGAAGGTTCCTGGACCCAGTGTTTTGATTTATTCGGCCAACTACTAAAGTATTAAATATACAAGTACAGAAGTGATCCACTTAATCCGACATCTCCTGTTCTACGGATCACCCACCCTGATCACAAACTTCTAGATGCCGATTATGTGGTAATTCCCAAATGTCACAATCGTGCGAAAGGGTTTTCTCTCCTACAATGCAAGACACTATTATTGACTAACCCCCCTACTGATAGATTTTTGTCTCTCTTCTGGTGGTCCGGTTTATGATACGATAGACAAACGAAACCTCGATGCCTAGGAGCTATCTTGCAGATCGGGGGCATGGAATCTCGGGAATAGTGTTCAGTACGTATACAGTCCTTTGTCCAAGAATATTGGTGGTTTTCATTTTTCTACTTGATCCATGTTAATTATCCTAAAACTAGGCAATTCAAACATCAAACAACAGTTAGGTAGTTTTATATGAAGTCCTTGTAATTTAGACCTGATAAAACTTATGATCATCTCCGATACTACACCAGAATTCCGATCTACTTCAGATGGGTATATACTTCAACAAGCAGGCGTTGATGACATTATTAGGTTGGGCTGATTAGAGTTGGTTGAGGAGCAGGTGTAATCCATACAATCTTTCCAAATTACTGCTTCCTTGATTTGTACAAGGATCCTAGATAGTTGCAGCCTTGCTACAGGCTGTGTCGTGCAGTCAGAATTAATAAAAACGATACGTGGTTCCAACCTTTATGATGAAGCTTTCATCGACACGCTCTCTCGCGGTCCTGAGACTTCCTTATTTAGCAATGGACACCAATCGAACTGACACGAGTGAATCTCTTACAGAGATAAACGAACCAACAAGACTATTTTGGAAGAGGTTGGAAGCCTCTTTAGCTATACGAGGTAGGAGCAATATATCATAGTAAGTTGGACACGAATCATGCAGAGATGAAGAGATAATAGAGATTAGATGTGGATATTTAGAGATAGGGTTCAATCTGGGCTTCTCAAAGGTGACTGCTGTGTGGAGGAAGTAGCTGAAATATCTCAAAGACTCAGTATTATTGAAGGGTTTGTTAGTTTGGAAGCCAAAACTATCCATAATACCAGGATTTGCAGGGTGCTCGAGGACATGATGAAGTTGGAAGCTTCTGAACTAGATGCATTTCAGCTCAGAGAGAGATCATTAGGGCCTCTTGGGAAGTTGAACAGGTTTCTGTATAACTCTGGCTGTTCTATATGAGACATATAATTGAAGTGGAATTCGAAAACAGAAAAGAGGAAGCGTGGCAATGCCAATGAATTAAAATACAGGAAATGGAAACTCTACAAAGGCTAAAATATCCCGCGTTTGCCTTCGGAAACTATACTATCATCAAAAAATGTACTACTTTCTCATCCTTTCCTTGCGGTCTTCTCTGCAATTCGAGTAAGTAGAGACCTTCTCAACTCGATATATAACTAAGATCATTTTGTGTTATCATCTTGTAATTCAGCAAGTTAGAATATCATAATTATCTCTCTCGTCCAAAAGACCAGAACTACTTATACCGTAGGAACACAGCTCTAACATCCACACAACGCTCGACCTTCCTTGTGGTAAATTTCTGCTAAAATTTCATACCAGTCCTTCGAATAAAGAACACCGCCATCTTCTATCCATTTCCCCAGCGTTCCTGTCGTCGGTATAATAAAAAAATTCATTGAGACAATGAAGGTTATGTTGTTTGACGAATTCCTTAACTGATGCTGAGTCCCTTTTTGAGGAATAGACCTTGAAGTTTGATACTAAGAACAAGACCAAACAGGATAGGTGATATAAACTTTATATACAGTAAATGAATTATGCAGCTTTGAGGTCTGTGACAAAAACGTATGTTGTTACATCAAAACCAACTCCAGCGAAAGATTGAGCTCGCTAGCCCGTGTCTAATGTCATCCCAGAGGTACCTGAACAACATTGAATACTCTCGTCTCTATTCTGCAAGATAAAGCCTTCCTGACTATGTCTTTTCCAAGATGGATTGATATATCGTGATTGGAGAACAACCTGCAGCTATCCTAAATATACTTCCAGGTGGAGCAGATCTATGTAAAATTAGACCCTCGCCCATTATTTGAAACTTCTTGACACTGAAAGTATGCCTGTGGACTACGATCAACCATTTTCTTATAATATTCGCGAATCCCGGTGATCGATCCCTTCCAACGTATCCAAACACCGACTCATGATCCTTTTCCACGCGTCCAATAATCGGGTCAACCCGGGCTTTGTGGGGTCGAGCCTCCGGGTAAAATGGAATGTGTCGACCAAATCATGCTGCGATTGACGCAATACCTCGTGCCACTTGGTGTATTGCAACCATGGATCCACCTCGACGGCGGGAGCTTGGGCTAACAATTGCAACCGGCGTGCCTGGGCGTCGTCTTGCCACTGCTCAATCTCGCAGATGATCTCGTCGTCGTGGCGGTCCGTCGTCCGGGGGTTGGCCGAGCTCTCGTCGTCGCTGTCGGAAATCTCTTCACCTATATTCTGGATCTGAACACGACGGGCCCGATGCTATTGTTACCGGCCTTTGGCTTCATCCACTGCCCAATATCGGGCTTTCTTCTCACTAAACCATGACTGTAATCGTACGACCCGAAATAAATCATGATCCCCGACTCGTTTCTTCTTATGCTCCTTGTTCCCGTGGATCTTCATGATCTTGCGATTCTGACTGGTGAATATATACTCGCGGCATTAATATCCGTCGACTACCGGGATGATGGGTGGCGGGGCCGAGTGCTACTGGGGCAATTCAAATACACATATGATTATATACAAACGGAAAACTGTCAATGTATTCTTTCATCTGCTTGCGTAATGGCTTCTCGATCTGATGTTTGACCGAGCAAATGGCGCATGATGGTACTACGGGTAACGGCAAATTGACACGATATGCAAATAATTATATTGAACTTGGGATTCAATACGATCAATTCATTCAATGCTGGGGGGATGGGTTGAGCTATTGTTCGATGAGATGTGGTGCAATTTGGAATATAATGAAATAATGGGATATATGGTATTGGGGAGTCTAATATAAATCTTTGCATATGGTGATATCCTGGGTATGGGTGAATATTTCGCTGGGCTGGGTTAATATTCTTGGGGTGACGTATATACTACCTCAACGATATTTCATATTTGGGCCGGCGACCCCATCAAAATATGGGCATCGTCCCCCATGGGATAAACTGGATGAAACTTACATGATCATACTCATCGTGCGCTGACGATGGTAAATATCGCAATTGTATCGTCGTGCGACCTACAGTACCCGAATGAAAATTTAACCCTAGAACGGTATTATACTGTAATACCGTTTGACCCGCGGACGGACTAGAACTACACCTTAATTTTCCCACCCCAAAAAAAAACGGAACTACGGCGTAATTCTAAAAGGATAGTGTTAGGTAACAAGTTGTAATTGAAGGTTGAGCATAAAGCTCCATATACTCTACTAAGGAAATACTATCTAGTTATATAGACCTTCGTTCTCGGGTGCTCACCATTATTTTATTTATTTATTTATTTTATTTAAGCGCTGGGCTGGCCACATGCTTCTAGCACGTGCCACTGAACCTCCCGGGGGGTATCCAGCGTGCCTGCGTAGCTACGTACAGATTAAATACATAATTACCAGACAATTCGAACGCATTACTGCGGCAGTCAGGCAGAGGGATACTGTTATGAGCATCTTGGACTTATATGGCG